>VZRV01008643.1:0-20651 GCA_013398115.1 Falcunculus frontatus
GCCGCCCCCGGCCCGGCCCCTCCCGGGCAGCGCCATCCGCGCGCGGCCACTGCCCCCTGGTGGGGACCCGCCGCCGGGACACGCGGTTGCCACGGAAACGGGACGTTCGCTCCATCACCGCCACCCCGAGCCCCGCGGGGACAGCGACGGGCTGGGGGGGCCCGGGGGGCACACCCGGCTCCTCACGGCACGGTGAAGGCGCAGGGGCCGGTGCGAGGCTGTTCCCGAGGCTGGGCGAGGGCACGGCTGCTCATCCCACCGTGAAGCCCCATTGCCATGGAGGCATGGCATCAGAAATTGGCTTGGGTTGGAAGGGAGGGACCTTAAAGCTCATCTCGTTCCACTCCCCTACCATGGGCAGGGACACCTCCCACTGTCCCAGGTTGCTCCAAGCCCCGTCCAACCTGGCCTTGGACACTTCCAAGGATTCAGGGGCAGGCCCAGCTTCTCTGGGCACCCTGTGCCAGGGCCTCACCACTCTCACAGGGAAGAATTTCTTGTAATAGCTCATCTAACCCTGTCCTCTGGCAGTGAGAAGCCATTCCCCCTTGCCCTGGCACTCTCTTTCCGTGTAAAAAATCATTCTCCCTCCTTTTTATAATCCACCTTTGAGTACTGGAAGGACTTAACTCCCCCCCCCCAATGTACAGCAGGGGCCTTTTCCCACACAGCCCCCCAGCCCTGGGTGCCCCAGTTCCTCTCCAGCTGCCCCTGCTCTGGCACTATGCAGAGAGATCACGTTCTTTTCTCTTCAGTTTGGGGGAAAGGCCCCAATCTTCAGCACATCAGTCCTTCTCGGCTGTTCCTGCTCATTTTGGGAACACCCATGAATGTACAGCCTCTGGATGGTCCTGGTGGCAGCCAGGGACCAGCCCCAGGGTTTCTCCAGTTGCTACTGCCCTGCATTGGCCACTGCCAAGGCAGTGCTGTATTTTTCCTGCTGCCAAAAATCACTTTCCCCCAGCAGGAAAAGGCACTGAGCAAAGCCTTGCTTTTCCCACAGTGTAGACATTCCCTGGATATCCCATGTCATGCTCCCAGGCTGGGCTGGTGCTTCCACGCACCAAGGTACAAGCCAGTGAGATCTCCAGGCCCAGCCACAGCTGTCCCCTGCCCATGGAGCAGCTCCTCCACCCTCACAGGGCCTCTCTTAGACCAGTGTGGGTCTCACTTCAGAAGAAATAAAAGGGGGATGAAATGAGCACCAGTCTCCTTTCCATCCCCTGGGAGCAGCCCTGGTGGCTTGAGGGTCAGGACAGGATGGAGAAGCTCTTGGCTGCTCTGGGCAGCTGAGGTCTCCTGGTGCATGGAGGGACTGTAATAAATGAACCATTCATCCTTTGTGCTGGTGAGGGCCAAGCACAGCCCCCAGCCCCCCTGGGCCTTGCTGCTGCTGTGGGGTCACTGCAGGGATCTGTGCGGGCAGCAGCAGGGGACACCAGCTGGGGCTGGGAGCTGCCCCAGGGCATCCCCAGGAAACTGATCTCCCACAGGATTTGGGTGGCAGCTGGACCACAGCCCTACCACAGCTGCCAGGACAACACATCACCCACATCTGCACCGAGCTCCCGGCGTGCACAGCCCAGGGAGGTCCCAGTGTGGACGTCCTGTGTGCCGGGCAGGACAGCCAAGCATTGCAGTCCACCAGACTCTCTCTCCTGCCTCATTCCAGGCTTGGAGCCCTGTTCCAGGCAGCCGGTTGGATGGCTGGGCTGGTCCTGCCTGCACAACTTCCCTGCAGGACCACTCCAGGTCCTGCTCCCGTCTGGGATCACAGGTCCTGGCCAGGATATCTGCAGAGACGGGACCTGTGCAGAGGCTCAGCTCAGCCCAGCACATCTCCCCACAGCCTGACACCCTAAGATCCCAAGCCAGGCTGTGCGTGCACTTGCTACTTCAGCCAGCCCTCTGAGCAAAGGATAAAACCATTCACAGAGTGAGAGAACAGCTGAGGCTGAAAGGAACCTCTGGACATGCTCTGCCCCATGCCCTGCTCATAACAGGAACCTCTGGAGATGCTCTGCCCCACGCTCTGCTCACAACAGAAACCTCTGGAGATGCTCTGCCCCACACCCTGCTCACAACAAGAACCTCTGGAGATGCTCTGCCCCATGCCCTGCTCACAGCAGGAACCTCTGGAGATGCTCTGCCCCACACTCTGCTTACAGCATCCGTGTGTTTGTGTGTCTGGCCATGGTGAGCACGTGTGTCCACGTGAGCCTCTCCCCCTCACAGCTCTGCCCAGGATTACACAGCAGAGCAGAGCAGGGCTGGGATTTGAAGGAGCTGCTTCTCCAGACATCAGTGCTGCCTTTCAAAGCACATGAAAGGCGGCAGCTCCTGAGCAACCAAAGCCCAGCTTGAGGAGACAAACGTCCTTCTACACAGCCTCAGCCTTTTCCTGCCACGCGTGTGATTTTCCTGCTCTCCTGGGCACTGGGGTTTTGGAAGGCTGACATTGGACTGGAGCCTGCAGGAACCTGGGAGGATCAGTGGCTCTTGGGAAGGGGCCTGGCTTGGGTCCAGGGCTGCTGGGGACAAGAGCCCCACAGTCCCCACTGTGGGGAGAGCAGCCAGTGCCAGCACTGGCCCCAAGAGCCTCGTGTGGGGGTGTGGGGAGCAAGGGAAGCAGCATCTCAGCCCCTCAGCCCTGTCCCAACACTTCCACCACTGTCCTGGCCTTTCGTAGGGACCAGCAGCTGGAAACGCCAGTTCCTCCTGTGCTCCCTGCTGCTGTCCTGTCCCTCTGATGGGGTTCGACCCCAGCCTGCAACGAAGCATCAACCATGGGTTAATAATTGAAATGGAGTAAAATATAATAACAGTAATAGTAATAGTAATAATAATAATAATAATAATAATAATAATAGTAGTAGTAGCAATGAAAATGGAAAGGGAGACAAAAAGAGGAGAGAGAGGAATAAAACTCAACAGAAACAAGTGA
This sequence comes from Falcunculus frontatus, assembly GCA_013398115.1. NCBI lineage: Eukaryota > Metazoa > Chordata > Aves > Passeriformes > Falcunculus > Falcunculus frontatus. The sequence continues at coordinate 2,945 of VZRV01008643.1, forward strand.
TGGCCAATACAATTGCTCACCACCCACTGCCCAGCCTGTCCCTCAGCTTCCTTTGGCAGCCCTCAGGTGACTCCCCCCAGTTTCTATACTGGGCATAACAGGCTGTGGCGTGGAATATCCTCTGGCCAGTTTGGGCCAGCTCTCCTGGCCATCACTGGCAAAGCATGGGGTACTGAAAAGTCCTTGATTTAGAGGAAGCACTACTCAGCAACAGCTATAACATCACTTCATCACCATTATTCTCATTCCAAAACCCAGCACTGTACCAATTACTGGGAAGAAAATTAACTCGATCCCAGAGAAAACCAGGACACCTTCTGCCATGTCAGGCTGGCACCAGAGCAGAGGAGGACCATCCCCTGGCAGGGAGCTGTGCAAGTCCCACCCCTGAGGCTCTGATGCAGCCACCAACCCAACCTCTGCTTTACCAACCTGCATTTCATGCACTGACCATGCTCCAGCAGATCCATGGCATGGGGCAACCTCCTTCTGCTGTTCCCCAGGCAGTGCCTGAGCTCAGCTCTCCTCTCTGGACCCACAGCAGCTGGGGCCATGCTCACAGTGACTGCACGAGGCCATGCATGACCCAGCCCCCAAACTGACAATTGCCCTGCAGCTCCTGCTACAACCTTGGCCAGCCTTCTCTGCACTTCCCCAGGACCAGAAATCACACCCTGTACCAAAGGGAAGCTCCTAACAATGGTTTAATCACAACCAAATCCTTTCTGCAGGAAGTTTGGGGTTTGGGAAATCGCTGCTCAGTTTTTGTCCTGGTGTAACTTGGTGTTCCCAACTCATCTCAAAAAGCCTCTTGTTCTTTCATCACTTCTCCCCTCACACTGGAGAATAATATTTTCACTCACACGCTGAAATTAGATCCTGATGTTTCTGCCAGCAAGGCTTTCAATAGCTCGCTTATGTTCCTGGATGGAATTGCCTGGCGGGCTGTGCTCGGGGCGAGGGGGAGCGTGGAAAAAGACCCGTGAATCTCCCCCAGCAGCCCCCAGCCCATGTTGGCTGTGCCATCAGCGCCAGATGAAGGATGGGCAGAGGGTGAGCACAGAGAGGGATGACCCCTCGGCACAGCACCAAGGGGATCCTCCATGAGCTCTGCAGGAACCAGGATCCCTGCTCAGCACTGTGCAGTTCCCTAACACATATCCGTAACACCCAGATCCTTCCCAGCAACTCTCTGTGTGACTTGAGCAGCCTCCCAGCCTGGAGGGCTCTGACAGTGGATGAGGGGTGCCAGTGAGGGGGGACACCTGTGTCCCTGACCACTGACACCCTGGTAGGGGCAGCAGCAGACCCAAAGTGCTGCTGTACCAGAGATAGGATTTAGTTTCAGGGCTCCCCGAGCTCACAGCTTTCCTGCTGCACAGCACCTGGCCAGGCGGCACCTGGAAATCCCGATGGTTCCAGGTGCTGAGCACACTCCCAGGTTGCCACAGCTTGGGCCAAGAGCCCCGGGGAGTGGGCCAGCCCGGAGACGCTGAGAGCCTGCCAAGCGGGCAGCACAGAGCAGGGGATCCCTGCCAGCCCAGTGGTCTGTCTGGCACGCTGTGGAGCGGGTTGGCAATCCCCACTCTGCAGCAACCTGCGTGGCAAGCTGCTGGGGACTCGGCAAGCCTGGAAGCCATGGGTGCCCATCTGCCAGCCTGGCAAGTGCCGGGCAGCGGAGAAGCCCCAGCCCCCAGCCCCAGCAGGGTGGAGCTGGGAGGCAGGAGAGCATCCTGCAGGCCACTGCCAGGAGTCTCAGCAGGCTTGGCAGGGGCTGGAGAGCCCCCACCAGTCTTAGCCACTCTCATATTTCAGGAGATCAATGTAGGGAGGAACCTCCCTTGCCCATCCAGAGATCACAGTTCTCCAGGCTGTAATTCCAAATAGCTCCATGAAGCACCTCTCCAGCCAGGCCACCTCAGCTCTGCTGTACGGCATCTCCTGAGGCTCCAGGAGCTGCTGCACTGCCCACACCTTCCCACACCCCCTGGGCACTGGTCACCCCTGCCCTGGCTGGCCCCAAGGCTTAAGGCCTCCATTCCAATGCCCTGTCAGCACACCCTTGATGGGCACTCAGCATCTCCTGTGGGCTCTTACAGCTGCTGAGATGAATTTTCTGAAGGCACAAGAAGTTGTTCATAAACAATGGGGAAATAATATCTGTCTCCTCATAGCCTCAGGAGTATCATGGTCAGTTTCCTTTGGTTTTTCCAAAACAGCTCATCCTCTGACACAGGCAGCATGTGGGGAGCTCAGCTGGGTGTTTCAGACAACTATGAACATCTACAAAAAAGGCTGTAAGTGGTCTCTGCATTAGACACAGCTGTGTCTTAAACTTCTGATGGCTCACAAATATTCACCAGGATGGTACCAGTTACAGCCCAGCTCCTGCAGACCTTCCACACATGACTAACCTGAGGTTGGAGTGTGCTCCTTCGGGAGCAGAGGCTCTGGCAGGGTGCAGAGGTACCTCTGGGAGGTTCTTGCAGGTGAAGGTGGAGCCTGAGCCAGCAGGTCTGGCACTGCTGGGGTCATCCCTGACCTCCCTGCCTGGCAGGTCACTTCCTCTCCTAGGTTCAAACCAGCCCTGGTTCTGCTGCTCTCATTCAGAGGAGCCTTTCAACAACACCACAGGAGGTTGGCAGGACTGGGGCTGGGAACATCTGGCTCAAGCCCTCCCAGCTACCATAACTCAGCTGCCCCGGACAGTCCCTGTCCCCAGTTTGTTCACAAACCCAGCCTTCAGTGAGCAGAGTGTCCCAAGGCACGAGGCAGGAGACCTGTGTGCACTGAGGAGAGCTGAGCCCTGCTCCTCAGAGGGATGTCAGCCTTTCTCCAGCCCTGTCCCTCTGCTCCAGAGATGATGCTGCTTGGCCTGAACACCTCAGCAGCTCTGGGAGGTGAACCCTCCTCAGGCCTTGGGGTTACCAGATTTAAGGTGCCCCAGAGCCCCAGCAGGAAGGTCGTGCTGAGCAGTGAAGGACAACGCTGGCATGGTGCATAATCATCCCTCTGCTTCCAACTGGGTTTTGAAAAAACACGCACTGTAAGCTATTTTTTTTTAGCTTTTTTTTTTTTTTTGTCAGCTCTTGGGAACTGTGTCTCTTTCCACCTCCAACAGCCTGAATCCCTGCCCGTGCTTCTGGTGGCTTCAGCTGCTGTAAAGATGCCTGTAATGAGGAGAGGGAGGACCATCCTCTCCTCTCGCCTGAGCCACGCTTCCCAACAGCTTTTGCTGATAATTCGTGCCACAATCGGCTGTGCAATCTGGAGATATTTCACCTTGTGAATGCACTGTCAGGGGGACAGGATTGGGCAGCCAGAGCTCAGCTTTCCCTTTATGCCAAGCAGGAGTCACCTGGAGAAGGTCTGGCAGGATTTATGGCCTCTATAAAGGGGCAGGAGTTGGATGTTTGTGTTTATTATGGGCTGTATTTCTCTCCTTCAGCACCTTCTCTCCTTCTTCTCCTGGGGCACCCGTGTCCTCCTCTTCCTCCTGCTGCCAGCCAGCCCAGCCCCTTGGAAGGCACACAGGACCACAGAGGGGGCTGGCAGCTCAGGGTTGGGAAGAACTGCAGTAGCACAACCCAGTCCTGAACCCTTTCTCTGATTTCCAGGTGAGGGACTGCAATAAACGAATCACTTGTGTTAAAAGTGACACCATCCCTCCCACACCTGTGGGTGTAGTAGGGCCAAAACAGTCAACTCAGTCATTCTTGAGTCAAAGAGTAGGAACTGAAGGCTTTGCCTTCACACAGGTGTGTCTGTTCTGGATGTCCCCAACAGGCCTTTCTGCAATAAAAGGTACATCAGGAAGGAAATGACAGGACCGTGCAGAGCCTGGAGTGCATATGGAGAGCCTGGTTCAGTTGCTGCCTCAGTTTCCCCCTCCTGGGCACTAAAAATTGTCCAGCAGCAAAGATTCAAACAAACTAATGAACATCCACAGCCCATCTCAGACCAAGCTCTCCAACCCATCTTCTTTTCCTTTTCCATAATATGGCCAGGTCCAAAGCTCTTCAAGAATCAGCCTCAGCTTCACTCACCCCTCCAGGACAGCCCAGATCTTTTTCCAGGCTGTTGCACCTGATGATGGGTGCAATCAAGGGTATTTTTTGAAGGAAAGAGAGGAGGCAGCTGGGAGCTGTTTGGGTCAGAAACCAGGTCCTTGGGATATAAAATGTGCTGATGGCAGCACCTCACCTTCCCACCTCCAGAGTTTTGTGGTCCCCAGGGCCATGGAGAGCCTTGCTGGCAGCAGCAGCAGCACAAGGGGTCACCTCCGCATGGATCAGGAAGGAAGGAGTGCAGGCAACAAGGAGCTGGAGTGGCTAAAATGAAGCTAAAGGAAAATGAAGGACATTTAAAGACATTCAACCAGCACAGGAAAAGGCTCGAGTGTACCTTGAAAAATATAGAAAAACAGCAGATTTTTTTTTCCCCAAGACTGAGAATATTTGTGTTCTGAAACACTGCCCAAAGCACCAGCCTCCCCTTCGAGGGAGGGATTCTGTGCAGAGAATTGCGCTGAGCCGGGGAGCTTTGCCCAGTGCAGGACAGGTGTCACAAGGCAGGACAGGTTTCACGACACTGGGCAGGTGTCACGGCACAGGGCAGGTGTCACGATGCAGGACAGGTGTCACGGCACAGGGCAGGTGTCACGACAGAGGGCAGGTGTCACGACACAGGACAGGTGTCACGGCACAGGGCAGNTGGGTGTCACGGCACAGGACGGGTGTCATGGCACAGGGCAGGTGTCACGATGCAGGACAGGTGTCACGGCACAGGGCAGGTGTCACGGCACAGGGCAGGTGTCACGGCACAGGGCAGGTGTCACGGCACAGGGCAGGTGTCACGGCACAGGGCAGGTGTCACGGCACAGGGCAGGTGTCACGGCACAGGGCAGGTGTCACGGCACAGGGCAGGTGTCACGGCACAGGGCAGGTGTCACGGCACAGGGCAGGTGTCACGGCACAGGGCAGGTGTCACGGCACAGGGCAGGTGTCACGGCACAGGGCAGGTGTCACGGCACAGGGCAGGTGTCACGGCACAGGGCAGGTGTCACGGCACAGGGCAGGTGTCACGGCACAGGGCAGGTGTCACGGCACAGGGCAGGTGTCACGGCACAGGGCAGGTGTCACGGCACAGGGCAGGTGTCACGGCACAGGGCAGGTGTCACGGCACAGGGCAGGTGTCACGGCACAGGGCAGGTGTCACGGCACAGGGCAGGTGTCACGGCACAGGGCAGGTGTCACAGCACAGGGCAGGTGTCACAACACAGGACAGGTGTCTCAGTGTGTGGCTCTGCTCGGGCACACACCAGGTGAAGGCAGCTCCAGGTTTCAGAGGGACTTGAGGAATCTGCAGCTGTGTCTCCACTGCCACAAGCTCACTGCAAACCCAGCTGGCTCCAAATACCACAGGGGAGCAGGAGCCACATGCTGAGAGGCTCCAGGAGTGATTCAGAGCAGAGGGGGATGAGGGACCCTTTCCATCACCTAACAAATGTGGCTGGACCCGAAAGCAAAGGAACAGCCCCAGCTCAGCCAAGGTAGCAAAAAACCCAGAGTCTGCATTCCCCTGAGCCTCACCTGCACCTCATTCCTGCTATCTCCGGGTGAAGCACCTGTGCCACCAGCTCTGCAGCACAGCAGGGACTTGGGCAGGGAGGCCTTTAGAGGCAGAGGAGATATAAACATGCTGTGGAGAAGTTTTAAACCTCCAAGTCATGCTTGAGTCAGCTGTGGGCTGGGTTTTAGTCCACTGGCTGGGATTGGTCCCAATTGGATGTGAGGTGGGGATGCTCTGATGGTCACAAGAGCTTTGCTGCTTTTACCAGAGCTTTAAAATTGTCCTTCTTTCTGCTTGGGCTGGAAAAATGCTCTCACCTCCCACTGTCCTTCTCAGTCCTGGTCCAAGAAGCAAAGACCGCTCTGCTTTTGCAGAAGAAGCATCTCCCTGCTGCCCTGGGCACCCCGTGAGCCCAAGATGGAGCTACCTCAGCCTCTACTTTTTAACCTGGCTCAGAGGAGCTGCAGAACATAAACCTTCCCCACTCCCAGTGCAGCACCATGAGCAGTGCTGGTTTCTGGTGCACCCCCAGCTCCCTCGCAGCCCTTTCAGCACTTGCAGCCTGCTTTTCACAGCTTCTCCTACTTACTCCATTCTCCAGGACTGGGAGGAGAATTCTGGCCTTTGAAGATTGTTTTAGCTGAAGGGAAAACAGCACTTCATTTTAAAATCCTGATATCATTAATTCCATCAGTTTCAAAAAATAAGTTTTTTCCTACCCTATGTTTGAATTTTTGTTTCCCTTTTCTCTTCTAAGTGTTTTCTCCCCCTTTTGCCATCCTGTGCCTTGCTGCTAAACACTGTACCCTGGAAAGGATGAAAGCAAGACCCCAAAACTGCCTTTTCTTCGTGCCAGTTTCGTCAAACTGGAAATGTAGAAGATAAGCTTCTCCAGGCTTTTTCCCCCTCATTTAACCGAAGGCACTGTGTCAGGAGAGCATCCCTCTGAGCAGCTGTGCTTCCAGGCTGCTCAGCGTGTCTCCTACCTGTGGAAGCAGATGGAGGCCCATGGCACCTGTGAGGCGTTCATCTCCTATCTGTTGTTCCCTCTCTTTTTCATGAGCATCATGTGTTTATTTCCTCTCTCAGGCTCACAAGTCCCTCTGGAGTTGCCCCATGTTTTGCCTTACTTTGGCTCTTCCATTTTTCCCACACCCCATCCATATCCTGATTGAACTTGCACATCAGCAGATTGTTCCGTCTAGGATTTTTTCTATGGGCTTGTTGCTACTCCCTTACTAAAATTCCCCCAGGTTTTCAGCTCCACACTGCTCACAGTGCTTCTCTTCCCATGCTTAAGCTGCCACAGCTGCTCCCAGACACAGTCTCTTGGAAAGTGTCTGATCTCTGAGCACCTCCTGAAGCTCATTCTGCCCTTCCCACACAGACACATCACATTCTTCTGGATTATCAGTGGGAAATCACTGCTGGACACACTCCACGATGCCACGAGAAGCCACGAGCTCAGCTCAGCACTATTTTGCCCCTAAAATAAGAGCTGCTCCCTAAGGAGGAGACAAAGCTCTTTAAAAAAGAGCAATTGTTTGATTTTCAGCCACTGCATAAACACTACTCCAGTGCCTTCTCCACCACAAGATTTGGGTCAAAAAGGGACCTGCCAGTCCCTGACCTGCCGAGGAGCAGGGGAGTTTTTGCTGCCTTCACATCAGGAGCACCCCTCACCTCCTGCTCAGCTGGCTTATTTCCCTAATTTTCGGAAAGCAGGAGCAGGAACTCAAGGCACTGGCAGTGCCCATTCTCCTGCCTCCCACAGGCCACCACAGGCTCCAAGGCTCCATGTTCAGCATCCTGCAGATCTTGTGTCTCTGGCACAGTTGGTGACACTGTAATAAACACTGAAACTAATAGCAGGTATTTGTGAGCCATGTTTTGTTCTCTGCAAAATGTTAATAGAGAAAAATCTGCAGCACCATGCCAGGAAATCTTTTTATATCTTATTTCCAGACTACCCTAATATCAATTTATATCTGCAATTCAATTAATGTTCTGGGAGAGGCAAATTAGCATCCCCGGGTCCCTCCTGTCTCAGCAAAGCAAGTTCCCATGGAGAGAGAAACTCTGGCACAGCCTCTCTCAGGGGCTCAGAGTGGATCAGTGCAAGACCCCAAACACACAGAGATCCCCTAAATAACCAGGGGGTAGCTTCAGGCATGGCCCAAAATACCTTTTGTATCACAGAACAGCACTTAACCCCTTCTGAAACTGGTATTGGGGTGCATGACACTTCACCTGTAAATCTGCCTGCTATTAAGTGCATCATGTTTGAACTTTATAGATTTTTATATATGAATCAGATCAGATGATGTCACTCAGCTGTGCACGCATCCGCTGGATTTTATGCTCACAGAAGCAGCAGGATGCTGCAATTTTAATTTAAGCGGAACAAGGGAGCTGGTCTTGAAAGATAATAAGGGCCTGTTCTGAGCCTTCTGAGGACACTGCCTCAACTTGTGCTAGGGGAGGTTTAAATTGGATTATAGGAAAAAGGGTGAAAGGGTGGTTAGGCGTTAGAACAAGCTGCCCAGGACACTGATGGAGTCACCATCCCTGGAAGTGTTCAAAAAACCTGTGGATGTGGCACCTGGGGACACATTTTAGTGGTGGCCCTGGCAGTGCCACAAGCCGAAGTGTAGGGGATAGGAAAACCCCACCTCCCTTTAAAATCCCTGCACAGCACAACCCACTGCAGGCAGGGTGGGACCCTCTGCTCCGTGGTTTGGGCAGAGGCAAAGCCCTGGAAATTAAAAAAACTCCTCATGCAAGTCTTCTCAGCATGCTGGCAGCATCCCAAGGAGAGCGAAGACGTTATGTAGGAAAAGTACTTTTGAAAGCAAACAGTTCCATTTCCATACTGAGCAGCCCGATCTCTGAGTTCATGTCCTGAAATAGCCCCAGAGCCATTTCCCAGCAGGATTGCACAGGAACCTCCCCCTTTCTCCAGCACAGTCTCTGTGTTCTTATCTGTATTGATGGGCAATAAATAACCCAGCGACACATCTGCAGGAAAATGCTGCAAGCCCAGGAGCTGCCCACGAGTGCCCACGTGTGTGGGAGCCATGTCCCACAGAGCCTGGCCACCCGTTAATAATACTAATGAACAATGCACAAATTAATTCACCAAAATGATTTTCCAACTGGCTCCGAGCTGAGCACGCAGTCAAGGATCTGCTGCAAGTGGTGATGAGGAAAAGGCAAATGCAAGGTAGAAATGGTTGCCAGCTGTTGATCCAGGGAGTGGGCAAGCTGGGTGGGAGCATCCCTCTGGCACCATGGTGGTGCTGCTGGAGCAAGGAGCCTGCAGTGGAATTCGAGCACTTCCCTGCAGAGGAGCAGTGGAATTCAAGCCCTTCCAGCCCCACAGGGATGACCAAGGGCTGGTCCTGCTTTCCCACCATCACTAGGTATAGGACTTACCCCCCACAGAGCAAAGGAAAATGGCTGAGAGACCTGGGAGAGCCTCATCACATGCAAACGGGAAATAATTCTATGTAATTTGGAAGACATGAATGGGTTGTGTGGCTATTTCTGCAAAAAACCCACAGAAGGACCGCAAAAATTAAAGCCAAAAGTAACTGTTAGAGACCACTTATTGCAACTTTTATGTGTCACAAGTTTCACCCAAGCACTCTGCCAAGCCCAAAGACTGTAGTGAAGCTGAATATTACAATCTTGTAAAACTCAGCTGCCAGAAAAAAGGGACCAGCAGGGCCACTGGAAGGGGTGGGATCCACCATGATCCCCCCCCCCCAGATGAACATGGTAAACCACATGCTTCGAGTGAGATGGAAACCCCTCAGGTCTCTGTCAGCCTGAGGAGCAGGTTCCTCCCAGGGTTTGTGCTCCATTAGAAGACACAATAGACAATTCAGGGCCAATGGAAACTCTCTGTCACAGGTGAAAGCATGGTCCACCATACTCCACCTTCAGGTTGGACAGACCTGCAATAATTTGGAGAAAGCAGAACCCAGAAAGGCAGGACAAGTGTTTCTGCACTTACAAACAGAAGCTCAGCACGTGCTATTTAAATGCAATCCCTGCTCTGAGGCAGGAATTCCTCTCTTCAACCAGGATCAGTGTGCAGGGATAGAGCCCCAGAGGGAGATGCTCAGCTTCCCTGGCCCCAGTCAGGCCACCCCTGGCACCGACATCTCTCCCCTCTCTGCATCACCCCCATTTTCATTCCCAGCCCCTCCATCTCATTGCACCTTCCAGCTGCTTCCACATGAGCGGGGCACACGCCATGGCAAAGCTCCTTCAGCTTCCCGTGCCAAGCATGAAGAGCTCCTTGACCTTGAGTCAAGGAGGTTTTCTAGCCCCCAGAAGACTCTTGTAGCTTTTCTTCCAGCCCTCTTTGTGCTTCTACAGGCCCTGTCAGAGGCTGACAGCAGAGCTGCCGTGTTGTTCCTGGAATAGCTTTTCCAATGCCGTGTGAAGGATCTAGGTCACTCCTGACTCCTTGCTATTCCCCTTTTTATAAACCCAGTGTCAGGCAGATACACGGAATGACTCTGAAGCTGCCCTGAATGATGCTTTGTGAGGCAGAGTCTCTCATCCTGGGGAATGCATTTTCCAGGCTCTCCAGGGTGGATTGGTGGATGGCTCTTCAAATACAGCGGCTGGACTGGGGCTGTTTAACAGTTCTGAGGGCTTGGCAGCCATAACCTGCCCTGCTTGGGATTTTTGTCACCTGCAAACCTTACTGTAGATTTTATGATTGTCATCATCTTTACTAAAATTACTTCACAGCTCTGTCTTTGTAATTTCCAGTCCCAGTAGGAGCAGCACCTCTCCTTCATCTCAGTGCTTTGGCATTGGTCAGAGGCTCTGTCACAAAGCCAGGCACAGCCAACATTTAACATGCCCGGTTTACAGCATTAATTATTTCCTCGCTGCTGCTGCTTCCTCAGGGATTTGTACCCAGCCTCCCCAATCCACAGTGATGCCAAGGTGCTACTTAGAACTGCTCGGACATGGCCTGGACCAGCGTGGGTATTTTCATCAGCCCCAATCTCACAGCAAAGCTCATGAGTCTGTCCAGCCACAGCTACTTTCCATACCAAAAGCCATTTACTGTGCCAGCGTGTAGCTGCAGGAACTCAATTATCCCTCCTACCATCTGATCTGGGTTCGTGGCTTCCTTTCCCAAACCATCATGACAGTTGTGTAAACCCCCAGTCCCTTGGGATTTTCCAAGTTTTCAAGGCTTGCTAAATCTCATGGCTCCCAACTCAAACAGCTTCCCAGCTGACGCCTTTCTGTGTCCCAGGTTTAGACTTTCCAGAGTGTCAACCTGAAAATACTGGATGTCATTGGGCTTGCACCCTCCTTAGTTCAGCACGACAGATTTTCCAAGGAAAACCAGCTGAACTGCAGCAGCATTTCACAGAATCACAGAACCACAGATTGGTTTGGGTTAGAAGAGACCTTAAACACCATCTCATTCCACCCCCTGCCTCGGGCAGAGACACCTCCCACTGTCCCAGGCTGCTCCAAGCCCCATCCAGCCTGGCCTTGGACACTGCCAGGGATCCAGGGGCAGCCACAGCTGCTCTGGGCACCCTGTGCCAGGGCCTCCCCACCCTCCCAGGGAACAATTCCTTCCCAATGTCCCATCTATCCCTGCCCTCTGGCAGTGGGAAACCATTCCCTGTGTCCTGTCACAAAGAGAATCTTCCCAGGAAGACAAATACAACCTTCAGTCACGTGTGGACTCTACATTCTGGTTTGATGATTATGTATTCCTTCAATTAGCTAAAGTTATTAATATTATTTTGCATTCTAAAGGGATATTCTGTTCTGAAGGGAATAGAAAGGTGCTGCATTTGCTGGAGGGTGAGCCCAGCCAGCAGTCCATGAAGGAACTGTGAGCTATTGGCTGTATTTTTTAGGGAGCAAAATTTAGTCAGAAAAATTCAATGGAGATTTTGGTGGAACGTCTTTTTCAGGTACTTAGAATGGTCACATCATTGTAAGGAGAGCAACAGCTGCAATCCATCCTATTTCACTGGAAAAGGAGGGGGGGGAAATAGTAAATTGATAATCCCAAATTGATATGTATGTGTCAAAGAGCAGTAAGGGCAAACAAATAGCAAGACACATAAATAATAACATTCCATATTGATCAGTGAGTCCAAGATGACCCTGAATCTGAGCAATGCCAGAAATTCAATGGGAGGTTTGAGAAAAGATGACTCAGATTGAATCAATACCTTGAGCTGTTTCCTCTGTCCAATAGTTTATTATGATTCTGAAAAATCTCTTGCTTGAAATTTTTTACAGTAATTTGAGAAGCTGAGCAGGTGCTGTGACGGGGAAAATGGCAAAAAGGAAAGAAGGGAGAAAGCTCAAGGAGGACTGAACATGAGAACTTCCCAATTAAATTAAATTAAATTAAATTAAATTAAATACCTCAAACAGTCAGTTTCAAAGTTTGGGTGGGAGTGGAAAGGTCAAAAACTGACAAAAATTTTCACCCAGCTCAGACCTGCTGGGTGTGGGGGACAGGACTTAGGGATGTGATTTACACTCTCCCACATGCCTTGGGAAGGTTCCCTCCAGTCTCTTGGCACGCAGAAGGCACAGACACCGGGCACTGAGCAGTGTGTGCCTAGCTCTCCATGCCCCCGCTGCTCCATCTCCTCTGCCCCCACTCCTTCCCCGCACCCCAGTGCTGCTGGCTGGGAGCCCACCAGCAGCCACCGTGCTAATGACCCATCACAGCGGCTTGTCATGTCCCGGGGAACGGCGTCTCTTTCTGATATGTGGATCAAAGAGGACTCTGGAGCCGTGAATCCCTACGGGAGGATGAGAGGTCGGCTCGGATTAAGACGTGCAGTAATTTGTGAAGGGTACGAACAGAAGAAATGAGCTATTAGGGGAAGGATTCGTGGCTGGCAGGATCAAAGAGCACCAGTAGGAAATGTTTAGAAGGCGCTGGGAACAAAGGGAATTCAAACCCTTATGAGTCTATTAATAGACACAGGAAATTTATTAACAGCGGCAACAAATCAAGTGTTCAATAACGTCCTAAATTCTGCTATTGCAGAGAAACCAGATCTTTTTTCATAAAGCTGATGAAGGACTTGCAAGACTGTTATTAGCCAAGAAATTTAAACAACGCAACATATCTCAAAATAAACTAATATTTTACACCTACACCTGGATAACCTAAACACAATCATCCCTAAAGTGTTGACAGAGGCGTATAGCCGATTTGGAAATACCAGACAACTGCAGAGTTAGGACTGAGCTATTGTGACAGCCCGAAATCAGATAATTATGGGTTGTATATTGACATTAAATAATAATTAGATAACAATTTCATATTAGAATAACAGAAGGATTATAAACATGTACCCAAGCTTGATGAGGTGCTAAACAGCAAAGGCGAGGTGGGATCAAGAAAGCAGCCAAGTCTGGGAAGAAGTTCAGGGTGAGCAAATCAGACCTGAACTGCAAGGAGTGACTCTGTAACAGAGGGGGTTTAGCTTAAATTTTAAAGATATGACAGGAACAGGTATATTTAACCAGGACAGGGAGTCCCAGCCCTGGACATGGCACAGTGACACCCTGGCACTTTGCACCCAGGCTTGGTATCCACCCGGGATGTGGAAAAGAGAAATAGTTGCAAAGAGCCATGAGAAACAGGAGAAACAGACGTGTTGTGATGAGAAAATATGTTCTTTGGCCTCACAAGGATCTTGGGGGCTCACAGGGGTTTGCAGCAAGCAGCCTTTGTCAGAGGGTTGCTGTGCAATTGGACAGGGAAAGGCAGAGCTGCCTGTAAATGTCTGGCACATGAGGCCAGGAGATTTCCCACTACCAAGAGAGCATTCTGGTATTCACAAATATGATTTTCCAGGCCATGAAGTCTTCAGAACAAAAATGGACTCTTTAGGCAGACAGACCCTGGTAAATTCAACAGCTGGTCTCAATATGAGATTGCTTTGGGAAAGGAAACTTATGGCAGGCCCTGCAAAGTGATCTGCTGATTGTTGGGGCTTTAATCTCTGTAAATAACCTTTTCCTCTGCCTTTTCGAGGCATGGGGAGGAGCTTCCCACCTCCCCTCCTCAAGAAAGATGTCAGGTCAAAGAACATATCTACAAGAGAAGCAGGAATACTGGGTGCACATGTTCCTTTAGATCTTCGTCCTCTACATCCATCCCTGTGCCCTCTTATTCACCTTTTTATTAAGTATCAGATTCAGGATAAAAAGGTCATGGACCAGGGAACATCAGGCTTTTTCTTTCAAGCAGAACATGCTCTATATTTTCATCCATGCCAGACTGAGGATCAATTTGTGGCAGAAAACAAAGTTAGTTCATTAATGGGAACACTGCAAATAGTGGGATCTGGCCTAGGAGAATATTTGGTGCCAGATCGCTGCGAGGCACTAATGAGGGAGGAAAGAGCGAGGGGAGAAGGGAAGACAGCAGGAGGTTTTCTTCCCAGTCACATTTCCTTATATCCCGCTCCACTCTCTCCTCCTGCAGGTCCTGCTCCAGTGTGTCCAACACCCCATGCATCAGTGTACCAGTGCCCTTTTGAGGGGGTTCCCTCCCAGCCGTTTGTCTCCAGGAGCTGGCCCAAACCAGGCTGCAAATGTGCTGAGCTTTTCTGGCAACACTTCAAAATAAATGGCAAACCGTTTCTGCAGCTCGTTTCCATTGTAGTATTAATCAAACTGAATTCCTGCGGTGCTCATATGGATGTCATATGTTAATCCCACTGAACTTGGCTGCTGCTCATTCCAAATGAAAGCCAATGGAGAAATCTCTCTCCTGTCTCCATCTTGCATCTCTGAGCTCTTGCGCATTTATTCCATCCATGAAATCCTGACTACTGTCAGGACATGACATGATCCCTGACATGAGGGAATATCAGAGTTGATGACACCTATGAGAAGTGTTGGTAATACTTGTGAATTTATAGAGAAGGTGCTCAGGTGCAAGGTTGGAGCTGACATACTTCCATGTCCTACCTCAACCAAGTACTCCACATCTTTAAGCAGAAGCCCTCACCAGCATTTCAAACTGTCCATCCCTCAGTGTATTTCAGAAAAAGAGGCTTTCCAGGCCAATGCTGACCCTCAGTAGTGGCCAGTGCTACCATTCAGAAGAAGACACGAGAAACCTCCAAATAGCAGCTCTGGAACAGTTTCAATGAGTTTTCTTTCCCACTATTAGAAATCCCACCCTGTCTGATGAAGTATATGTCTTTATTTATAATTTTTTTTGTGATGAGAGTCAAGCAAATACAGGTTTATTTTGCTCTGAGAGTACTGATACCTTTTTTTCTCCCCTTGAGAAGGGGGTCAAAGAGCTGTGGACTGATTGCTGGACCCCAGAAGTTAGCTGCTGGTCAGGCAGAAGCTCCTTTGGCCTTGGGCAGGACTTTCAGCCTTGCACCTGCTGAACCAAGCCCAGCATCCGAACTAGGACAGCGTGAGCACCTACAGAGTGTCTCTTGCCTTCAGTCCAGCCATCAGTTTTGGTCCCTTGGGAACACTGCAGCCTTCAGCCCATCACAGTGATGCCATTCATTTCCCAGAGGAAAAGGGAGGAACACAGGAATGGGCTGAGGTGGTTCCAGCCCTTCCTGAAAGGCTGGGTAGTGGTGGGAAGGTCCCACCCTGGAGCCCTTGCCTACCCTGTGCCTCCCTGGCTGGCATCAGATTTGGCAGCGGGCAGTGAGCAGATGAATCATGGCTGGG
The DNA here is from genome assembly GCA_013398115.1 of Falcunculus frontatus. Taxonomy (NCBI): domain Eukaryota; kingdom Metazoa; phylum Chordata; class Aves; order Passeriformes; genus Falcunculus; species Falcunculus frontatus. The sequence continues at coordinate 18,251 of VZRV01008643.1, forward strand.
CCTTCTCTCTGTCACAGACAACAAAGCCACTTACTGCAGGAAGCCACACATATTGCAGGGCTTTCCAGAACAACCTTTCCAGACTCCACCAAGCCCTGTCCGCACCAGGGGTGTTTCCTTCTGATCTTCTGCCTCAGTTTTGACCTAAACCACTCAAGTTTCCATGTAATCCCCCAGAACAAGAAATCATTCAGAGGGAGACTCCTACATTAGCCATGTCACTACAAGTACGTTCAGGTGCTTTCTCCCTGAGAAGACTTGTCGCACATGTCTGCGTCACTCCAAAAATATGTGGGAAGATATGACGGAAAATATGTAGGAAAATACATTAGGAAAAAGCTATTCCCTCTGAGGGCGGTGAGGCCCTGGCACAGGGTGCTCAGAGAAGCTGTGGCTGCCGCATCCTTGGCAGCGTCCAAGGCCAGGCTGGACAGGGCTTGGAGCAACCTGGGACAGTGTAAGGTGTCCCTGCCAATGGCAGAGAGGTGGAACTGGATGATCTTTGCCTCTTCCATCCCAAACCATTCTATGATTCTATGGTGTCTCCACTGTCCCAGCGAAATACCTGGGTCATGAGAAGTCACTGCTACACTCAGAGGTCCTTTAGATTCACTGACCACTCACTTGAGTAGCTTAAAAGATGTGAACTGAATCTCCAAAACACAAGAATTTTGTTGGGATTTTTTTTCTGGGCAATCCAGCAAGCAGAGCAAGGACAAGATCTCCTGCTCTGTGTCCAGCTGTAGTGTGACCTGGTTGCTATTTAAGATGAACGGCTTCCTTCAGCTGTGATCCCTACAGTGAAAGCAGGGTCTTCAGCACGGCAAAGCCAGCAGCCAGGATACTGCACAGAGCCAATGGGAAATGGCATCCTCAGCTGGGAACCTGGAACACCGTGTCCTGACCAGCAAGGGTGGGACATGGCTGCACCAGGCAGAGGGTGCAGGGCCTGGGGGGAGCAGAGGGTGGGCTCTGCTACAGACAGATGTGTTGGTGAGGTGGCTATGGGGGTGTTGGTGAAAGGGCTGAAGGGATGTGGGGGATGACACTGGTGGGAGGCTGTGGGGGCAAAGGTGGCTCTTACAGCAGCCCATGTCCCAATCAGAATCACTGATTGATTGAGTAGAAAAAGCCCTCTAAGATCAAATCCAACCGTTCCCCCAGCACTGCCAAGGCCACCACTAACCCATGTCCCCAAGTGCCACATCTACACGTCTTAAATCCCTCCAGAGATGGTGACTCCACCACTGCCCTGGGCAGCCTGTGCCGGGGCTTGAAAACCCTTTGCAAATTTTTCTCAATATCCAATCTAAACCTGCCCTGGCACAACAAAGAGGCTGTTTCCTCTTGTTCTGTCGCTTATTACCTGGGAGTTCCTAAGATGAGGGATGACAGGGCATTGTTTTGGGGTACCATGTGTAGGCTCTGGTTGTTCTACAGGACAGAGAAGGTCCCCAGCAAGGTCCATCTCTGGTCAGGAGACAGCACCAAGGATGCTCATGGGGTCAGCTTGCACAGGATTCTCTCCAGATGGAACCTGGAGATGGTACGTGAAGATAATGGGGTACAACAGTGGCCTGAGGGATTGTTTTAGCTTTAGGACTCCTTTAGGGAGTCACAGGGGTCTGTCAGGGGGGAATTCGGCGACACTGAGTCCCCAAATACATCTGTACATCCGTGGTGTCTCTGGCTGGGATGGCACAGCAGGGAGAGGTCCTGCCCAGGCTGGGAGGAAAGAGTACCTGGAGGTTGCCTGTCCCCAGCATTTGGCTGTGCTGCATGGAGCCCACCCCAATCCTGGCCAGCCCCAGTGGGGAGCCAGACAAGGATGGACATCACTCTGCATTACCCAGGGGGTCTCTGGTGGGAACAGGGGGTCCATCAGGTCACAGTGGGGTTCTGCCCTATGCCCAGAGGGTCCTGACTGGGCACTGGGGCATCCACTCCCAAGTGTGGAGATCATGGTGGGGGTCTGTCCCATGCCCATGTGTCCTGGGTGTGCATGGGGGATCTATCCCAAGGCTGGGGCTCGTGGGGGGAGCAAGTCTGTCCTGTGCCAAGGGTCCCGGGATGGCACAGGGGAGTCTGTCCCCAGGTTGGGGCTCACAGTGGGGGTCTGCCCTGTGCCCAAAGGGTCCTGAGATGGCAAGGGGAGGGCTGTTCCCAGGCTGAAGATCATGGGGGGGGTCTGTCCCATGCCCATGTGTCCTGGGTGTGCATGGGGGATCTATCCCAAGGCTGGGGCTCGTGGGGGGAGCAAGTCTGTCCTGTGCCAAGGGTCCCGGGATGGCACAGGGGAGTCTGTCCCCAGGTTGGGGCTCACAGTGGGGGTCTGCCCTGTGCCCAAAGGGTCCTGAGATGGCAAGGGGAGGGCTGTTCCCAGGCTGAAGATCATGGGGGG
>VZRV01008643.1:20957-110038 GCA_013398115.1 Falcunculus frontatus
CCCGGCGCGGGGAGGCGCGGTGGGGGTCGGGCGTGGGTCGGGCTCGCAGCCCGGCCCGGATCTCATCCCTCCTGTCAGCGCGGCCCGGCCGCCGCCTCAGCGCGGTGCCCGGGCCGGGGGAGGCTGTCACCGCCCGCACCTGCTGGTGCCCGTCCGGGACCGGCCCTCCCAGCGACGGAGCAGCGCCCAGAGGGCTCCCCGGCCCCGCGGCTGCCCGGCCGGGCTGTGCCTCCCGGGGAAGCCTCTTTCAGGGCTTTGTTGTTCTGCCGGGTGTCCCTGGGCAGGGCCTCGGGCAGCCGCGGTACCGCCGAGCCCCGAGGCCTCGGAGCGGTTCTTGGACCGGCCGGAGCCGCCCCCCTCCCCGGCGCCGTTCGGTATCGGCCGGACGCTCCTGGCAGGAAAGGGGAAGCGGGACCGAGCTGCCGGAGGTTTGCAGGAGGTGGCCTTCGGCTGCGGGCTGTGCCCGGGGGGGGTTGTGCCCTTTCTCCCCCACGAGCCCTTCGGGGCTCGGTGACACCCTCCTGTCACCCCAGTGCGTGGAGCTGGTCCCCGGTGCTCCGAGCAGGACCCCAGTGAGATCCTGCTGCTGGAGGTGTCAGGGGTGACCTCGGGGACCAGCCGGAGAAATCCCGTAACCACCATGCCTGGGGAAAAACTGCGTCTCCTTCGCAGCCGCCCCGAGTCGAGTGCTGGGATAGAGCTGCGAGTGAGACAAGATTTGAGCGTTTCATGCACAATGAGATGTTCAGAAATAACCCCGGTGACGGCTGGCTCCTGCCGCGCAGGTTTAATCCGGGAGCTCTTTGAAGCTCCCGTGTAAAACCGTGGCAGCACTTTGGAGTCTGGATGACTGAAGGCAGAGCTGGCAAATCCGAACAGGCGGCCTGAGTTTGGGATGCACTGAGCAGCTTGGCTCCCTTGGGCCTCGGATGGTTTAGGTTCAGCAGCTGAACATGAAACTAATTATTTCCATGGGGAAAGTCGGGATGTGGAGACCCAGCTCTGGGGTCCCCGGCTTTGATTTTTTGGCTGAGTTTCTGTTTACTGTTGTTGTTTATAGTAAACAGCGTGCACTGAGTGGCTGGGAACAGCCATGTGGTCGCTGCAGTTCGCAGCCAGTAATATTGGGGGAAAATGTTCTCCCACTTCGGTTCAACGCCTGAGCGACGGCTGCGGCGGGCTGGGCCTCCTCCTCTCGCCTTCTTCTCCTCTTACTCTCAGCTTCTGCTGGCCAGACTGTGCTGTCCATATGTGTTTGCTGGGAATATTTGGAATATGGGATGGTGGTTTCATTTCTTGTGCTTCATCTCAGGCACCGGCTTGTGGCTTGGTGTTAATAAGGGGAACAAAACTTGGCTCATGGGGGGCTCAGCTTGGGACAAGCTGCCGTGGCATACCGCCCTGCGTGTGCTGGTGGGTAGTTCAGGATCTGCCCAGTAGATGGTATGAAAATGCAGATGGAAATCAGGGAGTCCCTTGCAATGGGCACGAGGGAAATGCAGGTATTTCTAAGCTATTTAAAGTATTTATTTAATTAAAAGTTTGAGTGTGTTTTATTTGAGAGAGATATGCTGAGCCTTGGTCCTCCTGGTGTGGTTATTTACATCTTAGCAAGTGACAATTCTGAATCTTGATAATCTGCTTTTCTCGAGGCACTTCTGTAGAAACTCGATGAATTTTGCAGGACAATATGGTGTCTTTAAGTGAAAGATGCTGTTAGGGTATTAAATTATGATCTTGTTCATCAAGTAGCTGTGTTTCAGTCTAGACGTGAGTGCACTGGGATCTGTGTCCCTGATCGATGTCTAATTTAAAGGAATCTCTGAAACATTGTTTCGTAGCCTCACCTATTGAGGAACTCCTTGTATCCCAGTGCTAGGTAAGGTCAGGTAGACTTCTAAACCCTTCCTGAGTAATAGTTCTTCTTTTAAGACTCTTCCTGCTGGCGATTCCACATCCTGTGTAGCTGATGTATCCTAGCAGTTAGGCCTTCTCATCATTAGAGAGACTTTTCAGGGTGTTTAATCTAAATCTTTGTCTTGCACTTTAAACCTGTTCTTTTTCTGATCTCCAGAGCACATGGAGAACACCCTACTCCCCACATCACTCCACTTCCTACATGTCTGCAGCTCAGTTTGAAGCATTTGAAGACTTTTTTTCCTCTCCCAAAGCTGACCAAGACCAGTTTCTCTGTTCTTCTCACGTGGGCATGTCAGTCTAGCTGACCTCTGCCTCTCACTTGGGTTGTGCTTTCATTCATACTTCACCTAAAGTGCCGTGGTCAGTCAGGATAGGACTGTGTTAGTGGGGCTTCTGCAGAGCAGTTGTAATAAGTGGGCCCAAATGACGCCATTTTGGGTATGTCTCAGCACTGTTATGTGACAAGGAATGCAGATCATATGTTTGCATATTTGTGCTTTTAACTGTGTGTTTGTGACAGAGGGCTTGGCGTGCTCGGTGAGCTCCTGTTCGCAAATCTGGAGTAGGGTGCTAGCAACGTGAGCTGGGCTGTTAAACCTCGGCATGTTTGGGGCTTGTGTTTGAGCTGTAAAGTTTGCATCTGGCACCCTGTCTTTTCTCCTTTTCTTTTCCTCGCCTGCAACTGAGACTCAGTTTTTGCAATGCGACAAACAGATTTTGAGTTGTTTATGCACCCATTTATGTTTGGAAAGCTTCCTAACAAGGAGGGGTCCCTGAGAAGTGCAGGAAGTTGTACTGAGAACAGAGCAGCAGCTCTGGCTGCCAGCTTCTCTTGTGAGGTGGTTAATCTCCTGCATATCTGTAATTCAGAGACATGCCAAGGTAAAAATCATCTCCACAACTGAACTCTCAGTGTAGCAGAACTGTAACTCTGACCCCTCCTTCACCCCAGCACTGTGCCCTGGTATAGCACCTGCACTCCAAGCTGGGACAGGAATGTTTCATCCCACTTTATTTGCAGGATAACAGAGCCTAATCCTAAAGGAAATGCTTTTTCTGGGTTTAATATAGTTGTAGAGAACTTCTTTCTTACCCAGCTTAAATATCTACCAGTGGAAGCTGTTATAAAACATTTGCACAGTGTTTAAGCTGATAGTGCAAATCTGAGAGCAGCAGGAAGCACAAGAAAACTTCCCTGTGTATCACCAGGTCTCACTGGGCTTGGAGTGAACAAATCCAGTGACCTGGGCTAGTGGTGTCAGAATGGTATCTGCTGGGGGCACCTGAGCACTGGAGATCAGCAACTCCTCCTCTTTGCAAAGTTGTGCTCTGTCCTGGGTGGCAATATCCCTTAGCAGAACATTTCAGAGGTGGTTTCAATTGTGAGCAGAAGGAGAGGTCAGTACAGGGACATCATTGCAGCCTGGTTGGCTGCTGAAAATACTTAATTCCCAGAGATCTCTATCTTCATTCAATTCCCTTAAAAAAACAGAGTAATATTTAGCTGTTTTACCAAGGTTTCTGACACACACCACCTCTAGCAGATTTAGACACTGTGATATACTGTTTGCAGTCTGCAGGGTTCACTCAGGCACCTACCAAACATTTCTGCCTCTCTAGCAGGGATTTAAGCATAGTTTGTGTCTGTGCCTCTGTTCTTACTGGGCTGAGTCTCACACTTTTATGCAGACTCATCCTGAGCAAGAAATGAAGAATTTGGCTGAGAACTGAAGGAAAAGATGAACGTCCGTTTTGCTGCCTCTACTGTTTGCGTGGCAGCCTCGTCCAACAGGCCAGATGGACGGGTGATTTCTGAGCTGCTGTAGAGGAGTCTTAAGCACTTGGCTTCCTGAGAGCTGACTTGATCTGAGGAGGGAAGTCAGCCCTGCAGCTCCACTGTCTGGTTGGTAACAGGTCACTGGAGATAAGGAAACAGAGCAGAGTCAATGTGGCCATTGCCAACACAAGGGAGCTGACATGGGAATTCAGGGCAGGACTTTTTTTTCCCTGGGGCCAGCTTGTGCTTCTGCCTCTCTCCATTTCTTGCTCAGAAGTTTTTCTGTTTGTGTTATAAATTGAATGGTGTTATCATCAGTCAGAAACTAAACTCCTCCTGGAGGTGCCTCTTCCCAGCCGATGTGCTCGGAGTTACCCAGCTCCAATTAGCTTCTACGTTTTCCAGACCGCCACAGCAGGAACAGCCCAGAAACCTCTCCGTGGCTCGGGTTTGTTTTCAGCAACGGAAACTGTAGGAGTAGATGCCAGTGGAAATTTGTGACGCTCAATCTTTGCCCATTGAGTTTCGTGCAATTTCTCCTCTCTTCTGGCCGTTTCAGGTTTCACTGGACACTGGGCCAGGTCCTTTCTCCTGAGTATTGTGACAAGGGAACAAGTTTGGTTTACCCATTACTGGAGTGACATCTGCTGCGGTTTGCTTGGGGATGGGGGGAAGTAGGTGCACCCTTCTGATTCCCCAGGGTGCTGCTGATGTTTGACTCCAGGAAAAGGCCCTGCCAGGGAAAATGGGATTTGTGCCTGGGGGGAGCTGGAGGATGCTTATGATGTTCGAGTTCAGCGTTGGCAGAGGCTGCACAGGGTGAAGCCCAGCTGTGCTCCACCCGGTGAGCCACGGTCCCATCGTCTGCCGCTTGCAGTCACCTCCCTGTTGCCCGCCTGGACAAGGCAGTGCTGGGACACCTGCCGCCAGCGCCTGGCCGGCTTTCATCCACTCTGCCCTCCCCTGTGCCACTGCTGCACCGTATCCCTGCTCCTGGGCCTCCCTCCCTTCCCGTTTGGAGCAGCCCCTGCCTCCTCCCCCGACGCTGAGCCCTCAGCAGTGGGATGCGCGTCCAGCTGTGTCTGCAGTGAGCGGGAGGGCAGCCTGTGTTCCCTGTTCCCCCTCGCTCCCTCCTGGCTGTGGGAGCCTCCCTGGGCCGCTGCCAGGGCCTGCCTGCCCTCCCCGTGTCCCCGCAGCTGTGGGGGGGACAGACGAGCAGCATTTCGGGGCAGGAACCCAGGCTGAGCTCTGGCTCCCGGCAGCACAAAACATCCCCACAGTGCAGTTGAATGTCCCTGAAACCAGCTGGTCTGCAGAGGTGATGGCCCAGGGTGAGGGTGGCTACCCGAGCTCAGGCTGAACACACTGGGGGGACCCTGCAGCATATTGAGCATCTCCCACCAGTCCTCTCTCCCTGCGGTCGCTGCCAAAGGGCCCCTCGCTCCCCACGTTTGCCTTTCCTGCCCAGCTGGCACGCATAAGGTAGGAGAAATTTCTGCTCTATACTCGTTAGTTAAGTGAAGGCATAGTGAGCAGGCAGAAGAGCTGATGGAGTCTGATGTGGACCGAGGAGGAAGTTGTACCAATTCCACTTTCTAAAAATAAGTTGAGTGACTGTTCCTGCAGCCCGGAGACTGCTGCTCTCTGTATGCTGACTGTGGTTGCTTTTATTTTTTTTTTGTCTTGTTACAGCAAATCTCAGATTCTGCAGTCCATTAAAATTGTGCAGTGGCTGTGTGATCAGAAAGGTGTCTATGGAGAAAGTCTTGTGGTTTCAGTGTTTCTAGAAATGACCTTGAAGGATCACCTATACATAATGTTTCCTAGCAGTTTCTCTAAGGTGTTCTAAGATTTCCAGAGATGGTGATTCCAACTTTCCTCAGCAATCCACTCCAGTGCCTGACTATTCTGAGATTAAGGAGCTTTGATTGATTTCAGGCTGGTATTGCTGTACTTTAACCCCATCATTTTGACATCTCACCTTCTCTTCTGGCAAGCTACCAAAGAGAAGAAAAATTCTGTAAATGTAAAAGTAATCATTATGTAGGGTTCAGTCTTCGTTTCTGCCTTTCCCTTCTGCGCTCAGAGGGCATCTGCTGGCTCTTGGGCAGTGCTGTGGATTTAATGACACATGTGTGGCAGGTGGGCAGCCCCGGTCCCACCTCCCCCTGTTGTGTTGGCCATGACTAGCAGTTCTTGGTCAGCGCTGATGTCACTGAAAATAGGGTGCTTGAGGTGGCATGGGTTTTATTAAAATTGTATATCATGAATTTCCGAGTTGTCTTATACTTCCAAAGCAAAATGTATGTCTTGAACATTTAAAGAGGTTTTGGTTAGTGATACATTTTATAAAAAGCAATAACATTACATTAAAAGTTACATTATTTCAAAATGTGTTTTGTTGCCCAGAGAAGCTGTGGCTGCCCCTAGATCCCTGGAAGTGTCCAAGGCCAGGCTGGACGAGGCTTGGAGCAACCTGGGATAATGGGAGGTATCCCTGCCCATGGCAGGGGGTGGAACCAGATGAGCTTTAAGGTCCGTCCCAAGGCAGGCCATTCAGTGATTCTGTGTGTGCATACACCAGCTCTCCAGACCTGTGAGATTGGTGAGAAGTACCTGGCAGGTGCCCAACTGCCTGTTTTTTGCTGATAGCAGGTCAGTGTGAGGCAGTGCTGACCCAGGAGCCATGGAGCTGTGTGCTGCTGCCTTTGGGCTGAGCAGCACTGATTGCAGTTGTATGATTTCAGGTTAAAGTTTCTGTGCCTGCCTTCAAAAAGACCAGGGAGACATTTTCATCATCAGCTGGTGTCCTAAGTTGTTAGTCAGACTCTTACAGAAGATAACTCTTGAGGTAGTACAGCATCATTGAAAAATGTTTTCGGGTGTGGTCTCCGTTAGAGTGTCAGCTGCAGCTGGAGTGCTGGAACCTGCTGATGTGCTGAAGGGCCATCAGCCACCAAGTGTTGTGATTGTTGTTAGTTTACATCTGTGTCAGTAGTGGTTCCTAGTTCAGTAACAGTGTGTAATACATGGTTCCCATGTAGTTCCCTAGGTGATAGAAGTTTAGATCTTTCAGGTTTTGGTGCTAGCGGTATTTGTGTCCTTGTGTGCAGATTACTCAGTAAAATGTCTTTTTTTTCCTGTAGCTGAATACCTGCTGTACCTCTTGTTATATACAGTTGACATTATCTAGAGGATTTCGGCCACTAATTGGCAGCAGGTATCAGTTCTAGCCAGCAAGGCCACCACCTTGCTGCTCGCCTGGAGCCCTTAGCTCTTACCGCAAGTGGAATAAACCATGGCAGCTGGCCAACCTCCTGGCTTGTCACATGACTCGAGAGGTGAAGTCCGTGTTGTCATTTCCACAGCCCCAAACTGGAGGGTTTTGGGTGGCTGTACAACGCCACGTGTCCCCTAGCATGGCAGGAGGTAGCAGCTCACTTGATGGCGAATTGCCGTGCCTGGAGAGGGCAGGAGGAACTTGATTCCCTTGGGCATTATCCAAGCCCTGCGCTGTAGATCTGGGCAGTCCCACTGTTGTTCCAGCATTATGCTGGGGCTGAGGGATGGCTTTTGAATCTTGGCTCCTTTTCCATCACCGTGAGCTTTGGTCTCGTCATGTGCACTGCTGACAGAGTCTCCAGTTGTATGTGTGTGTGGTGGTATCTGTTCAGCGTTATCTTGTGCCTGATCAGAGGACTCGGTGTGTTCTGGGGCTGCTCAGTTATTTCATATTGTTGTCAGCTGGAAAATCTGTAAATGCCCTGTGATATTTTATGGCTTTATAAGCTGTACAAAATGTCCAGCAGGTACTTGAATGTCGAGCAGATACAGTCTGTAAGACTGCCTTGTTTTCATTAGCTCCTTGGCAGACACCGAACATACTTGCAGAGCTGCAGGATGGACTTTTGGTTCCTTGTGGTCATGGTTTGGGGTTTTTTATTGGCGTCTACTGTGTGTCGTACAGAAAACAGCAAAGGGCCTCACAGTATATTTTTCGGTTGTCCAAACTCTTGGCCCTTCAGGAATGTAAAGCGACCTAACAACTTTTTCTTTACATAATTAACAGCAATCTGTTCAGGGTTTCCTGCAGGAGCTGGATAGTGATTTTTCCTCTCTGGGAGTAATTCTCCTGCGCTAATATTTCTGTCCACGTCTAGATTGTTCTTTCTTTTGTTATTAAAATTGAGTTCAATTTTGATGGGCGTGTTAGAATTTTTCTGTATCCAGACCTTGTACCCAGTAGAGCTTATTTCTCCTATTTGAGTAGATACATGGTTTTGAATCCTGGGATTTTAGCTTCTTAAGTCACAGACGAGACCAGAGTTATACACAGGATAAAAATAGCAAGCAGTAATTAATACCCATCCTCGGTGAGCCTGGCTCTTCTGGTTTCTCTTGACATGTTGCGCTGTAGCAATTTCCTTTCTTTTTCCTAAGAAATAGATGAATTAATATCTCTCTACATGAGTGAGAAAATAAAACAAAGATGCTTGTTTCCTGCCTTGGCAGACCATTCCCTTGGGGTACAGTGAGTTTGTGGGAGCTCTCCTCCTGGGCAGCCCTTTGCCTTGATTTGGCTGGAGCAGGCCAGACACCAGGAGGAATGGCACAGCCTCTCCCTTCACTCTCCCAGACATCCCTCTCTCCTTCTATCAGGGCTGGATTATCTCTGTCTCAGTGCTCCAAGCAGCAGAGACCGACTCCTCTTCCGATCTAACAGGGGTAAATCCAGGTTTTATGGCTCTGCTCCATACCCTGAGGGTTTGGAGATTTTATCTTTCTCATTTCTTTAGCAGATGGGGCAGATCAGTAGGAACTATTTCTCATCTGTCCTTTGTTTGTACAGGAAGAATCAGCTGCTGGAAGTGTTGGAGGGGAGTCTGGCTGTGATGCGTGGCAGGGAGACCCTGAGTTTTGTCAGTCTAAGGGTAGATTTTTATTTTCATATATATATATATACACATTAAAGGGATCATTTTACCTTGCCTTCCCTGAGAGAGAAGGTTCAGGAGGGCAGAGAGAGTTGTATTTGGAAGGTTTGGGAAGGTTAGCTGTAAGGATGTTGAGTCAGGGACAGGGATTTGTACATGGATCTATGAAGGATTCAGCCTTGAGTCGTGCCCACCCCCTGTCAATAGAGACATGTCTGTGTTGGTGCTGGACCCCAGGAAAGTAAGAAATATTTAACTCCATGGAAGGTCATTCCTTTGTGCTGGATGAGGAAAGAGAGCACTTTAGGCACTCCAGTAACATGCTCAGCAATTGCTTTGATGCCATGTGAGGCTTGAGGGTGAGTTTTCATCCAGTGTATTTTCCCAAGGAATATTGCTAAGCATTCTGTTTAATTGCTAGGATTGGTTATAGAAGAAAAGCAGAAGGAAAATGCAGTTGTAGGTGTATGTAACTGTCATCATCCCCCACACCTCAGTATTTAGCTCATTAGAGAGTGGTGATTTTGTCCCTCACCTTTTCTTCAGGACTGGTTTTTTCTCCTCTGCTCCCTGAGCTCTCATCTCCCTCCCTGCCATTTCAGTGGAAACCCTTGCCCATGTGTCTCTCCCTGGGGATCACCCTCCTCCTTTGTGAGATACAGGATACTTTAAGGGATTGGGTCATCTCCTTCCCCTCTCTTTCCAAGGTTTTCCTCATTTACATTTCTGTTGTGTCCCCTAATTACCATCCCTTTGGTTTTTTATTCACCCTCAAGCTGCCTTTCCCTGTTTATGGCCTCCTGAGGATGTTCTGCTGAAACTTTATGAAACTTATATTACAAGAAATAGTTAATGCAAAATTTTCTTTGAGGAATTCTCACATCCTGCTTGCAGCATCACTGCACAGTCTGTCGTGAGATTTCCAATAGAGACACAACTGGAAGTCAGTCCCTTCCTTCTGGATTGCCTCCTGTTTCCCTTTGCGTAGGGACATAGGAATACATTGTCCTCCCATATCTTTCATCCCATAAAGAGTTTATTTTTTAATAGAGTCCAGTAGAGAATTAAGTATAAGATTGATTAAACATTTTATATATACATATATCTACTGGGTATCAACCAGAGACCCATGAAGAGTTTACACACTGGAGCCCATTCTGGGGCCACATACATCACACATGTGACTGCTGTCTGGGAAAGCAGCCATGGCTGACTGTGCAAGGGGGGCTGTACTAGCCTGTCTGGGCATGATATGGAAACCATGCACTGGTTTTTAATGTATTCCTGTTTAAATTCTTATTTAAAGGCTTTGCAGCATCCTATTGTGTGCTTTTGTGGGGGGTGACTTTGTAACTGCCTTGGGCAGAATCCCATTTCAAGGTCTCCTGTAAGCCATCTGCTTTCAGTAACAGCTCTTAGCTTTGGCATGTGTCTCAGTGCAGGCTGAAATAGCCACGTTGCTGCAAAACTTTCTTTACTGCCTGCATCAGTTTGGGCTTACCACTGTGCCTGCGCAGGCTGGGTGCACCCTCAGGGTGCTCTGCATCGACCCTGCCCTCGAGGTGCACCCTCCAGCTTGTTCCCAGGCAAGGGGGGCCATGACCCAGCACAGGAGTCTGGGGTGCACCATGTCCTGCACCTGTCTGTGGTCTGGGATTGCCATGAAAGGAATCTCAGGTACGTGCAAAACTGTCCTGTGGCCTGGTTCCCAGTCACCAGGGTGTCAGGGTATGGTCAGAGTATGCTGGGGTCAGGCTACAGAGCCGCCCACATGTGATAAAACTTCTCTACTTCCAGGTGTCCTCAGTGGATTGGGTACACTACTGTGCCAGTCTGCAACCCAGGTCATCCCTCTTCTAAAGTCAGGAGACTTTAACTTTTAGCTATGGGAGTCCTGCTGACACGAAATAGCTGAACACAGATGGTTCAGTGTTAGAAACAGCAGCCTTAGGCACACAGATTCAATTCCTTGCTTTGGCATGTTCTTCCCATATGGCACTGAAGTCCATCAGTCCTTTGCTTTTCCGTACGTAACAGGCACCTTACCTGCCCAAAACGCCAGTCTCTGTGTTGAGTTTTGTTACAGTGCATTTGGGAGAGCTCCGTGGAGGTACAGTGGTGGTACAGATCAGAAATGTCTCTGCTTAACGCCCAGGAACAGAGATCTGCAGCTTTTCCTAAAACTCCTTCGGAACACTTATGGAGAGCAATGGTGTTGGTGGCATCTTTCATATTGGGATGTGGGACACGGGCATTGCTCACCTCAGAGGCAGAACCACAAAGTGACTTCAACAGTAGGACCAGCTATGAAGGATTTGCTGAAATAATTCTGGAGCACAGTGAAGCTTCCTTAAGCCCAGCTGTTATCACAGGGGATTTGCATGATTAGCTAAAGTCTGCGCCATATCATCCTGTGTTCATGGTGGGCCACTCGCTGTCCCTGGCAATGGTAGGCAGCCCAGGCCTTGGCTCCAAGCCTCGAACGTGGTACTGGCTGGGAAGGAGCAGCACAGGATTCTCTGCGTGCTGTGAATCCCTGCCTATGTCAAGGGGGTTGGAGGAAGAGGATCTTTGAGGTCCCTTCTGACCCAAACCATTCCATGATTCCATGTTATCCTGCATGGGAACGTTTTAAGTTTTGCACTGTTATCTTTCTATTTGAGTGAGCAGGGGTTTCTAAGAAACTAATCAATACCAGTCTTAAAAGCAGCTCTGATTTTTCAACAGTGTGTGGACTCTTACAGCAGTCAAGCCCCATCTTTCCAAGGAGGATTTGCAGGGCTGGAGTGCTCACCCCCCTCACTACAGAAATGGCAGCCACGGAGCTGTAACTCCCAGCTCATCAGTAAACATGTCTGTACTGAGAAAATTCATTCTGTTAAGGGACTTCCTTTAGCAGACTCAGCAGATTTAGCAGATTATCTTATTTGGCTTTTATTTTAAGCCCTTTCATCTCTCCATTTTTCTCAGCCTGGGTATCCTGTTCCTGGAGTGTGCCAAATATGTTGTCTTTGTTGCAGCCTCTTCAGTGCTCACGGAGAGCAAGATCTGCTCACAGTGATACATGTCAGGATGTTTTTGGTTTGATCCGAGGCCCATGCTGGTTTTGTTGGGTTGTTTAGGGTTTGTTTGGTTTTTTTTTTTGGATAGGGAAGGAAACCTTTCTTGAAATCCTGCAAGGTTTTATTTAATTTCCTCCACGACCATGAGCAGTGGTAACTGTTGTAGCTTTGCTCACAGTGATGGTTCCTCCCGCTGGTCCCTGGTTTTCATACTCACCCTGAGGGTGATCTCTTGAGCTTGACTCAGCAGTGTCTGATGGTCCAGCTGCCATTTCCTGGGAGGTTGACCTATCTCCTCTCCCCAACAACCTGAAGGTGTTCAAAATGAAGTCATAAAGTCGATATTTTCATTGTAGAAACATGGTCTATCTGAGTTTTTCACGTGTTTTTGTCTTTTAAAATACGTACTCCCATGAGACTTGGCTCAGGGGCTGAGGAAGTGTGTTACTTGTGATCACATCTTTGAGACACCTCAGTGTGTTAACACAAGAATGTGTTTGTGAGGAGCCTGTAATGAGGTCTGGAGTTTATCAGTCCACTTCTTACATGGTAGAAAGATAAAGTTAATTCCAGAGAATGAGAGATGTTGAAAATGACAGAAAATCCTTCTGGTAGAAAGAGGAGTAATGGTTTGCAGATATCAGGTATTTCAGATCACACAAGGGGATCAGTACTGCAGATGGAAATACCAGCATTCATTGTACAGTGTTTCTTAGAAATATTCCCTGGTATGAATGTAAGGACTCTCTAGACCTGATGAGGGGAGATGCTTCCAGAGGTGGTGTTTCTTCGTCAGCCTTGGTTTGGAGCTGCCAAAAACATGGCTTTGCACAGACAGGGAGGAATAAAACTCCAGTCTTGCCCAGGAGGATGGTAACAGGGAGGTGGAAGGAAATAAAATCATTGGTTAAGGTAAATTCTGACTCATCTTTTCAAACTTGGAAGCTACTCACTCCAAAGAGTTTCCTTCAGGTCTCACGTAAGCATTCATTTGGCATTTTGGTCTAGGACTCCTTACCTGCGTGTCTGGCTCTGGGAAGGCTGGTGCTCAGTCCTGGGAGCCGGTCTTTGGCTTCTGCCCAGGAAAGGGGTCAGTCAGCCAGCTCATCAGAGCATGCCTTGAGAGCGGGAACTGTGGTTTAGACCAGCAAAAGTTCTGGTGTCCACAGGTCAGGCAGAAATCTGAGGAGCCAAGTCCGGTGTGAAAACCAAAAGCGGTAAGAGGTGTCAGATCATGCACTGACAGTCCTCTGATTTCTCACGTAGGCTGAAAGTGCTTTTCTTTCTCTACCACAGAAATTAAAAATGGCAGAAAATATATTAAATGAGCAAGCAGGCTGAGTTCAGAAAAGGTTCTTCCCCTAGAGGGGGGTTGGCTACTGAACAGGCTTCCAGGGAATGGTCACAGTTCCAAGGCTGCCAGAGCTCCAGGAACATTTGGAAAATGCTTTCAGGGACCAGGTAGGATTGTTGGGGTGTCTGCAGGGCCAGGATTTGGACTCGATGATTCTTATGGATCCCTCCCAGCTCAGGATATTCTGTCATTCACATGATGTGCTCATCATGTGCCTGGTTTTCTGATTGGGTTGAGATGCCACTGGATGCTCCTGTGTAACCCATGGTCACATAGGGGCTTCCAGAATGGAGCTGAAACATTCCAGCAGGGAGGCTGGAATGGCAGCACCGCCATCACTCACAGCAGGCAGGAGCTTACAGTGCTGCCCTCACATTTCCTGAAGGAATTTGTAAGGGACAGCTCTTTACTGCTGGAAACATTGATAGTGTTTGATGGAAAGATGACTGTGAAGAAAACCTCAACAGAAGCAGAGGTTACATGGAAGGGATTTTTAGTGGCTGCAGTGGTTGTGGTGGTCCAGACCTGTGTTTTTGTGGGGAACAAATCAATGACTGCAGGCACTTTGCATCATGAGAAACTGTCAGGATTCTCTTGTGGCAGCCCCATGGGATTTCCAAGAAGCGTCATTCTCACAGTCCTCTGTCAATGTGCAGAGTTTCCTTTTTTATTCCCCCAATCCTAATCTGTGGAGTATGTATCCAACCTAATAAAACCATTTTTCAGCTTCGCTGTTGGTGGTTTTCTTCCTCTTCTCTCTGAAAGCCTCTGGCCTGCTGGCAACGGCATTGTCCCGCAAGGTTTGAAGCCTGGCACGCTGTCAACAAACCTTCACGTTCCCTTTCAATCAAACGTGGTAGTGCTGAGATCTGACTTGGATTCCATCCCAAGGTTCACCATAATCATCCTTGTACAATAGGATGTCCAAACAACCCCAGGAAATAATTCAGATGTGACTGGTGCCCTGAGTGGAATAAAGAAGTGCCTAGAAGAGACATTAAGAGCCTCAGCTCTAGCTCTTTTCATAATTATGCGCTCCAAAGGAGCGGAGGCTTTGGAGATAAAGGGATTACATGCATCTCACGAGGTCTGGAAAGATGGGACAGCATCTTCCATCCACATTTTCTCATTTTTGTTTTACTGATATTGCAGTTGCCACATTTGGTGGAAGAGTATTGCAGAGCAGGCTCCCCTCTAACCCTGCAGTTCCTTTCCAATCTGGCACAGGTAAATTGAATCCATCTACCCTTAGGGATGAGCTTTTGGAAGAGCCTGTTGGTAAGAGCAGTGGGGGGAGAACTTAATTAGATTAAGATGCATTTCTGCAGTGTTTGTGCTGCAGGCTGTGCGGTGCTGGAGAGAGCAGCGCTCAGAGCTGGGGATGCCCTGGGATGCTCTTCCAGCCCTGGCTGCCTCTCTGCTCCCTGAGAAAAAGGAAAATGCTTCAGAGGTGTGAATCACGTTGTAACCCAGCACAGGGCTTGCCAGGGTGTGAACAAACCGTGTCCTGAGCTGGTGTCCTGCCCCTGGCTGTGAGCCAGTGTCAGCAGCCTGGCAGGAGGGCAAGGGCTCGGCTTTCTCTTGCCACAGCACAGCAGCTGAGGCAGTGATGTGCTGGGCTGGGTTTGACTGGGCCCCCAACCTTCATTCAGCTCTTGCTTGAGGCCTGGGTACCGATGGCCCGTGGGTCTCATACTTTGATATCCTTAAAAATGCTGGTTTGCTTTTCAATGTCTTTGTCATTTCTAAGGTTACTTGTTTACTTCCCTTGATAACTTCTTCCATAAGGAAGTTGCACAACTGTTAGTTTCCAATAAACATTTCCTTCTCCCTGGTATATACTTGGCAGTTTTTTAGTTTTGTAGGTTTGCTCTGCTGCACTGGGAAGGGATAATTTGGAGTCCCCAGTTCTCTCTCTTCATGCTACTCATTATTTTATATGCCTCTCCTGTGGTCTCTCTCCTTTTCATTACTAATCAGGTCTAGTCTTTTCAATCCTCCTTTGTGTGATAGTTTCATTTTACAGAAGCTGAACTAGTTTCTATCAGCTCACTTGATGTGATCTTACTCATATCAAAGGTGTTTAACAGCCGCAGTCCCGTGTACTCACTGCAAGCTGAACTTAAATTGTGTCAAGTTCTGTGCTGCTTTGCGAGTGCAAGTGGGAATGTTTGTTACAGCTGTCTTTAAATTTAAATTTGGATGTTTTAAATGAATTAAATATGAACATGAATAATGCAGCTGGTAACGTAGCCTTTCTGCAATTAAATGCAAACTTTTTCATTTTGTCTCTCTGCTTTCAGGTTTTGTTATGCCGCAGTGTTTGTACTGACTCTGCTGTCTTGTAGGAGTGATGGGGAACTAGAGCCCATGACAGTTCAGTGGAGCCCTTGGCACTTTTGATATCTCGGTGAGTGAAAGTTGTTTGAAACTCTAGGAGAGGCACTTCATCTGCTACTAAAGGCAGCAAATCAGTTGGTCTTTTTACATTTTCAAGGTAGCATCCTGCTGAAATGAATTTGCACATTGATCTGTCCTTTCAGGTTATAAATTTTGGAAACCAACACTCTGTAATGCTGTAATTCATGCTTGGGAGATTATCTTGATCTCCACAAGCAGGAGAAATACAGCTTTTGAAAACAAGGGGAGTTTTAACTCTGGTGTGCAGCTCCGTGCAAGTGTCAGGCTCTGGAGATGGAGCATTGCAGCATGTGCTGGGCTGTGGAAATGTCAAAGGCTTTATTTGATGCAACAGTAAGATTGCGTCCTTTGTGCCATGGATCAGCCAACAGGTCCTCATCAGGGGCATGTTTGTGTCTTGAGGTGATTCTGGAAGATCTGTCTCTGTGGATAGCCCATTTTGCCCCCTTGGATACCAGACTGTAGCTTCTGCTATTTATTACTTTCACATTTTTCAATCTTCAGTCCCTGAATGGAGTAAAGGCCACATGCATTGGTACCACGGTGCTCCTGTCCTGCAGTGCCTGTGAGCTTGTCTGTTCTGCCATTCACTTTCTTCTCTCTGCACTGAAGTCTCCTCACTGGGGCATTTCAGCCTTGTCAAAACCTATAGAGTGATTCCTCTTGCTATCCAATCTGTTGTCAGTGAGATAAAGTCCCTGGGTGTTTCAGGTTGGAAGGAGCTTTTGGAGGTTGTCTGGTCTAGTGCCGCATGCAGAGATGGGCTGACTTTGAAGTCAGACTGAGCTACAAGGTTAGATCGTGCTGGCAGGGGAGGGAGCTGGTGATGTTTGGAGTATCTCCAAGGGTGGAGATTTTACAGCTCCTCTGGGCAACTATAAATTACAGTCAGTCGAAATCATCAATTCCCAAGCCCTCTGTTAGTAAAGCCCAGGGGCAGCAGAGGGGCAGCTCTGATCTCTGCTCCCTGTGACCAGGGACAGGACCCAAGGGAATGGCTGGAGCTGTGTTAGGGGAGAGTCAGGGTGGAGATCAGGGAAAGGTTCTTCCCCCAGGGAATGGGCATGGCCCCAAGCCTGCTGGAACTCCAGGAGCATTTGGATAATGCTCTCAGGCACCCCCTGGGTAGGATTGTTGGGGTGTCTGTGAAGGGCCTGGATAATGCTCTCAGGCACCCTCTGGGTAGGATTGTTGGGGTGTCTGTGA
The DNA here is from genome assembly GCA_013398115.1 of Falcunculus frontatus. Classification (NCBI taxonomy): domain Eukaryota; kingdom Metazoa; phylum Chordata; class Aves; order Passeriformes; genus Falcunculus; species Falcunculus frontatus. The sequence continues at coordinate 37,632 of VZRV01008643.1, forward strand.
AGGGCCTGGAGTGGATTTGGTGATCCTCGTGGGTCCCTCCCAGTTGTGATTGTACCAGTTTCAGGAGGACTGGGGTACACAGTGTCTGTCTCCATGGCTGAAGAAGGGCATCCCTGCATCCCAGGGCAGTAACTGGTCCCTGTCCCTGGGATGCAGTGAGGCTGGTGACTCCCATCTGGCTGTGTAGGTCCAGTTGCCCCTGGGGCAGGCAGGCTGAAGCTCTGTATCATGGAGTTTGGCTCTGCCTCTTCTCTAGGCATTACGTGACTCTGAGCACACTAATTATTTTGCTGGGTTTTTTTTTTCTTGAGTTATGATTTTGTAGGATTAACCCGCGTGTTGCTGTCCTGTGGTGTGAGATGTATGGGAGATCTGGATGGTGCAGAGCTGTGGTGGAGGCTTGTGAAGGCTGGCAGGAGTCAGGCCGGGGCTGTTGCATTTGGACAGTTTTTTGGAAGCCTGTTTTGGAGTGCAATGTCCTTCAGCTGGCACTCATGTGGCTCTCAGCAAAGTGGGACTCCCCATGCAGCTTAAGTCTCCTCCTTTGGGGAAGAGTCACCATTTATTTATTTATTTAAATAGGAGATTTACAACATCTGTTTCTCTTTTATGACATGAGATCTTGCTGAGAGCCTGCTGCAGTGTTGGCTGAGGGATACCAGCAGTCAGCTCTGTGCTTTATCAGTATCACAGAATCATAGAATCATTAAGGTTGGAAAGGACCTCCAAGATCATCAAGGCCAAACACCGTCATGTCCACCACACCAGAGCACCAGTGTCACATCCAGCCATTTCTTCAATACACCACCACCTCCCTCGGCAGCCCATTCCCATGCTTGACAACCCTTCCCTGAAGAGATTCTTCCTGATATCCAACCTGGACTTCCCCTGGCACATCTTGAGGCCATTTCCTCTTGAACTCTCCCGTTACCTCAAAGAAGAGACTGACCCCAACCTGTCTGCAGCCTCCTGTCAGGGAGTTGTAGAGGGTGAGAAGGTCCCCCTGAGCCTCATTAGGGTTATTCCCATTATGAGGATGGAGGGTGTAGAAGTGCACCCTTGTCCTGGGCCACAGCCTTCCACAAACCCTGTCTGAGCAGCTCAAACACTGTCACAGGTTTTTTTCTCCCAGTACTTCTGCAGGGAAGCAGTCACACATCCCTGCCAGCAGGACTGAGGTGCTCAGGCTGAAGCAGCTTTTCAGAAGCCCTCAGAGGGGCACAGGAACTCCTGTGCCAAACACATGAGATTTATGTGTGGGGGTACTTTAGTCCCACACACAGCAGAGGGGCAGAGCCAGAGATGGCGAATGCTTGTCTGGTGATATATAAATACCTTTCAGCCTGGGTTTTTATGTCTAGGGGACTTTTCCTGCCAGGACTGCTAGACTTCAATAAAAATGACTGAAGAAAATTATGAAAAGAAGCTTTAAAAGTTGTAAATAACCTTTTACATGTAGGTTACCTTCTGCTATTGAAAGGGAAACCAACTTTACTCCTTTCACAAGTGTGTACAGACACACACGCTATTTAGGAGAGAGGCAATAAGTGACTACTGTGCACCTTTTGATTTGGATTAAAAAAACTATCAGGAATTTCTTTTCCTTTAGTATTTAATATTCCTTCAGTATTTTTCTTCTCAGTGTTGCTCACTGTTGCATGTAAAAAGGCTGTAGTTTGTAGAGCTGTTATAGAAAATTAAACTCTATTTCTCTCACATTTATAAAAAGCCTGGTTTTCAAAACCCCAACTTCTTGCCAAGTTGAATCTGTAAATAACCATTTAAGCAGCGACTCAGTGCTGCGTCCTGAGACAACTTCCTCTTCCATCCTCCTCCTGACTGCCCCAGTGTGAACAAAATGGAATTATATTGATACAATTAATCTTTCATTAGTTAGTGGAGTGTCAAAACATGCTATTCCTGGCTTTCCCAAGGGCTTGTTTGTGGCTCAGCCATTCATTTAGATGTTTTCTGGCAGGGCTTGGCAAGGCTTGGTGGGTGCAGCAGGCCCTGCCCTGTGAGAGTGCTTGTGCTGGAGCACTGGGTCCCTGTACGTGTCCAGCACACATCTCCCAAGAGCTCTGATTTTTCAGAAATATTTCTTTATAACAAGAATGCAAATGCCTTTGGTTTTTGGGGACAGTCCAGCCAGTTTTTCTCCAACCAGGAAAAAAAAAATGCAGCACAACTTGGACACTCGTGGCAGTACTAACAGCAAAAGTATTTCCTGGGTCATTGTCCAATTTCTCATCCTTATTCCCCAGAACTGCTGAGAGCAATTTGAATTGTAAGTGGCAAGCTGGGGATTGCTGTGCTGCTTTGCCAGAGTTAATGTTATGTTTCCATGTGTTTTCTTTCATAAATTCCAGCTCTGCCTCTCTTTGTTAGTGAGTGGGAGCAGCCCCTCCTTCCACACACATGCTGCTCCTGCTGCCATGAATTTGATGTTGTCCACAAATTGGAGAAAGTCTTGTAGTTTCAGGGGGTGAAATGAATTGTGTGTGTTCTGTGCAAGCCCAGGTGACAGAGCATGTGTTTCCCCCCACTGTGTGATGAGTTACTGGTGCAGATGACTGTGTGCTCCAGAATGGGGAATTTTCTCATCGATATTTCTTTTGTCCTAGACATCTTCAGTTCTGTAGGAGCAACCCAGTCCCAGGATAAGGACAGCAGCAGGTGGTAGAATGCGGAAACCAGGCCCTCAGAAAGGTGAGCAGTGATGCTTGGCACAGCCAAGGGCCCTGCAGTGAGCTGGTGTGGCCTGGAGGGCCGAGTCCCTCAGGGGGCTGACAGTGGGGTGGGAGCTGAGGGGATGTGGTTGGAAGCCCAAAACAGAGTTGTGTGTTTCTCCATCAGTGTGCAGAGAGCAGTTCATCAATCCAGCCCTGTGACGGGAAGAGGAGAGTCCCTTCTCGGGGTGCCCCTACAGCTCAGTGTCAGCAGCGGGGGTGCCCTGCAGAACCTACGGCACCATCTGGCAAAGCTCCCAGCATGAGGCAAACTGGCTGTGCTGGCACAGGCCTCCCCCCTCTAATGAGGCGTGAAAGCAGAGACCAGCCTACCTTGTGGAGAGGAAATCTGTCAGGAGGTTACCGCTGCTGCCACCAAGTCCCTCAGTCCCTCGGCCCCTCACGCAGCACGTGCTTCCTGGGTCCTGCATCCCCAACAAAAAGGGTGAAGCCGAGCAGGCTGCCTGCAGCTGAGCTGCTCTGGCTTCTTGTGCTTAACAAAAATATTGATTTCCTTTAGTGCTATGCCATGCATGTGCGTTGGGCTGAAGTGATCTCATCACCTGCGCTCCGGAGGAGGGGGGAAGGGAGAAGCGAGAGGATGGAGCATCCTCCGCAGCTCTTTGTTCACATCTGCTCCACACTCCCAAGGTTTATTGCAGGAGATTTCTATGCTCGATTTCTCTCCTCCCTTTATTTTTTTTAAATGTCTCCTTTGCTTCTGTCGTGGTTCATCTTACAGCAGCATTATCCTCTTCCTAACACTGCTTGTCCTTTAATGAAGTGAAAATAAATGAAGGAAAGCAGGGAATGAGGGGACCCTGCTGCGAGGCAGCTGGAGGGCTTGGCAATAAAGGAGGCCGGTTGATTAGTCAGCAGCATGGCCGAGGCCCGGGCTGGCTGGATTCAGCCTCACTCACAGCTTGTTCTCTATGCTCCTGGAGCCTCCAGCCAGCCTGCCTCTGTGACCTGCGCTCAGAATGCCGTGCCATGGGTTGCAGAGGCAACACCTGCACCGTGCACATGTGGGTTTCTGTCCTACGTACCTGCTTTTTTAATAATGCATTGAACTTTCACCGTTTCTTTATTTGTCTGCAGAAATTCTTGTTTCTCTCTCTCTCTGCTGCTTTTGTATCCTCCTTAATGAGGATTTTTGCATCTTAAAGGTTAAGAACAAAATGTACCTTCACCTGCAAAGGATGGTGAGAGGCTCCTTTGAGTGCATGGATACTGTTAGAGCTGTCCTGCAGCACTGAGGGGAGCCTTACTCACCCAGAGGGCTCTTTTGCTTTTGACTTAAATACTTTATGTCCTTTATTCTTTCTTTCTTAGGGAGATGGCACAATACTGTGCTTCATGGTAATGCATTTATTAGGAAGGGTGTCCTTCAATCCTTTTCATTCATTTATGTCTCTCCAAGGAGGCTCTTTGTCTGGTCCATGTCTAGTGACGCTGTGGCCACACTCCATATGTCCCTTGTGTTCATTTAAGGGATGCTGATCTGGCATCCCTCTGTTGGGCTGGAGGCTGTTGGAGGCAGGGTGGGCATCCCCCACTTCTTGCTCTATCACTCTCCAGAGCAATAAAACCTACATGCCATCCTGTCCATTGTGCTGAAAAGAACACGTCAAGAAGAGAAGACTGCAAAAATAATTGTCTAAAAGCAATTCCAGACACGTTAAGACACCCCAGGCCACTTCAGAAGCAGCTCTTAGCCTGCCTCTTCCAGCTACTTGTCAGGAGATTTTGAAACTTTTCCTTTCACAGGGAACTGCTTTTCATGGGGGCAAGGCACATCTTGTAGGGCACTACCAAGCTGTTGTCTACAATAGCCCTAAAAATGCTCTGTAAAATAAAGGAGCTGGAGTGCAGCAGCACTCCCAGGGTGCCCAGCCTGGCAGCAGCAGGTGGAGGAGCTGGCTCAGGGTGGGTTCTGCTGTGGCACAGGGGTCTTCCATCCCTCCTTTGGGCTGGAGGCTGCTGGAGGCAGGGATGAGCCTTCCCCACTTCTTGCTCTGTCACTTTCCAGAGCTGTCTTGAGAACTTTAATTTTTTTTTGAGCTCTGAGACCCAAAGCTGTCATAAGCAAAGACAGCTGAGGTGAGCTGCTCTGCAGAGCTGGTGCTGCTTTGCTGTGCTCTCTTCCAAGCTGCAAGGGATGCATGGAAACCTGGTGTTGTGCATGGAGAGAGCACTTGTGCAGATTTTCAGAGAAGTCCTGTCCCCATCACCACAAAAGCTTTGTGGTTTGTGTGGAATAACCTGGAGTTGATACACAAGGAGCCATTCTGCACCGAAGATTCACATGAGCCATTTTTACTGGCTGTTATGTTTGTTCCTCTCAAGCCCTTCTTCTCATAGCTAAAATGATGGAGCTCTAGCAGTTTGCTGTTCTTTGTTATTGCTTGTTGCTGAAGGAGAGCAGTGGCTGGTGGGACCTAAGCAGGGACTGAGGTGCAAATGTAGATAACTCCTGTCAGGTACCTGCAGGAGCTGTGGGGAGGAAGGGAGCACACCCCAGAGACAGAGGCAAATCATCCGTGTTACTGGGGTCATGATAGGGAGGTCACTCCTCTCCTCTGAAGTGCCTGTAAAGCAGATAGTGTTGAAGGGTGCATTATCTGGCTCCTTTCCCTGACACAAATGCTCTGTTTCTTGTCTCAGCCATAGACTGGAAAGATGGTAAAAAGCACAAGTACAGCCGCCCGTCAGAGTCTCCCTCCCAGTACCAAGGTAAGAGAGCTCCCTTCTTCCTCCCTGCTTTTTTTCCCCTCTTCTCCCTTTTGTGATTTCCTAAGATTTTTTTTGACAAGTGCATGGTGCAGCAGTGAGGATTGGCAATCACCTGCAAGAAACTCTGAGCAGCTCATCACTGCCCAAAGCTTGGTCATATCCTTGTAGAGTTCAGGCCTGAAGAAGAAGATGGTCTGAGGAGACCATAGAGCCCCTTCCAGTGCCTCAAGGGGCTCCAGGAGAGCTGAAGAGGGACTTTGGACAAGGACCTGAAGTGACAGGACAAGGAAAATGGCATCACACTGTCAGAGGGCAGGGCTAGATGGGATATTGAGAAGAAATTGTTCCCTGTGAGGGTAGGGAGGCCCTGGCACAGGTTGCTCAGAGCAGCTGTGGCTGCCCCATCCCTGGAGTTGTCCAAGGCCAGATTGGTCGGGGCTTGGAGCAACCTGGGACAGTAGAAGGGGTCCCTGCCCATGGCAGGGGGTGGAAAGGGATGGGCTTTAAGGTCCCCTCCAACCCAAACCATTCTGTGATTCTACACAGTGAAGGGGTGAAACTGCAGCATCTTTCTGGCACAGAGCACCCTGTAATCCAGGCTGGAAGGATTTCACAAGAAAGCTGCATTGGGACACCTCTGAGGAGAGCAGGACAAACCAGACAGCACCCTGGTGTTCCAGAGTTGTTAGTTTTGACTCACACATTCTCACATTTTACTGAGCAGCACAGTGAGCAGTGGGGCTCATGTTGCTGACCCGTAGCTGCTACCGATGGAGCACGTGCAGCCGGATTGATGGCTGAGCAAAGTGCCTGGGACTGGGAAGGGTGGGACAGGCGGGAGCTGTGCCATGCCCGTGGGAGAGCTGACCCCTCAGGAGGCCGTGCTCAGACACCAGGGACAGCCACTGTCACCTTGGATCTACGAGCCCAGACGATGCTCTGCTCATTTTCATACCAAGCTGTGCTGCTTTCATGTGCTGCCTTGGTGCTCCTCAGCAGCCACACATATGGGCTGCAGACTTTAATGGGAAGCCTTGATCTGGGTAGAGCACGTTCTCCTTCACAGATGTGACCTGAAATGCACATGTATTGTTTCACTTGGATTGATGACCCCTCGGGAGCCAAAATGCTAATGGAGCCCAAACCAGACTTCAGTTAAAGATATAAACAGAAACTCCATCTTCATTTAAATTCTGGGCAAAGGATCAATGTTAAATGCAACATGAAGAGAATCAAAACATGAGGGTGCAGAGCTGCATTGTTCACAACTACTGCAGTTTGACCCCTTGGGTGTGTGGAGTGTTTCGTTTGGAGTAAATATTTTTGAAGGTTAAGACATCAGAGCCCAAATCTGACTCTCTGCCTGGAAGTAATATCTGCCTTTGGCGTGAGCACATGACAAGCAGCTTTCCCAAGGCAAGCACAAGTGACAGACAGTCACCCCAGTGGCATTTCCACAGCCAAGTCACAGGGCGTCACACGGGTTCCTAATCCTTGGCTTTCGTTTGGCTCACAGATGTATTTGCAAAAACAGGGTGTTTCTCATTAAAGTGTCTTTCTCTCATTTCTTCCTGTGAAGAAGATCCAGTGTGCTGGAGAGAGCTGGAGAGGGACTTGGGACAAGGGCCTGAAGAGCCAGGAGCTTCCCACTGCCAGATTGCAGGGTTAGATGGGATATTGGAAAGAAATTGTTCCCTGGGAGGGTGAGGAGGGGCTGGCACAGGGTGCCCGGAGAAGCTGTGGCTGCCCCTGGATCCCTGGAAGTGTCCAAGGCCAGGCTGGATGGGGCTTGGAGCAACCTGGAGTAGTGGAAGGTGTCCCTGCCACGGCAGGGGGTGGGACTGGATGAGCTTTAAGGGCCCTTCCAACCCAAACCATTTTATGATATGGTTTTGTGTATGTTACCTAGAGGAACACAGTCCTCTTCAATGGAGATCCTTCCAGTGGTGCCCTCTGCAAGGCAGGAGAAGGAACATGTAAGAGCAGGCAGAGACCAGGCTGATTTTAGGGCTGGTAGGACAATTCACATATTGTTCTGGAAACCACCAGCAGTGGAGCAAGTGTTGCTTTATGGTGCAAGAGAGGGTTTCATTCCCTACAGTCAGCTCTGGCCTTGCTCCATCACTGGTAAAAGGGACAGTTTAGGACTGGCTGAAGTTTTTTCACAAAGCAAAGTGATTCACTGACAAGTGGGGAAAAGCCGTCACTGTTTTTTGACCAACACTCAGGAAACAGGGTTACCTGCCCAGGCCAGATCAGAAACAAGCATCTTGCAGACTAAAATGTCCTGTTGCTCTAGGGTAAAGCATCCAATTTATTAATATGGATAAGAATACTGACAGAATAGAAAATACAAGGCCATCGGTCAGTCCTAAGAAGAAAGCCGGGCAAGATATTCTCAGTTTTTCCCTCTGGCCTTATACCCTCCATGCCCAGTGCCTGTAGAATGGCAGCGCCTGGCACTTTGGTGTCCTGGCTCTTTCTCAAGCACAGAGCTCGGGGCTTGTGCTCTGCTCCCCCATTAAGAAAGCCCCAATGCATCCTGCTGTTCTCTATTTCATTGGCAGCTATCCCTCTGTTGTAAAAAAAAAAACCCTCAACTTTTGTGCTGTGCCATTTTCTTCTGTCTGCAGTTCCTAGGTTGAAGTTGATTGTATTTGGTAAAGTTTAAGTGTACTTTGAAATTCCTGCTTGAAAAATATTGTATCATGAGTTCGATACTATTACTGAATTAATTTAAACCCATTCCCTCCGTTCTGTGCAGAGTTTCTTCTCATGCTAAGGGTGTGGTGGCAGCTTCCAGTTGCAGTCTGCAGTTTTTACCTTGGTTTGAGGCTAATCCTGAAAAAGAAGTGTAGGTTCTACCTGTGCTTGCCCTGCCATCTGTGTGTAAGGGGATGGCTGGTAGTGAACAGAGAGGGAGGGAGGGAAGGCTGAACACTGCTGTATCAGCTCTGTCTTTTCTTAGAAGTCTTTCTGCTGCTCCCGCTTTTCTTTGCAAAATAAATCACCAGAACCATTAGTCATAGGAATCAGAGAATCACAGAATATCCTGAGCTGAAAAGGACCCTCAAAGATCATCCAGCCCAGCCCCTGGCCCTGCCCAGACACCCCAACAACCCCACCCTGGGCATCCCTGGCAGCGCTGCCCAAACGCTCCTGGAGCTCTGGCAGCCTCGGGGCCGTGCCCATTCCCTGGGGAGCCTGGGCAGTGCCCAGCACCCTCTGGGGGAAGAACCTTTCCCTGATCTCCAGCCTGAGCCTGCCCTGGCACAGCTTCATGCTGTTCCCTCAGGTCCTAGAGAAGCTGCAGTTCTAGTGCTGTGTGTGTCTTCATACAGTGGTTGAATCCCAGCAGGCTCTAGATTTAATCTCAAATAAGTTCCATGTCCAAACACTATTTTTAGAGGCCTGCAGCTGTCTCAGAAATTCCCTGCTCCCGCTGGGGTTGTGCAGTGTGGATCTCGGCTGTGGGGTGAGCTGCTGCAGGGAGTAGGACAGCCTGGCTTGGTGTGGAGGGAGTGAAAAGTGGAAAGATTAAAACCATGACAACTTTTAATAGTGAGGGATTGAAACCAGATGAAGGGAGGGTTGTTTGTTTTTTTTAAATAAAATTGTCAAGCACAGCTGATCATGTTCAAGCTGCTGGCTCAGGGCCTGGGGCTGAGACTGACACTGTTCACCCAGTACTGTCACCTGGGCATCCTCTGTGTTCCAGGGACAATGGCCTCTGAAGGGCCAGCCTGGTCTGAAATGAGCCCAAATCAGCAACCAGAGTTAAAGGGTGGGATGCATAAGGCATTTCCAGGCCAGGAGTGCCTGGCTTGGCTTTGCCTGGGTATTTACTCCACATTATTTGTACAAAGAGTTTCATTGATAGAACCAAGTATAAAATCGTATCTTCAATTAAAGCAAAAGAATTTTGATTTTGTGAGAGCATCATTGCAGTAACTCACTGAATTTCTTCATTCACCCAGTGTGAGACTGTGGCTGAAAGGAAAATATGTGCCAGTGCATGGAGCTGAGTGCTCTGGGGCATGGAGAGTGCTATCAGTCTGTAAACAGCGATATTCAGGCAGTGTGGCAATGAAACTGTGTTTTTTCTGTTCATTTTCCCTATTTTTAACAGTGTACTAGTCATCTGCATAGGAGGTGGTGAGAAAGCAGCGTTCTTTGTATTTATTTGAAGCTTGTAGATTATGAAGGCTCCTCTGTGCACGAGGCAGCACTGAAGCAATGTGTGCTGACCTTACTGCCTCAGTTTTCAGGGGTGTGGTGTGTGCTGCAGTAGCTAAAATGGATCTTAATGTAGCTTTTGTTTTGAAAATAGACTGATTAAGAACTTGCCGTGACTCGGGGAAGCAGTGGCTGACTTTAATTGTGCTGCCACCAATGCTCTTGAAATGCCTTGAAAACAGTGGTCTCCTGGGAGCTGTTTGGATGAATACAAGCGAATGTCATGCTGGAAGGTTCCTCTCCCAGCTGCTCAGTTTAAATGGCAAAAGTCATGATTTGCTCAGATCACAGGAGCTTTTAATTCCTCATTTAATAACAGGTTTCCCTGGGTGGCATATTGCTTTTACCCTTCCTGCTGTACGTGAGGAAGGTGCAGGCAAGGATGAAATGCGCTTCCCCTGGCAGCAGCACTCAGTGGAAGGGGATTTGGTGTTGGGTGTGAGGTGCTGAGCTCAGTAAATCCCTGTTTGGAAGATCCCTGCTCCCATCCTGCCCATCCTATGGACTCCATGGCACTTTAGGAAGTTAATTGCTAACCTGTCCACTGATTGCTCGGGTTGGGCTGATCCCTGGCCCATGGGGTGGGCTGTGTGTGTGCTGGACCAGGGGGACTGTACAGTCGCCACAAAGCAGGTTCCTGTTCTAAATCCATCATTTAGAATCATGGGATCACAGAATGGCTTGGGTTGGAAATGACCTTAAAGATAATCTTGTTCCAGCCCCCAAGCTGGGCTGCTCGTAGCCCACAGTGACTGTTTGTAATCCCCAGACTGAGTGATGTGTTTAATGAATGGTTTTTAAGGGACAGTTGTCTGGAAGACTCCACAGATTCCCATCTGTGCTGGGTGTTTTCCATTAAGTTGTAGGTTGTTATCCTGACTCTGTGCAGCCCCTTCTCGGCAGCGCGGAGGCAGGAGGATGCCGAAGGCAGCACTGTGCTTTGTTCTGCCTGTCAGTTGCAGTTGTAAATCTTCTGTGCTCACAAACATCAGAGGTTCTTGATGAAAACATGTTGCCTCTGAGCACCTCCTCTGTGAGAAGTGCAGAACTGCCAGCTCAGGAGTCTGGCCAGTTCTTTTGCTGAGAATTTTGCTCATTGGTTCCTATTTAAATCCTTTTGTTTTTACTTCTCAGGTCACTTTACCTGGGAGAAATACCTGAAAGAGACATGTGCCATCCCAGCTCCTGCCCATTGTTTCAAGCAGGTAAGAGGGTGAAAACAAGAAAGGTCAAGGGCTATGGTCCACTGGGGACCCCAGAATTCTGTGCCTGGAATAGGCCCCTGGTTTGGCAAGGAAGATACTTAAGGATATTGCAGACTTAACAGAAATCTGAGTCTTGAAGCAAAGATTAAAAAGATACATTTAGAGCAGCACAGAAGATTTTCCTCTCAGATGTGCATGTTGGGAACACGAGTATGCTGTTACTCTGCCAAGCACGGGCACTTGGAGAAAGTGTCCTGAGTAGGCTGGGATCCAGCTTTTGGTGGATCCTGCTCAATATGGAGATTTTCAGCAGAATTCACCCAATTGTTGCGACAGAGTAGCAGCCCCTGGGCAGCAGGTATTGAGCCCAGAGGTGGTTGTGCTGAGGACAGGGGGTGCAGGAGTGAATTGGTGTGGGGCACCTGGGTCTGGGCAGAGGGGAGCATGAGTATCTGTGGGTCTGGGGTTGGCTGGGTGAGTCTTCCCAGAAGAGAGTTAATCCCCTGTACTGGGCACTGCTGGGGCTGCAACTCAAATACTGGGATCAGTTTTGGGCCCCTCCCAACAAGGGGGCTGGAGCATGTCCAGAGAAGGGAACGGAGCTGGGGAAGGGGCTAGAGCACCAGGAGGAGCTGAGGGAGCTGGGAAAGGGGCTCAGGCTGGAGAAAAGGAAGATCAGGGGGGCCCTTGTGGCTCTGCACAGCTCCCTGACAGGAGGGGGCAGCCGGGGGGGGGGGCCGGGCTCTGCTCCCAGGGAACAGGGACAGGAGGAGAGGGAACGGCCTCAGGCTGGGCCAGGGGAGGCTCAGGTTCTGTATCAGGAAGATTTCTTCACTGGAAGGGTGATCAGGCCTCGTGGAGTGCCCATCCCTGGAAGTGTTCAAAAAATTGTGGATATGGGACATGGGTTAGTGGTGGGCTAGGCAGTGCTGTGGGAACAGCTGGAGTTGATGATCATAGGTGTTTTCCAGCATTAATGATTCTGTGATTCCAAGAGAACAGGCTTTAGTTGCCTAGATGATGTGGGATGGAAGGATGGGGATCTGTTATAGACCCGCCAGGGCTTGCTGACCTCTCTGTGGTGCCTGTTCCGTGCTGTGCCTGGAGGGGCTGTCAGCCTTCAGTAGACTGTTTGGCTGCTCTTAGTGCTGAAGCTTTGTGCCTGAGCTGGTGCATGGACTGGCAGTCCTGGCTCTGACTGGCCCCCTGTTCCACTCTTTGCAGTCCTACACTCCACCTGCAAACGAGTTCAAGATCAGTATGAAACTGGAGGCCCAGGACCCCCGGAACACCACGTCCACGTGCATCGCCACTGTGGTGGGGCTGACGGGGGCCCGCCTGCGCCTGCGCCTTGATGGCAGCGACAACAAGAACGACTTCTGGAGGCTGGTGGACTCTGCTGAGATCCAGCCCATTGGGAACTGTGAGAAGAATGGAGGGATGCTACAGCCTCCACTGGGTGAGCTGGAGTTCAGCTGTCCAGCAAGGGTCAAATTGATGGTGGGGAAAGTTTGGGGGTTTTTATAGATCTGTGCTTGGGACAGAGGCCCATGGCCTGCCCCTGCCTACTCTGGGGTATACACAAGGTATATAAACCACACCAGGTCTGTATTTCCATGTAGACACTGTGACATGGACGGGGAGGCCCTTTAGAGTGTAGATGAAAGAGGTGTCTGCACCAAGGTAAGCTGCTTGCCCTGGTTGCAGCTCAAGCTCAGGATTGTGGCCCAGAAAAATTGTGGCTGCCCCATCTCTGTAAGTGTCCAAGGCCAGGCTGGATGGGGCTTGGAGTAACCTGGGATAGTGGAAGATAGTCCTGGCCCATGGCAGAGGGGTGAAACTGGTTGATCTTTAAGGTCCCTTCCAACCCAACCTGCCCTGTCATTCTAGGATTCAATACCAGCCTACCTGAACAGGAAACATAATGTCTGAAAAGGTTCACAGTGATTAAAGTCCTGTCTCATATGGAGGGACACTTGCAATAATTCATACTTATTTATTTCATTTTCCTTGCCTACAACTTCATAAATAGCCTGGATAGTCTAACACTTCTTCTGGTCTTGTCTTCAGTTAAACACACAACACTTTCCTTTTTCTTTGATGCTAGCCAAGTGGAAAGCTGATTTGCTGATTCCTTCCTGATAATCAGCAGGATTAACCTCCTTTTGCATTCTGCTGCCCAGTAGTTTTAGTGTCTTCATAAATCTTTCTCTCAAGTAGCATATCTCCAAATAATATTTTTAAGGCCAGGTTGGACAGGGCTTGGAGGAACCTGGTCTAGTGGAAGGTGTCCCTGCCCATGGCAGGGGTGGGATGAGATGAGCTTTAAGGTCCTTTCCAAGCCAAACCATGCGGTGATTCTGCTGCCCATCTCTCCCAAAGCCCTGTCCCGGCTGCGGTGCCGGGCCCAGCCCGCGTGGGTCCCTCCTGTGCCGTGCCGGGTGTGGCCAGCAGAGGGCACGAAGCGCAGGTAAAGGAGCCCTGGCTGTGCCGGGGGACAGGGACGGGCTCCGGGGCAGCTCCGGGAGTGCTGCTCCGTGTGCCCTGCCCTGGTCTGTCACCTCCTTAACCTTGCGCCAGAGAAGAGGGCAGGGTTAGGTGAGATATTAGGAAAAAATTCTTCCCTGTTGAGGGCGATGAGGCCCTGGCACAGGGTGCCCAGAGAAGCTGTGGCTGCCCCGAGAAGCTGTGGCTGCCCCATGATCCCTGGGAGTGTCCAAGGCCATGTTGGATGGGACTTGGAGCAGCTTGGGATAGTGGAAGGTGTCCCTGCAGGGGAGTGGAACGGGATGATTTTGCACCCAGCATAAAGACAGGTCACAGAGCTAGTGCTGCAGTTGTCCTTCCTGCCTGCAGAGTGCAAAGGCCGAGAAACCCCAGCAAGGATTTTCTGTTTCCTGTAGTATTTTCCATGTGCATACATCTGCTGCTTCTCTTTCTTTACATAGATAATTCCAGTGACAGGAGCCAGGGAACGGCTGGAGCTGGGCCAGGGCAGGCTCAGTCTGAGATCAGGGAAAGGTTCTTCCCCCAGAGGGTGCTGGGCACTGCCCAGGCTCCCCAGGGAATGGGCACGGCCCCGAGGCTGCCAGAGCTCCAGGAGCGTTTGGGCAGCGCTGCCAGGGATGCCCAGGGTGGGGTTGTTGGGGTGTCTGGGCAGGGCCAGGGGCTGGGCTGGATGATCTTTGAGGGTCCCTTCCACCCCAGGATATTTTATGATTGCTTTGCCACTCTGGGAGCTGAGCTCTCCCATCCCCTGCAGTTATGGCTACTTGGGTTGGTTTCCAAGCTGATCTGAGAGAGTTCGGGGCTGGCAGTATGACCTGTGCTGAGCATTGCAACCTTGGCAAAGTTTTGCCATGTTCTTGGTCCAGGTCCAGTGCCACGATTACCTTCAAAACCCCACAAACCCAGACCAAACCCAGACCAAACACAGCTGAGCAGCAGAAATTGCCTGTGCGGGAAGATACACATTTAGCAAAGAAGATGTTCTGTGATATCCAGAGCCTTCTGTTGGTTGTGTAGTCGTAGTCAGTGCCACATACTTCAGAGCATGTGAAATTGCTTTTTTTCTTCCCATAAGCCCCCTCTTGTTATTTCCCCACTTTTTTTCACAGCAGGTGTCAAGCCAAAACCTGATATCCTTCCCTATAATGGTTAAATCTGTTTCCCAGCCAAGTCACAGCCTCTATTTCTTCAGATGAGCTTGCCTGCAGCTCACACTAGAGGTAGAGGAGGCCACCCAGAAGCTGTGATTCCCTATAGAGGAAGAAATTGCATAGCCTGAGTGTGCACTTGCTGGTTCATGTCTCCCCTGCAGCAGGATCACTGGAGCTGCCAGCACTGATGCTGCCTGAATTGTCAATGGGTCAATGGGATTGTTATGATAACTGAATATTGCAGTCAGACAGCTGTTTCCAGATGTTTCTTTTCAATAACACAATGCTTTGCGTTCAGAATATCTGGAAAAAGTCCCACCTGACTCCAGCACGGGAAGAGGGTGGTGTGGGATCACAGTTGTGTGAGTTCCCATCAGAGCAGGCATGTGCTGCCAGATCCATTGATCCCCACAGTCTGAAAGTCTCCATCTCCGCTTCCCTCTCCTCAGGCTTCCGGCTGAATGCCTCCTCCTGGCCCATGTTCCTTCTGAAGACTCTGAATGGAGCAGAGATGGCTCCTGTCCGGATTTTTCACAAGGTATTTCATTGTTTGTGCAGATCCTTCTGGCAATGGCCCCTTCGCTGCACCAAACTCAGAGCTGGTGTCTCATGAGAGATGTGCTGGTCCCAGAGGAGGTGGCATTGCACAGCTCTGCCTCGGTGCTGCTCTAGGACAGACCTGTGTCCTCTCCAGCTGTGTTGTAGCAGTGTCAGGATGCAGCCAGAGGTCTGCCAAGGAAGTACCTTGGGCTTCAGTGCTCGAGCTTGAGGCAGGAGCTATTTTTTCACTGGAGCTGCAGGTGCTGCTCAAAGTGGGGAATGCAAGGTGGGAACGTCAGCACTGCTCTGAAATGTCCCACTCCCTGGGTTTGGTCCAGCTGAGGGCAGAGCAGTGAGTAGTGGACTTTGCTGCCTCTTGATTAAAGGGCAGTGGCTGTGTAGCCCACCCAGTGTGTGCACACCTGTTGGCGTTCAAATCCAGCCCACTAGCTCCCTTCAGCTGCTCATGGAGGTGAGTTTGCTGATGAGGGCACAGCCCTGGTGTGGGGAGGCACTGGCATATCCCCTTTGAGCATATATTCCACTTCTTCTTGTAGGAACCACCATCTCCTTCCCAAAACTTCTTCAAGACAGGTATGAAGCTGGAGGCAGTGGACAGGAAGAACCCTCACTTCATCTGCCCGGCCACCATTGGGGAGGTGAGAGGTTCTGAGGTCCTCATAACATTTGATGGCTGGAGAGGTGCCTTCGATTACTGGTGCCGATATGATTCCCGGGACATCTTTCCCGTAGGCTGGTGTTCGCTGACTGGAGATAATCTGCAGCCCCCTGGTACAAAAGGTAAGGCCCACGTTGTTGTTTAGCTGTCTTTCTCCTCCACTCAGCTCTCAAAGAGCAGCAAAGCAGGCAGAGACTGGCAGCAAGGACATCTGGGTGCCCTGTCTGGCTTTTGTGCTGCTTCATATGTGGTAAAGGTACAGGTGATCAGACCTATAGCACTGGAACAGCCTGGCACCAAGGTGCTGAGAAGCAGCTATCCATAAAGATGGGCAGGATGATGGCTCTGGGGAGGGATGGTGCTGTACAACATTGCTGAGGTCTGCTCCTCTCCAGGAATTTCCTTACAGTTTTTCCTGCGCCTTTGAACCACATTTTCCTATGGAGTTTTTCTCAGTGGGACTGGAATAATGAGAACTATGAATTTGCAGGACTGCGCCTCTTTGGACAGTTTTCTTGCTCTGCCTTATGCTGTGAAGGACAAAGCAGGTGTGGAGCAGGTGGTACCTGCCGTGTTCCCAGGACTGTGACTGTTGGGTAGGAGCAGTACTGGGGAACTTGCTGCCTTGCAAAGGTCTGAGCAATGGCTGGTTTGATTCTCAGACGTGTCTCAAGCTTTCTCACACCACGGTTGTGTTTGGGCCCAGGGTGGCTGTCATTGTCCCTAAGCACATCCCTCTGGCATTTGCTGGCTGGCAAACCCTGCACGTGCTTATCAATGAAATGAGGGGCAGGAGAGCAACCTCTCCACCAGAGCTGAAGGATTGCTTAGGAAAGGCATTTCTCTGACAAGACTGTTCCTCTTAGAAATCCTGGGTCAGCTCATGCTGCCCTGTCAGGCTGGTGCTGCCCTGTGTCCCTGATGTGGGCCAAGGTCTGTGCTCGGGGCTGCAGGGCTGGTATCAGTGGGTTGCCTGAGGTGATCTCGCATGACCTGTGTGCAAGCCGAGTTGTGGGCTCCCCTTGGGTGGAGATGATTCCTCTTTATCTTGGATGTCTACATTTTGCTTTGATGTTCCCAGCCTCTCCCTCTCTTCTTGCTGGTTGTTAGTGTCCCACCTGCTGCTGCCCTGTGGGCTCTGCAGAGCACTGGGGCCCTCTCGGCCAGTGCCTGACCCCTCCGGTGGTGCCCCGCAGTCAGGGGCTCTCACCAGGCATCTCCAGGGTGCCTCTGAGGTACTGCACAAATGGCTAAAGACATGTTTGTGTTGTGTGGGAGCTTTCCTGGCAGTAACCTGGGGTGGAAGGTTTCAGGAGCATAGTGGAAGCTGCCTTCTCAGGAGAAGTGGGAATCTCTGTCTGACCCACGGCCCCAACACAGGCAGCTCTGCTCCTCCCCAGCCTCCCTTTGCCAGGGGCTGAAGCTGTGAGTGAGCAAAGCCCAGTCAGTTATCCAGAAACAACACCCCATTGTGCCATCCTGGGAAGTCTGTGCTCCCCCCTTAGCAGGTGGCAGTGACAGCTTCTCCCTTTCACATTGGCTCCATGTGCAGTGACTCTGCACTTCCTGCTCGTGTACAAAAATAGTGACCCCCAAAAGTCACATCTCCCCACTCACAGGCAGAGGCAGCCCACACTCAGCGGATTTCTGCTCTCTTTGTCCTTTATTTTCAACTCCTGGGACAAGAGTAGGGGTTGGCAGGGGTTGCATGAGCCATGCAAAAATGCCAGGGAGTTGAGATCAGCCTTGTCTTTGTGGTTTTACTTCTCCCTCTGTTACTGTCTGCTCCCTTTCCTGCCCAAGAATTTCTGACCTCCACTTCATGGTACTAAACCAAAAGAATGGAGTACTGGGAACTTCCTCTTTAATGAAATTCCTCCTGTGTTTCCTTACTCCACAGCCCTGCTGTGGTGGAGGTTTGAGCATGGTCCTCCCAGACCTGAGAGTGCTGCTCTTGGCAGGGTTGGGGGATGCATCACCACAGAGGAATCGGCCTTTCCCTGAGCTCCGGTAAACCTTCTCCATGTGCCAGCCTGGAGCCTGCATGTGGTGGAGTCGGGCAGTTTCCCTTTCCTGGTGGGAATTCCTCTTAAAGAGCACTGAAAAGACATGCGGGGGGTCAGGTGCTGCTGTGGTAATACTGGTCTGTGCTCATACACTGGACTGACCGTGTGAGGTCCTTGTGGAAGTTGGGAATCCTGTGAAGAACTAACTCCATGTAAGTTGAGGAATCCTGTGAAGAGTTAACTCCATGGAGAATGAGGGCTTCCTGGGGCTGAGCAAAAAGAGGCCTCGTGGAATGAGCTCGTGTTCAAGGGAAGCAGAACTTCAAAGAGGGCAGGCATGTTTATTTAATGCTGGTAACTCCATTCAGCTCTAATCTGTCTCTGCTGCTGTCTGCCAGCAGAGGTGGAGGAGGGCAGGGCTTCTCCCAGGCACAGTCCTGGTCCTTCTCCATCTCCGAGGCCTCCCACTCCCAGCAGTGTTTGCTTAGCTGGAGTGGCTGGGCAGGGAGCTGGTGGAGCTGGGGCCCAGCCAGCCACTCCAGGGAGCTTTCATTAGGGCACATGTGTGTGTTAAAGAAGGAAAGGGAGGTCAAACAGCACAGAGGAGCAGCCTGCACACCCACTTGGAAATTCCACTGCTGCCTGCTGGCTGTGCAGCAGCCTGCTGGGAGACCCCTGTGGCCAGTGTCACTGCTCCCCACCACAGGCAGGTGCTCAGCATCCCCAGGAGAGCTGGGTCCGTCCCATGGGATGGGGACTGGGATGACAAACACCATCACTCATCCCCGCTTCTCCCTCCTTCCCCAGCTCTACATGCCGACCATGGAGCTGTATGGTCTGGGACATCCCTGGGGCAGTGGAGTCTCAGCTGTGCCCCCTCCCAGCTCCCTGTGTCCGCCAGCCCAACGCTGGCCATGGGAACAGAGCAGAGCTGGGCTCTGTGCAGGCCCAGCCCAGCCCAGCTGAACCGTGGGGTGCTGTCAGCCCTGCCTTGGGCACAAACCCCAGCACAGCAGCACCAGTAACTCTTTCTGTTAGTGCAGAAAGAGAACTCCAGCCCAGCCAAACCCAGTGCTTTTGAAAAACTTTTGCATGCATTTTACTTTTTCTAAGCATCCTGCTCCTTGGGAAGCCTGTGGGCTCTTAGGACAGGTCACTGCCATGAGTGGAGAGTGGATTTGGGAAGCTGCTTTGGCGAGTCCCTCCCCATTATAAGCCGTGCAGAAAATCAATATTTAGGATTGACTTAAAGAATTAAGAATGGTTGTTTAGTTACTTTAAATCATGGCTGGGGAGAAAGAGAGAGGGAGATGCACACAGAAATGGAAGTGCTGCTGCCGAGCTTCAGGGAAACAAAGAGGAAAATAACTGTGATAAAAATCGATGAGAAAAAAGAAGAAAGAGATAAGAAGCTGGTTAATGATTGTAGTTTCCGGGGCCACCTGCTCTCAGCAGGGAGGTAGGATGAGGGAAAACCCCCTCAGCCAAGGCATGGTTTTGTAGAGAGGAGATGTGTCTGCCTCTGTAATTCATGGGAAATTTGGGAGTTCACAGTTGATCACAGACTCGAGGAAAGTTCAGTTCTTTGTAATCAGGGAAGCACCCATTGGAAGAGGATCCATGGGAAGTTATTTTCCTTTCGGAAGTGATTTGTGGGATGGACAACTGTGAGCCCCGGGGGGAAGAGCAACTAAAGCAGGGTCTTCTCAGCTACCTCTGCATGGAGGCTTCATGCTCTGAGCTCTTCACCTGAGAAGGTGGTGACTGAAGGGTCTGTCTCTGCCAGGTAAAGGCACATGGGCTGGGAAAAGGGCCTGGGCAGGCAGGATCGGGGCTTTCTGCCTGGATGTGTGATTGTGGGCTCAGGCAGCTGAGAATTCCCACAGGATCTGTCTTTGCTCAAGAAAGGGCTCTTACTTAAACACCAACTTTAAGTTTTGAAGAAGTGCAGGCATTTTTCTAGGGTTTGTGCCACAGTATCAAGAACTTCAGCTGCAATTTGGTTCAAAAAGTATGAGATCTTTACAGGACCTTCCCACAGCTGAGTGGCAGTGGCTGTGTGCACAATCCCAGCAGTGCTGCTGCTGGGAGATGCTGTGGCAGTGACAGTCTTCCTGGCCTCTTGAAAAGCAGCTTATTTTCTCCATCCTGAGAAATCTAGATTTAATCCATACCTATGGAAGGACCTTCCCCCCACACACACATACAGACACCTCTTTCTCTGTAACAGTGTCCTTTAAATCTGCTCCCACATTTTGTGTGTTACTGCTGGAGGGCAGGGAAATACTGTCACCTTGAACACAAGGATGCAGGGACACACCTGCCCAGGGACACAGGTAAAGCCCTCCATGTCTGTAACTGAGAAACTCCCTGTGCTGTTCCTCTATTTGGGCTGTGCCCCTGGCTGATGCCGAGTTGCTCTGGAGTTCCTGATGGGTTTGCTACTCCCTATTCCACCCTTCTGGATGCTCTGTGACAGAAGAGGGGTGACTCCATGCTGTGGGAGAGGGGCAGCAGTGAAAGCGTTAAGGTTGGGCAGGCAGAGCTGGAAGCTGCTCCCGCTCTGGAATTTGGAGGACTGGAATTGCTGCCTTGGCACCAGCCCAGCTGGCAGAGAGCCCCAAGCTCAGCCAGGCAGGGCAGAGCTAACACAGAGCTCATCCTCTGCCACCGTGCCAGCGCTGGTGGGAGCTGGGCGAGGGCTCTGGGGACATTGGTCAGTGCCTGCACAGGTCTGTGGGGGCTGTCAGACCCTGCTCGCTCTGCCTGGGCTCGGCTGCTGCTTCCTCTGCTTGCAGAGCAAGCAAATATGAATAGTTGTAGATAGTTGCCATGGGGATAGGCTGAAGGGGAGCTCCATCCAGCCCAGGCTCACAGCTCTGCATTACCCCAGGAGCGGAGCTGCCCGCGGCCGCTGCTGCAGTGACTCCAGGGGGTTACGAGATGCTGGCTCTGGATAGAAAGTTCATGAAGTTCTTAATTTCTAACCACCCTTGCTGCCATGTGATTTGTTGTTTAACTGCTTCGCTTCGTCTCCTCAAAGGAAGATGATGATCAGCTGCTAGGTTTCCTGCCCAGGGGCAAAGGTAATGTGTATTTTATTATTTTATTTTGGATATTGCCTGGTTTCTCTTCCGTCTTCAGGGTGAGAACATAGTGGTGGGAAGAGAAGCCTCATCAGGAGTAGTTGGCAGGGTAACACTGAGGTGAGCTCCTGTGCTTTCCTGCTTGAAGAGATGGGAAGGAGATGGGAAAATATTAATTACTGTCTCTTCAGGACTGAGCTGGATTTGGAGTTCCCACATCAAGCTGGATGATGTTGCTTTGCATTGGCATGGCTGGTTTGGGGACCACACAGGCAGAGCTTGTGCACCAACAGCAGCAGGAAGGAGGGTCCACAGAAGAGTTCAGGTTTTCATCCATGAATGTAACACACAAGCAGCCCCAGTACCGGGGTGGTGCTGCCTCTGAGATTGCTGTTGGAAGATCCCAAGAAAAATCTCTTGAACTGTTTGGAGCACAGAGCCAAGGCTCTTTGCAGTGACCATGCCTCGGCTTGGATGTGTGTCCTAGAATATGTGTGGGGTTTGGAGCTTTGGGGGCTTGGATAAGGGAGCCCAGCACTGCAGGACACTGTGAGATGCTGACAGTGCCTGTGGCTCAGCAAACACCGAATCTGTGGCTCAGTGGGAACCATGGCATATCAGAGACCTGAGATTACTGTATGATGTCTTGGGGCTGGCAGGAGCCTCTGAGAAGAGGAACTGATCTGGGAAAAACAGTTTCCTCTGGTCCCCAGCCTGTCCTCAGTCTCAGTGTCTAGACCTTTCTCTCAACTTGACTTTTCTTCGTGTTTTATTTTGAAATATTTCATATCCCAGAGAATCTGGATTTTGTTCAGGATGTTGCCTTCCCTTTTCCACTGTGCTTCCTGGCCCAAAACAGGGTTTCAATATCTCAGGGTGTTACTGAGTCTTGGCAGGAGGTTTCAGCAGGACCCTGCTGTTGGAACCTCCCTCTCTTTGGTTTAACAGCTCTGGAGTCATCACTTTGTTTCTGCAGGATCTCTGACCAGTAACAACACTCCTCTTAACTGGGACATGGTGCAAGGCTGTGCCTGTGCAGGCTGGAAGTCTGAGTGCTTTCAGGATGGAATTGGACAACCTCAAGGAAGAAGAGTATTCCAGGGCTGTTATTTATGGGGGTCTAAAAGTGCCTGACTCAGGATGTCATGAGCTGCTGGTTGCAGGCAGGGCTGGTGACTTGCCCAACCATCCTCTGCTGTGAGGTTTGGAAGCAGAGTGAAGTCAGCTTAAAGTATGCCCAGGGTGACAGCTTGTGTAGGACAACCACAGGGAGAGCAGAATTTCCCATCAGGATGAAAGGGTTTAAACACTTGAAGCTTGACTACAAGGATTTTGGGCTCCACACCTTGTTTCTGCCTGTCACCATACTCCAGCCTTGGGGACAGGAGCTTGGTGCCTTGTAAGGGTCCTGCTTCTGATGTGGGCAAGTGCGGGAGGAGCCAGAATGATCGATCAGTCTCCTCTCACACAGGTCTGTAAAGGCTGCACACAGTGAATTCTCAATCCCTGCAGGTTGGAAAGGACCTTAAAGCCCATCTGGTTCTACCCCCTGCCATGGGTAGGGACACCTTCCACTATCCCAGGTTGCTCCAAGCCCCCTCCAGCCTGGCCTTGGACACTTACAGGGATGGGGCATCAACATGGTTGTGATGGTTAATGGGCTGGGTGTGATTGGAGCAAGGTAGGTGTATATGGGAGAAACAGCCCCATGTTGGTGGGATTTTTGACAGTGACTCTATGGAAGAAAGACCATTACATCATCTTTTCGTGACCTGCTGGGGAGTTTCCTCATTTTTTTGTTTCCTCCTCATTTTTTGGAGAGGGGAAGTAAACGCTTTTGAGCCCAGCTCAGACCCTGGCTTTGGGGAACAGGCCTAAGTTGCCAGAATGTACATTTTTATGGAATCTAGGAGCTTCATCCTGAACACACAGCCCCACTTGTTACAGAGATCAGATCTTTTGCAGCTTGTCATTGTTCTTCTCTTGATCGTTGGTATTTTTATAACTTCTGAACTTTAAAAAAGAACAGAAGTTGGAACAAACCACACCCACCAAGCATTCTCCTCATTCTTTGAACACTGATAAGTTGAAGGTGTTCTGCTAATATTTAACCCGGAAGCCAAAGCTAAAAAAAGAGCTTCAGAGAAGATCAGAACAAGCAAAAACCCCAGGAGCTGCCCTGAATAACCTGAATAGGGCAAGAGTACAGGACCATTCTCAGCGTGGGGTTTTGGAAACCCCCTGGCAGTTACCTCCCAGGGGCAGAAGATGTGATCAGTCAGTGTGGCTGTAGTGGTCTCTCGTGGCACATGCTTTCACTGATGAGTGTCCTTGAGATAGCTGTGTAAAAATAGCAGCAGAGCCATGCAAACTTCCCAGGGGCTGCAAATCTGTGAAGAAACCAAAGCTCTGTGCTGCTGCAGGTGTGGCTCATGGTGCCCAAGCTGAGGGCTCGACAGGCTGTGGGCTGGTTGCTCACTAAGATTTGGCTCTGGGTCTTGTCGAGGACCAGACACGTCAGCCATTGCTGGTGCTTTTGGCAGTGCCCTGCAGGGACAGGCTCTGCTGTGGCCTCTCTTGAAGCACTGAGCCTGGAAGAGCTGCAGTGATGGCTTTTCTCAGGTGTGGAAATCAGTTGATTTTTGTTGTCGTTGTGCGTGTCAGGACCAAAGGTACCAGTTCTGCTGATGTTCCCTCTGCCAAACAGCTCCAGGGGTCACAGTTGGGCTCTTCTGTTGCTGCTGGATACTCACTATGTGCCCATGGGCACTGTCATGCAGGAGACAAAGCCTGGCTTTGGGGTAATCAAATTAAGCTTGAAGTTCAGATTTTTACTTGATTTTCTTCTGACTTGGGCATTGCCATTTCTCTTGGAGTTTCCTGATTGCCCCTCAATCTCTCACCCACTGGTGCATCCCCTCAGTCAGGAGCTTGAGTTTCAACTCTGCTGATGTGTTTCTCAGGCTGGAGCTGCCCAGCTCAGTTTTCATCTCCTTTCTGTAGTTCAGAATCTCTGTTTTAATTCCAAAGCTACTTCACAGTTGATTAAAACAACACACTGCTTCAATAGCTTTATTTTTGCAGTGAAGTGCAGAAGATGAGGCTGTGATAGGGCGATCACAGCAAGCAAGATCCCAGATGGTGTTGCAGCCAGTTTATTTGCAATAAAAGGTGGTGGGACAGGGACAAGAGAAAAATTGCTGATTTGGGATGAGAAGAGGGTGATTGTAAACAAACCTGGCACTTCCTTGCCCTCTGCATTTGAACCATATGCTGCAGGAGGCTCACCGCAGCTCCTTGTTGTCCAACCTGGGAGCTGTGTGGGAGGAGGAGCTGTGCTCCAGACAGGCTGGGGGAACTGGCGGCCCCTGTGCCAAGGAACATCTGGCTGGCCTTGAGAACTAGACCCAGAGTTAAGTACCTGAGCACTGGAGAAATAAAAACCAGTGCACAAACGACTGTGAGCTAAGGCCACCAGCTTTGTATAACTGGGCTGCAGAGGTTGCTGCACCCTGCCTCCTACAGGTGAATGTTTCTCTGAGGGTGATGAGGATATTCTGCAGAGAATAAATGGCAGCCCTGCTGCAGTCTGGGCTGTTATTCTGCTGAGGGCTGCCTGTGCAATCCACATGTGCACACTGAGTCCCTTGAGCCAGCCTTGCCATTCTTCTCCCGGGTGTAAATGCCTGTGCCAGGTCTGTTCCCAGCATGAACCTTCTGCTCCTTAGCTTTGCCTTCTGGGAGCTGGAATGGGGGATGGCAGGGAAAAGAAGGCCTGAAGAAGCAGGAATGTGCTGCTGCTCCTCCAGGCTCCAGATGTGTAATTGGTGGCCTGAGAGGTTTGTGGCTGGTTGGGCAGATGTTCCACAGCAAATGTGCTGAGACATGAGGGGCTTTGAGCTGCTGTTGAGGGAGAACTTTCTTGGCAGCTCCAGTGGTGGGACAGGAGGCCATTTTCCCTATCCAAGTGCCAGACTTTGCAGGGTTTTATAGAAAAGATGTGTGACTCAGTTTCCCCATTCATTTCCTAATGCTACTCAGTGGGTACAGAGCAGTTAATTTCTTTCCTGTGTGGGGGAGAAATGAAGACTTGGGTTTGGGACTAAGGAAATCTGTGTGCTCAGCACAAAACTGAACATGACTTTTGCTGAGGACAACAATATGGGTATCCTTGCGCTGCATAGGCTGTCACGGCATGTCTCTGATCACGAGCCAGCCACTTCTCTGCGTTTATTTTGCCCTCAGCAGAGCAGGGATGGTGCTGACCCTGGGGCAGTTTGGGGGATACGTCTGTTGTGTGGCACATCCTGACACTCGCTGTGCTGCATCTCAGAGCACTTCCCCTCACTGAGGAGTACCTGCACACGGATGTTTAAAAAGCGTCAATAACTGCCAAGTAACAGTAAGAGTTACTGCCTCTGAAATGATGCTGGAAACTGATTAAAACCATTACAAGATGTTGGATGTTGTGTGCAGAAGAGCCAAAGCAGTGTGAAGGAACTCAAAATGCTCGGTGTGACCAATGAGTTTTGATAGGAGCAGTGCAGGACAGTCAGGGGGGTCCTGGTGTGCAGCAGGCAAGGCAGAGCTGAGCCCTGGATGAAATATCCCCAGAAAGTCTAGAACTCTGTGGAAATGAGAATCCAGGCATCAGCTGTGGGTTTCGGGGCTTTTTGCTTGATTCGAACTGTAAAATGAGGATTTCTATGCAGTTGGTGACATCCAGTGTTCTGGTCTTTCATTTTTCCAAAGTGGAAGCTTTTTCTCTGGCTCTTTCTGGCCACTGCTGTGTGTTGAGCTGCTGTTCTTGTTCAGTGAGCGTTGCAGCCCAAGTTCTCCATCCTGAAGGAGCATGAGGCAGCTCAGAGCCCAGGGTTGTGCAGGAGTGGGTTTCTCCACATTCACTGCTTTCTGTTTATCAGTGGGATGGTCACCTGCTGTGTTCTCTCCCTGAAACTCAGTCTCTGCTCATGGGCTGCCACAGTCCTGCCTGCCCTGGAAGGGTGAATCATTAGACTTTCTGACCTCTCATCCCCTGATCAGGTTGCTCATGGATGAGCAGTGTGGATCCCAGTGCACATCCCTGTATTCCCCATATAGATATCTCTCCTCTGCAAGAATGATTCTTTGCCCCTACCTCTTGTAATCCTTAATTTATCCCTTTAGAAACCTTTCTTCTTATCCCGTGGCTCTGGAGGTGTTGCAGAAGCCTTTGGTGAGGATCTTGGAGGCAGATGGGCTGTGTCATATCCTTCCACATGGTCTCTGGCCAGTCCAGACCCCTCCAGATTTCTGTTGCAGTAGCTGGACTGACACTGCTCAAGTGGCTCTGATTCCTCTTGGGGGCTGTGTTATTGAGTAAAGCCTCTGTTTTGTTTTGGAAAATGTTTTAGCAGATGCACCTTGTGCTTGGGTAGAATTACCTGCTTGGGTGCAGCAAATGTCTGGGTGAATGGGGCAGACTGAGATGCGCCAAGGGCAGCCTTGGAGATGGAGAGGTCTCTTGGGTCCCAAGTTCTGGTGTTTAGTTGTGCAAGCAGACCCTATAGGTCCAGAATAGGGTTTCTGTCTTCAGCTCCAGTAGCACCGCTTGCAGTCTCCAGCTCTTTTCCACATCTCCGTGTGTGGTTATAATCACAGGTGGGACACTTGGGCTGTACTGCAGTTCAGCGACTGCTCTGGCACTTGAGGCAAGTCACTGAAGTTTGGGCTGTCATGTGCTGCCCAGCACCTCTGAGATGTGGTGCAAGGTGCTGGGAACACCTGCCAAGGTTTGCAGGATCCCTGCTGTGCTGCTTCAGGGAGCGCTGGGTGTAGTTGCCAGTATGGTTTAGGGCACACAGGAATGCTGCTATGAGACTGAAAATGTGACACTTGTGCAAATAGCAAACAGCAGTTGCTGGTATCACTGTGACTCTTGAGACTTTTTTTTCCCCAGTTGTTTTATTTTGATAAATAAAACAAAAAACAAATAAAAGAACTGTAAAAAATGGCACAGCTTGTGCCAGGGGGATGTACAGTGGCATCTGCAGTGACAGAGCTCATCTGAGTGCGTGCCAACAACTAGGAAAAGTGCTGCTGCAGACCATGCAGATTTCTAAGCCTGTTAGAAATGGGACACTGATGATGAATGTTCAGAGCCTGTCTCAGGTTCAATAAATGTGCAAGGCATTGCTTTAGTTTGAAGTAACAGCTCTTCGTGTGCCTGTGGATGTCCTGCCCAAAAAAGACATTATAATGCACCCCCATGGTCAGGATGAGCAGGATGGAAAGTTTTGGGGACTGTGGGTTTGGGGTTCTTTGTGTGCTACTGTGTAACCACTGGCATCATGGGGATTAGTGGATAAAAGAACCTCATTTCAGTAGTCAAAACCGGCAACTAGACAAACCTTGTGTAAAAAGAAAGTGTTACCTTTGGGAGAAGAGAGAGCTGATCATGAGAACAGGTAGAACATGCCAAATCCTGCAGCGCTTGGATCCCCGCACTGTGTTGGGTATCTCCTCTGGTCTCAGCCTCAGCTCAAGCAGGTATTACAGGCTGGAGAGCACGAATCCCTGCAGGAAATAGTGAATTATCAGAATAATTGCCTTCTCACCTTTAAATTCCAGGATTTGGAGTCGTGTTCTTAATCCCTGTCTTTGCAAGGAGCTCATGTGTCCCACCCATGCTCCAGCCCTTTCTCCTGTGTTGTGTCTTCCACATCTGCTGAGAGCTCAGGACCGTCCAAGTCTGGAGCCTTCCCAGGGCCTGTATTTCTGTCCCAGTCATGCTCATGGTGGTCAGTGATGACGGTCTCTGCTTTGGGAAGAATCACAGGGATTTGAAGCTTTCACATTTTACTCTGGGACAGGCACCAAGCTCCGGTTCCTGTCCAGCTCCAGCCTTCAGGAGGTCTTGGATTGAAATGCCTCATGCAGGGAAGGATTCAGCCAGATCTCAACAAGATTTCTGCTCTCTGGCAAATTTGCTTCTATTAAATGGGTCTCTTTAACCCACCTCTTTGAGTGCCCATCAAGTGCTGAAGGTTGGACAAGGGCCAGTGAGCACCAAAGGATCACTGGAGGGGTGGCCTGCAGGAAATCAGTCAGAGGGGCTTTGGAGTGGGTGTGAGTGGTGTGCTCAGAAACCTCCCCCTGCGCTCCAGGACACTGCAGGGGCCATTACAGAGATCTCCAGGGAGAAGCACAGCTGCATCTGAGAGTACAGAGCCCTTGGCACAGAAAATGGGAATTTGGGATTTGTGCTCCTGCAGCTCTTGGTAAATGAACCTGGTAAATAGGAAAGAAAGGCGGGAAATCCTTCTACAATTTCAACTTTTCTTTGTTACATATTTTTCTATATGTTTTGACTTTGTAATTCCTGTCCCAAGGACATAATTTTGTCTTCTTCAAGCTGTGACAAGCCTGAGATAAACTGAAGGGTGACAAATGCTGCTTCCTAGCATTGACTAACCCTCAGAGTGTGGATGGCGACTGTGCAGAGTATCCTGTAAGTAACAGTTTCAGTCACAGTGTGGTGGGCAGCTGCAGGTGCCATGTATCAGCTGTCAGGGGATATTTTGGCATTAGGAACTAGAGCCTGAAATCAGGAATTCTCTGTCAAGTCTCTTTGTTTCTGCAGAAAGCTCAGAACTCTTGTTTAAACTAGTCCTTCAGTGATGAATAACATCGTCAGTGGTGCCCAACTTCTCTTTGGCTCTGAGTTCAGCCATGTTTGATCCCACATCTTCAGAGTGATGTTTCTCATCGTGCCAAATGGATCTGATGCCAGCCAGCCCGGCAAGAAGCCAGCCTCCCCCTTCGTGTCTGCCATTGTCCTGGATGCCTGTGTGACCCAAAACAAGACAGTTCAGCCAGCAGAAAATTTCCAATGAATAGTTTTCTGTCCCCTTAATGAGCTGAAATAACCATGAGTTCAGATCACTGAATAATTCAGGTCAGGAGGGATCTGAGGACTGCATGGCTCAACTCCTCCAAAGCAAGGCCAGCTTTGGAGTTGGTTAGATTGCTCAGAGCTCAGGTGAGCACCAAAGCTGTGGCACAGAGAGATGCTGCTTTACTCAGCAACAGCAAACTGTTGCTTTTTTAAGTAAGAGAGGCCCCACTTGATTTTCTGAAAATGTGGCTCCTCTCAGTGGCTTGTACAAGGAAGAAGAAAGTGAGAATGTCTCTGGCAGCTGCTCACTGTTGGGCTGGCACTGTCACCAGCTGAATCACAGAATCACAGAATATCCTGAGCTGGAGGGGACCCACAAAGATCATCCAGCCCAGCCCCTGGCCCTGCCCAGACACCCCAACAACCCCACCCTGGGCATCCCTGGCAGCACTGCCCAAACGCTCCTGGAGCTCTGGCAGCCTCGGGGCTGTGCCCATTCCCTGGGGAGCCTGGGCAGTGCCCAGCACCCTCTGGGGAAAGAAGAACCTTTCCCTGATCTCAGCCTGAGCCTGCCCTGGCCCAGCTCCAGCCGTTCCCTGGGTGCTGTCCCTGTCCCAGGGAGCAGAGATCGGAGCTGCCCCTCGGGAGGAGCTGCAGCCCCCGCTGAGCTCTGCCCTCAGTGCCCTCTGCTCCAGCTGGACACACCAAGTGTCCTCAGCTGCCCCTTGTGTGGCTCCTCCTGACCTTTAGGCATCTTTGTGGTCTTTCTTTGGACACTGTTTGATAGCTTTAGATCCTTAATAATTAAGATGTAATCATAGTAAGAAAAAGATGCAGTAAGTGGAAGCTTTTGGCAGTTAAAGGAGACTTGGGCAGTGGTTGGAGCTGTGAGAGAATACTGCTTGCTGGGCACAGCTGTTTCCACCTCTGGAGCTCTGTGGGTGCTGGGATGGGTGCAGGCAGGGCTGAGTGCTGGGCATTGATCCCTCCACAGCAATCCCATGTTTCTGGACCACATCTGCATAACAGCAGAGACTGAAATCCTGCAGGAAAATAACAGGCACCTGAAAAGAAACGTCAGGCTCCTTTAGGAAGCATCCAGTCACTGAAGTGGTGCCGTGGGGATGAGGCAGAGTGTGGCCAGCTGTAACCCTGTGTTTTGGGGGCTGCACCGTTGATGTGCAGGTGCAGCTGGTGGGAGGATTCTGCTCTGAAGCTCTTGGTGTCTCCTCCTCACACAGCTCAGTGCATCTGGTAGGGCAAGAGAAATGTATTAGCACAGGGTGGTGTTTGCTCACATTCTGGTTCAAATCCAACAAAAAGCCAGGCAAGTCTGCTGGATCATGGGAGGATAAGACCTCATTTCATTAAATCACTCCAGCTCAGAAAAATTGCATTGCATCAGTCTGATGGAATCAGCCCCAGGGAAAACATCAGTGCCTGTCCAGGGCTGTGCTCAGAGCTGCGCTCAGAGCTGTGCTCAGGGCTGTGCTCAGGGCTGTGCTCAGGGCTGTGCTCAGCTGTACTGCTGGGCACACAGCACCAATCTAGGTCACAGTCTGTGTCTCTCTGTCCTGAGCTGGCTGCACATATAGATGTAATTTAGCCTGTTTGGTGAACAGCCTCCCTTGCTGTGGCAGCTCCTCCATCCCTGCAGGAGCTGCGGCGGTAGCAGGGACAGGGATGTGCTGCCAGGGGCAAAGGCACAGTGGAAACTCCTCTGGGTGGCTGAACAACGTGAGGTGTCCCATCATGGGATCTGCATGCACCCAGTTATGGGCTTTTATTGCCTACATCCCAAAACCAATTCTTCAAGCCTGGCAAATTACTATGACCTGTACTGTCTTTACAGATGAAGTGGGCAACAGACTTTTCTTGCATTTATTTCACAAAAAGATGAAATCATTTTTTAACATAGACTTATACAGTGAAAGCTTGCACCCCAGGACTTCATCTGACAGCAGTCTCCTTCTTCGTGGCACTGGGTTCCCAGTGACATGGTCCCAGCCTGGGAGCAAAGGGTGCAGTCCAGCTGCTCTGCCTACTGCATGCCATCTTCCCAAATGCACCATTCTGTGGGTTTGTTACTAGTAAAACTGAGAACATGGCTTTGCTTCACAGCTTGTCTGTAGAATTCTCAATTTCTCCTCCAGGTTAGGTAGAAAACTCGTGGCACAGTTTGGTTTAGACACTGAGCGTTGAGCAGATCTCAGATAAAACGCTCTCTGCCCTGGCTTCCACATCCCTTTGAAGCTGAACAGTTTCTTTGAAGTATGGAGGGTTTTAGAATCATGGAATCATGGAATGGTGTGGGTTGGAAGGGGCCTTAAAGCCCATCCCATCCCTGCTATGGGCAGGGACACCTCCCACTGTCCCAGGCTGCTCCAAGCCCCATCCAACCTGGCCTCGGACACTTCCGGGGATCCAGGGGCAGCCACAGCTTCTCTGGACACCCTGTTCCAGTTTACCTGTGTTTATCCTTGTTCTGTCAACTCATGGGATTCTAATAACTGGTTTAATACAAACATTTCTCTGCTGAGATCAGTCATCGCACACGTGAGGCCAGAGGCCCCACGATTCCGTGATCAGCACCTGTCTTACCTGAGCCATTCCTCTCTGCAGCTCAGTGTCGGATGTCACCTGGAGCAGGTGACACTCCTGGAGTACCATCAGCTGTAAGAAGCACCTAAACGATCATACTCATTTTCTTACCAGCAAAATAGTCTTGCTGTTAATATTAACAGCTCAGACAAGGAGGAGCAAAACCCTCTTTCTCCCACATTCCCTGGGTCTGCCTGACACAAAAAAGTCTTTATTTGGGAAGTCAGATAGATCCTGATGACTGCGTGCTTCTTCCCAGCTTCTGATACAGAATGCTAATGCACAAAAGCAAGGAAATAAAATTAAAACTAAACATTTCCCTGCCCACATGACAAGCAGAATGGGGCTGGATCCTGGATGCACCGTATTATTTGGGTTGGAAGGGACCATAAAGGTCATCTCGTTCCAACTCCCTGCCATGGGCAGGGACATCTGTCACTAGATCAGGTTGCTCCAAACCTCATCCAATTTGGCCTTGAACACTTCCAGGGATGGGGCAGCCACAACTTCATTGTGCCAGGGGAATGAGTCCTTGCTCGCAGTAATTGCTCACAAAATCCTCATTAAAGAAACCTTTAAAATCTCTATATATGCCCACAGTTGTGCCATCCTGGTATCGATCTTTTATTGCACTCTCTTTCCCTGGCTAAGACTTTTTTCCTTAACTACAAAGCCCCTGACTTCAAAAGTGTTTGCTTGGGTTTTTTCCTAATTCCTTGCCCCTGTGTTGAATATACATTGAGGTTTCCACATGTGAGAAACAAGACATCTTAAAGATCACTCTGCAGTTTTCAAAATGAAGCAGGGTTTTGGTTTATTTCTTTTTAGCAGAAATTTAAAACGAAAGGAAATACTGGTCTGCTAGGCTGGGCCAGCACATCTCTAGCCTTTAGCAGGCTTGGGAAAGATGAATGACCACATTCAGGGGATTTGCAGGCAAGTATACCAGAAACCTGGTTTTGTCATGGAAAGAGTGAGAAGATAAGAAGGAGCAGACTTGCCTCTGGCAGTACATGGGAGGAGCAGGGCAGCTGGTCCAGCTGAGATGAGCTGTTGCTCAGGGCCAGGAGCAGTAATCCTCGCAGGCAGCGAGGATGGAGCTGGTCCCTTCCACTGCAGTTTGCTGGAAATTTAGGGACGGAACAAATTTGACGTCAGCCTTGAGAGAGGGGATTTCCAGTGTTCGCAGTTCTGGCTCTGTGACTGTCAGGCAGGTCTTGACTGATCCCACCCTAGGAATGCTCTCAGAGCCTTTTCCGTGGTCATTGGCAGGTCACCACTCGCAGAAGGAAGAGCTGTAGGTGCCAGTTATTTTCAGGAACGAAGGTATGGCTGCGAGCATGATCCTTCTGGAGTTCAGCCCATCCAGGTTAAGCCCCAGTGTCCCCCAGCTCGAGTGCTGAGCTGGGGATCCATGTGTTCGGTTTTTATTCTGACATGGAGAGCAGTCCCCCCGCCCAGGGGGCTGGGAGTACTCCAGGTTTTTCCATGTGACACTGTATAAAGATGGAGGCTGCTCTTGTTTTGATTCTCGCCTGATTTAATTACATTTGCTTTTTCTCTTTTTATTTCAGTTGTGATTCCAAAGAGCCCTTTACCTGCCTCCGAAGTAAACTCGGAGAAACCTAGCATGCACAGTAGCACAAAGACTGTTTTGGGGCATCAACAAGGGCAAAGGCGTCGCAAAACAGGGAAGAAGCGTGGTCGAACGACCAAAGCGCTAATCCACCACCCCATGCCTACACCCTCCAAGTCAGTGGAGCCTTTGAAATTCCCCAGAAAGAGAGGCCCCAAGCCTGGCAGTAAGGTAAAAGCTGATGCTGATGCAGGCGGGTGAACAGCAGGTGCTGCAGGTCCTGCCATGGGATGGTGCATGCGTGTGTTTGTGCACGTTTGTCTCAGCCTCTGGCTTTGTGACTGCAGCAAGTAGGAGACCAGAAGGGTATGTGGGCTGGGAGTATCCTCAGAGTCCAGCCCCAGAGCTGTAGAGAATGTCTGTGTCCTAAAAATCATTTCCATCAAGAATCCATGTCTTTGGAAGTGCATTGGCTGTGGAGTAGCATGGCAGATGCTGGGAGCACAACAGGATGGCCAAAGGGTAGAATAAGCTCTCCCGTCCGTTGTGTGTGGCTAGTCGGAGTCTAACAGAGGTGGCAGATCCCAGGCTTGTTATTTTTCAGGATTGTGGTCTGTAAAATACACACTTATTGATTATTAGGTTCTTGAGACACCCCGTCATCACCATCAGAAATGTGTCATGTTCCACAGTGCCTTGTCTGTTGGATGCAGAGGAGAGAGTGTAGTGATCATGGGTGGTGAAGGAGAGCAGGGGTAAAAGGAGAAATATCTCCTCTTTTTCTGCAGAGGAAACCTAGGACATTGCTGAACCCAGCACCCACCTCTCCAACAACCAGTACCCCAGAGCCAGACACAAGCACTGTGCCCCAGGACGCTGCTACAATCCCCAGCTCTGCCATGCAGGCTCCCACAGGTAAGGAGGGTCTTGGACCACAATCTTGAAAGGATTGCACAGTTAGGAACTGCAGCAGGCAGACAGCTACACCCCGAGAGAGTCCCATTTCTTCCTGAGCCTGTAAACCAGCAATCCTTACCACTCCAGAAAGGCTGGCCTGAGAGAGACACGTGAGTCCAGATCAGCTGTTCGTTTCTCTCTCTCTCTATTTGGAAATAATGAAGTAGGAAGATTGCAAGTCCACCTGTTGAGTGCAAGGAACCCTTTCCCCTGCATGCTGGTGACTCCACAGCTCTCCAGGGACACTTGTGGCCCTTTGTGCCCGGGGGCAGTCGGGTGTGCAGCACCCCTTGTGAGCCCCGAGCGTGAGCTCTCCCACACCGTGCCAAGCACAGCTGCTGGAACTGCACAAGGGGCAGAGGAGGTGCTGAAGGATTGTGATCTGCCCAGCTGCAGCCAGGATATCAAGGCACACAGGGACAGGAGGGAATAGGGGAGGAAGAGGAGCAGCAGTTAAGAGTGTATGCACTGCTACAGCTGAGGATGAATGTGGCCAGGAAAGTCTAATGCAAAGCTGCTTTTGACACGTTGAGTCAAGCACTGGATATGGGCTGAGTCCTCTGTTTCCCCAGAATGTAATTGGCCAGTTTTCTGAGGAACCTAAAGAAGCCAGTTTCCCTAAAAAGGAAACGCTGTGGGAACCCCTAGAAAGGGGGCTGCATTCCTTCTTCCCCTCTGAGCATCACAGCCACCTTACCTGGCTGGCTTGGAAACCACTTTACAGCCTGACTGCAGGGGAGAGTATGGGAGAAACAGCAGCAGTCTGGAAGGTGAGCATGAGGCAGGAAGATTTTGGAGGTGATTCCCCTCTAGCGGCTCCACTGTGAGGATGCAGTCAGGCAGTCGTGGTGGATTCCACTTTGTGAGCGATTGGACAGTCTTAAAATCTCAGCATCTCTCAAGTTGGATTTTAGGCATCTGTTTCTCGCTTTCTTGAGTGGGTTAATGGCAAACACATTTCTCATCTTGGCAGTTTGCATTTACTTGAACAAGAACGGCAGCACTGGGCCCCACCTAGACAAGAAGAAAGTTCAGCAGCTGCCAGACCATTTTGGACCAGCTCGAGCTTCTGTTGTCCTGCAGCAAGCAGTACAGGCCTGCATTGATTGCGCTTATCATCAGAAAACAGTCTTCTCCTTCTTAAAACAAGGCCACGGGGGAGAGGTCATCTCAGGTGAGAATGGGCCCGCAGCACTTTGCCTCCAGAGAGGTTGTTGCAAGAATTCTCTCAATGGAAGATGTCTGTCCTGAAGCTCACTGCAGCCACAGGCCAGGGGCAGACAGAAGAGTTCTGTCTTCTCTTTCTTGCCACACATCTGTGTCAGTGAAGCAACAGCTGGCGGCTGACTCAGAGCGGAGCAATTCCCATGGCCTGCGGGCACAGCTGCTGGAGCAGGCAGTGCTCAGTCCTGGCATCAGCCTGGGCAGCAATCCTGCCCCACCGACGGGCCCCCTGTGCTGCCCCAGCCCTGGGAGGAGCCACAACAGGGGGGATTCCACAACTCCTCGCGGAAAGACAAGAAATACCCCGGGTTTTAATTTTCCTTTAAGCCCGTGCGTAGCCGGATCTGCGAGCGCAGGCCCCTCCTCGAATCCTTTCCGTTCCCTCGGACGCGGCTCCCCTGGCGCTGCCGCCCCGGCCTCGTGCTGGGTGCAGCAGGCTGGTCCTGGCCTGCCCCGGCAGAGGAAGGCAGTGGCTTTGTTGGCTCTAGACAGCCCAGCGATGCTGAGATCCAGGAGCTGGCTGTGCGGCCCTGGGCGTAGCCTCCCGCCTTCGCGGGGGGTTCACGTGTTGGGCTCTGTTTGTTTCTGTCTCCAGCTGTGTTTGATCGGGAACAGCACACTCTGAACCTGCCAGCAGTAAACAGTATCACCTACGTCCTCCGCTTCCTGGAGAAGCTCTGCCACAATCTGCGCAGTGACAACCTCTTTGGAAACCAGCCTTTCACTCAGAACAGCCACATGCAGCGCTCACGCGAGTACGACCACGACAGGTATCTACCAGGTAGGAGCTGGGGCGGGGGCGGCACCATAGGGACCCAGGTGCTCCGTGTCTTAACCCAGATTTTATCTCTATCTCTGGAGGCAGGCGCGTGTTCCAGAGCCCTCTCACAGGGTTCATTACATCACACCCAGTGTCGTGCACATACCCGCAGGGCTCTTGTGCGGGATTCCAGTTGCATTTTCTGCCTGTCAGTTTGGTTTCCATCTCCGCTGTAGGTTTCCGCTCATCCGTGCTGTCTCCTTGTCTTCCCTCCTCTCCTCGTTCCCCGGTCCTTCCCGCTTCCTGTAATCTGATTATGGTGACTTCATAGAGCTAGGAATTCAGGTGAAAGACTGCATGAGAAGGGAGAGTGGTAGCATGCAGCAGGTAAACTGGAATTAGGAATTAATTAAAGCAGAGTGGTTTCCACACTGGCTGTGGATCTGCTGCCAGCAGCCAGGGCATGCAGCCCTCGGTGACAACGTGGCCTGTTCAGGGATGATGCTCGTGCAGCAATCCGAGGCAGAGGTGGTTTTGTTTTCCTTGGCATGGCATTGAAGCAGCTCACCCCAGCAAGACAGTTTATGCCACAGTGCAGATTGTCAGCCTGCAAAACTGCTCTGAAGCAGAAGCAGTGGAAAACAAGCCCAGCAGTTCCCCCGCAGTGCTGGGCAGTGGCAGCAAGCCTGGGGTGATGGTGCCCCCACAGGCTGTCTGGGGGCTCTGGGCAAGCTCCTGCTCCAGGAATGTCAATTGTGGAGAGGATCAAAGCTGTCTGCACCCTCTTAGGTGGTTGACAAGTGCTGACCTCCTCTCCTGTCTTGCTTTCTTCCCCCTGTAGTCAGCAAACAGCTGTGGTGTTGTTTGAGGTCTTTCCAAAGTTAATCCTTTGCATAATTATGGCTCTGGCAAGAAAAGTGAAAGTTGTATGAATGTAAAAGGATGGGAACTTAGGAAGAACTGTTTAAGGAGAAGTTGCTAAGCATGAGGTGTAGGAGCAACAGCCAAATGCCACAGTGCTTCCATTCATTGCACCTCACGAAGCACCTTAGGCAGAGTCTAGTGAGCGAGAGGATCTTCCCATCCTCTGCTTCCTCCAGGGCTCAGCAGGGCCTTGCTGGAGCCAGCAGGGCCAGGAGCAAAAGCCATGCTGTGCTGTGAGAAGAGGAGCTGTAGGAAATGCAAAGACAGGAGCAGCATGACTAGTTAGTGGGACTGGAGGCTGTCCCCTGAGGAATCCTCAAATAGAAGAAATCCTCATGTTTCAGTGTGGAGGTACCCTACCACCACGAGATAGAGCAAAACCAGAGTGGAAGGGAAAGCACCCAGGTCTGGGCATGGATGAGAGGGTCCTGTAGCTCACACACAGTTACCAGCCTCCATGAGTTGTCAGTGGTGGTGGTGCCAAGAGTTGGGCTGCTGGGCAGGGTGGAAAAGTATAAATCAGAATTCAGGGAAACTCAGGCAGAGCACCAGATCTGACACGATGCTGAGACCTGCCCATCCTGAACTCTGATTCAGAGGGTTTGCAGCACTTAAAGAAAAATTAACCACAATCCAAAGAAGTGACAGTACCTAGTCCTGCAGTTCATCCTGATGTCTCAGAGCTTGTTGGGCAACATCTTTCTCAGGCACCTGAAAGAAGGTGGTAAACATTGTTATCTACACATTACAGTGGCTTCTGGTGAGGGCAAGGAAGCAGTGCCAGTGATTCTGGGTGGTTTGGGCTGGTCATGGAGGAATGAGGGTGCAGCTGTACAACCTTAAATCACACCAGGTATCAAGGCTGCTGTGGTCTCACCTTCAGCTCTGCATGCCCTGCCTTGTTTCCTCTCCAGTACGGGAATGTATTGTATGGGGCTGGTTCTTCCAGTAAATGGCCACTGGTTAGGACTGGGAGCCGGTCGGAGTTCCCAGAACAAACTGGCTTTGCAGGAGCACCCCTGTGGGTGCTGTGGAGAATTGGTGTGTGTGCTTGGGGCAGAGGGAAGGTCTGCAGCAGCCCTTAGGTCAGCAGTGTCCTGCCATTCTGCCTTACAGAGTAAATGGAAAGAAGGGGAAACAGACCGAGTTGAACATCAGGAACAGCCGTTTGCAGGGAACTGGGCAGCTGACTGCTGTTCATAGCAACGTGAACATGATGTGACCTGGAGCCGTCTGAAAACATGGGACTGGAGAGACCTTCTGGGCCACTGAGCCCTGGCTCCCGCTGTTACAGCACCACAGCACATGGTGTTTCTTGGACTAACTCTGGAGTTGTGGATTTTGCTTTGCCACTGGAGACTGCTCCAAGGTTTTTTGCTGAGATTTTAGAAACTATGTTGTAATTTCCAGCCCTAATTTATTCTTGGGCAACTTGGTATCTATATCTCCTGGTCTTAATATTGTCTTTAAGCTTAACTTGGTTCTTTTTCTTCTGGAAGTAGTTGCAGAGCAGTTGTAGCCCTCAGAGGAGTTCATCTTTTGGCTGCACTTCGCTCTCCTCAGCCAGTGTTGGTTTGACTTAAACTTCATGGGGTGGCCAGAGTGCCACCCAGCACTCTGGGGAGGAGTTCATGGGGACCTGGTGCCACAGCAGTGGCGCCACCGTGGTCACAGGAAATGTCTCTGCAGTCGCTTTTAGTCACTGTGTCCTTGTAACAGGTGATGATCAGCCTGTCCTGGTCACATACCCCATTCTTCTCATCCACCGTTGTCACCTGCAGGTCCCCAGCTCATGGGACAGTGCTTCAAGTGTACATCTGGATTTAGCTGCTGGATTTTCCTCTTTGGTGGTTCTTGGTTCTGTGGATATCCTTCCTGCCTGATTTTAAAAGCTACTTTGTCTGGCCTGACATGGGAAAACATCAGCAGATTTCATCAGTGAATCTCTAAAATTTCTGCCACAGTTACTGTTACAGTTATTAAATGACACTGGGCTCAAGGATGATCCTCAAGCAGATTCATTGGTTGCTCCCCAGTCTCATGTTCTCTCTCAGTATGCTGCTGACAGCTTTTCCTCTCAAATCAGATTTCTGTGCACAGAACAAGGCTCCTGTTAATTCATGTTCTGTCTCAGCTGGTGGCTCTCTATATCTAACATCTTGCTGAATTCCTGGTGTATGAGGTTGATTTCTCTTCCCACATGTGATAGATCAGGATTTCCCCATCGCAGGGAGGCGATTGGGTCGGTCTCCTCTGATGAACACCTGCCATAGAATATGCCATGTGTATTTCCTGCCTTTTCCTTCAGAGCCTGCCACAAGCCTAGTGGTGCTGCTGAGGTCGGACATAGGCATTTTATTATAAAAATTGGTTTTTCCACCTTCTTTTTCCAGTGTTGGCACCACATTTCGAGTTCACTCTCAGTAATGCAGTGCTGAGTTTTGTTAGAATTGACTGCACCAGTCCCAGAGTTTCAGGTGCACTGTCATTCTTGGCTTCCTCTGCACCCTCATGTCTTCAGTTTGAGGATATTCAGTTGTTTGACTTAGTCAATGGTGGATATCTTCGTTCCTGTCCTTTCTTTTATCCTTAGAGCCTTGCCCCCAGTGTTCAGCATGGCTACAGCTGGACGTGAATCCCAGAATGGTTTGGGTTGGAAGGGACCTTAAAGCTCCTCTTGTTCCACCCCCTGCCATGGGCAGAGACACCTTTCACTATCCCAGGGTGCTCCAAGCCCTGTCCAGCCTGGCCTTGGACACTTCCAGGGATCCAGGGACAGCTACAGCTTCTCTGGGCACCCTGTGCCAGGGCCTCACCACCCCCAGAAGATATATGGAAGATTTATATCCAGTTTAAATCTGCCATCTTTCACCTTAAAAGTGCACTGAGTGCAGGTGGATGTCACAGATGCATCAACACCTGAGCCAGGTGTGTGGGTGTGCTCTGCAGCCAGGGAGGAGGTGCCAGTGCAGTCAGTTCAAGGTTCATTGTCCTAAAGTAGAAGCTCTGAGTGACCTGACAAGATGAGGTGAGTGTCTGTCACTGCTCTTAAAGGCATCCATCATCCATC
Organism: Falcunculus frontatus; assembly: GCA_013398115.1. Classification (NCBI taxonomy): domain Eukaryota; kingdom Metazoa; phylum Chordata; class Aves; order Passeriformes; genus Falcunculus; species Falcunculus frontatus. The sequence continues at coordinate 77,493 of VZRV01008643.1, forward strand.
CCCATGGCCTTGGGATGGCCCACAGCACCATCCAGGCAAGGCAGGTGAGCTGCTCTTCCTCCCACCAGCCTCCCAAGGCAGGGGAGGTGAAATATCCCTTCCAACTGTCCTGTCATTTGGAGGCAAGGACAACCCTTTATCCTTTTCTCTCAATCCTTACCTTTCTGCACAGTGTCCCCTCACTCTCTTCCCCTGTGCTTGTTCCTTCTGTAGCTGAAACCCGAGCCTGTCTTTGCCTTTGCATTGTCTAAAAACACAGAATGAGTTAAAAACCTCCCTTCATCCCTGCATTCCCCATCCTCTGAGGTGCATGGTTCCATGCTGAGCAGGGCCTTTTTATCCAAGTAAATGATTGTTCTCAACATCCTTCTCAAAGTGAGCATCTATCCACTGAGATTTGGGGTCCTTCCCTCTCAATTTATTTCCTCTTTGATGATACACATTCGTGAGGTTTATGGCATCTTTGAACTGAAGGTATTTTCTTTTTATTCCTGATGACCTGAGTGCAGTTGTCTGTTACTCCATTTCTTTATTTTCTTAAAACTTGTCCTTTAAAAACAGAATTCTATTTTTGGTTTATCCTCCCATTAATTTACACTGACCTCACTTCTGATTTGCAGGATTAGCTTCTATAACCTGACCTGCTGTGTTTGCATTACTTTTAATGTCAACCAGTTTAAAAAAATAACCCAAACCAAAACCTAATGAAACCTTTGTAGAGCATCATCTTGTGTTGTGGTTCTGTGGCTGTTGGGTGAAGAAGGTTGTGCAGTTTGACACAGGGCTATCCAGAGACATTACCAAGAGCATGTGTTCCCCTCTCTGGGCAGTGAGTGTTTCTTGCAGGGGCTTGTCCTGAGGATGGAATTTGTTTTTCTGGCAATGTTACAGTGATTTTTGGTCATACTCCTATGGAGTCCCAGGGCCTCAGTGCAAGCAGCTCTTTCATTTCCCTGAAAGATACTGAATGAACAGGTACCTTCTCTACCTTTATGTTTCTCCTTAATCAACTCAACTGTGCCCATCTGGTGCTTCCCCCACCCGTACCTCTGTTTGCTGGGTGTTTTGCATCTCCCTTAGTGTCGATCCCGTTGGTCCCTGCCGTACCTGTTGCCCCTCCTGCACCTGTTCCTGCCCTGTGCCAGCTGTCGGGGCTGCTCCGTGCTGCTGGTGGCTCCTGGCATTCATGTAGGAGCATTGGACCTCTCTGTGCCTGCACCCAGGAACGCTGCGAGCTCTCACGTCACCCATGCTCGGGGTGGCTGGAAGGGCCCAGCTGGGATCTGGTGGCCTGTGGGGCAGCTGGAGGGTCACCTCAGCTGGGACAGGGTCTGTCACCCCTGTGTCACCTACCTGGCTGCTGTCCCCATCAGTGTCAGTGCTTCCATTCCTTGTTCATCCACCCACTGACGCCGTGTGTGCAGAGACGTCCCCGCCCATCCCAGTGTCCCGTCTGCTGTGTAGGACATGGAGAGTCCCATCCTTGGGCTGTGTTTGGAGAGGAGCAGCCGTGGCAGTGCCTGGGGGGTCCACAGAGGGGGAGATTGAAAATTGGAGTGGGGTTTAATCCAGCACTTAGCGTGGCACAGAGGATTTGGAAATCATCCAAGGGTTGTTTGCCAGTCATCCAAGGGTTTCGTGCATCTGAAAGGTGATGAGTGGGATGAGCAGGAATTGTGTGGGATGAGCCAAGGTGTAGAACGAGGAGAAATGGAATTAAGTCAATTAGAGGTGATATTTGGGTGAAATATGGCAAAACACGGCAAAGATTCTTTGTCAGTTTTCTCACCACTCTTTTATCTGCGATAAAACCTGAAAATTCTGCTCTGTTGAGCCCTGCCAGATGTGCTGGATTGCAGCTTGAACAGGTGGTGGGTGCCCAGGCTGGTGATGCACACAGGGCTCAGGGGACTCTGTCAAAACTGCATTTCCCAGGACGTCTCCACTCCTAAAGAGGGCTTGTTCTCTTTTCCTAGACAGAAGCAGTTCGTTAGACGGCTCTCTGCAGGGACCAGGCCGGGGTACAAAGCGCTATTCCCAAGAGTCCCCTCCATACAGTGCTCCTCTCTCCCCCAAGTTACCAAAGAATGACCGTCACCCTTTGGAAGGTGAGCACAGCGTCTCTTCCCAAAGCTGGCTGTTCCCAGCGCCCTGTCCCGGCTGCAGCAGGGGCAGATCTGCCGTGCCAAACCGAGCCGTGGCTTCAGGGAGCTGCTTTGCTTGTCCCTGGCATGGGTTGTGCTTGGTGTTTCAGAGGGGAGTGAATGAGCTGCTCTGTGCTGAGGCAGGTTCCCCACACAGATGTGTCAGGCATGTGGAATGCAGCGGGAATTCCTTCTAACCCCGACAGTTGACATCTCACACCGTATAATCTGGTTTAGCTTCCATCGCTGTGCATGGGATTAACAGTGCTCACACTGCCCAGCTGCCTCAGTCAATCTGCCCCCAGATTTTTCCCTGAGGGTTTGCTGCAGCCTTTGTACAGATGCTGATGTGCATCTGTATGGCCAGGAACCTGCTGCCCTTTCCCAGGATCTCATCTTGTTCCTCACAGTCTTCCCTAAAACCCCCGTGGGGTCTTACTGGCTCCACCAGCTCAGCCACATCATTCCCATCCCACACTGCTGCTCCTTCCCAGAGTCCCTTGAGATACCATTGGTGCAGATGTGCCAGGCCACATTCCCAACAGCAGCTGTGGGAATGTCCTCTTTGGTGTGTGATCCACAGGTGTCCCTTGCACGCACAGGTGGGAGATTTCCAGAAGGTCCAAGCTGGAGGACTCCCTGAACTGAGTAATCTTCAATAAATACACTCCCACTTCTGTTCTGAACTGCAAACCCTTCGTAATGCGGACTGAAGATTTAATCTTACTGAGGCCTTTTAATTAATGGATGGTGAAATCTGCCAAGGTATTAGTCACAATTCTTTGTGACTGAAATACTTGAAAAATTGCTGTAGACGCTTGGGTGGGCTCACAGTTCAGTGGCTTCATGCTCTGTTGCTGTCCCTTTAGAATCCCTGTTTCCCTGGTTTTGCTGGGGTTGCTGATCCCAGGTGTGAGTGCCCAGCCTGGCACCAATGTGAGTGATCTTGGTCTGCATCCATCACTGTGTCCTGTGCTCTGCAGGATCACTGACCCCATCTCTAAGCACAGCTGGTCTGAACTTGCCCAGAGAAGCTGTGGCTGCCCCATCCCTGGAAGTCCAAGGCCAGGTTGGACGGGGCTTGGAGCAACCTGGGATAGTGGAAGGTGTCCCTGCCCATGGCAGGGGGTGGGACTGGATGAGCTTTAAGGTCCCTTCCCACCCAGACCTTTCCATGATTCTGTGATGGACAGTTCCTAGTGGCCTCATTATCTGCAGTGATTAAAACCGTAGGTTTGCCACAGAGCTGAAGCAAAGACAGAGGTGGTGTGTGGCACTGCCTCATCTACTCCAGCATATTGACAAGTCAAAAACTGTTCCCTGAGGCCCCTTCTGTTTCTCACCTCCAGATGGGTGCTGGTCTCCTTGATTGCTCTCTGATGCATCAGCCACTGCATTTGGGTAACCATTGGCACAGCCCAGCCCCCCCTCCTCCCCCAGCAGGTGGGACACGAGGTGTTCAGCCTGTTCTTGAAGCACTGGATTGCTCCAAAGGTTCAAATGCTTTGGTTGGGTGGTGAATATGGCACGCTCTGTATTGTCAGTGAAGAGAGAAGGCTTCCATAATGGATAATTCCAAGGAGGAGCCTTCATTAGGTTTCTACAAGATTGATTCTTAGTCTGCTTCAAAGTCTATTCAGTTATCCCTTGGCCTTCGAGTGGGTTGTGCCATCTGGATGCCTGAATTCTCCAGCCTCTTCCAGAAAAACACAGACAAGCGGGCAGGAACTGTGTCTGCGTGTCGAGGGGGGTGATCCTTCCTGCAGCAGCGTGGTCTGGTTCTGTTCTCAGTCCAAGCAGGGAGCAATGAGGTGCAGTTTCAAATTCCACCTAGAAATTCATTCTTACCCACAGCTAAAAGCTGTAACGAATACATCCTCCTCCACCATGAAACTGAGGTGCAGGCAGGAATATTCACATTTCAGAGGATATATTTTAAGAATATGCACCTGAAATACTCAGATATTGAGTATTTCTTGAGCAAGGTACATCTTCCCATGGGGATGAAGTCTGTCTCAGGCAGCAGCTCCTGAACATGTCCCAGTTTGCCATATGGGAGGCTGTGAGCAGCAGTGGGACATCTCCATTCACCCTGCATTTGGCAAAAAGCAGAGACATGAGGAGGGGATCGCACATCTTACATTGTTCTTCTTCTTGCATCCAGTGGCGTTTGTGTGGCTTTTTGCTGAAACTCTGCAGTCCCAGCACAGTGGGAACCTGCCTTTACAGCCCATCACTTGCTGGAAGCAGTGGGTGTTCAGGAGTAGTGCAGATCACATTTTTGCTTGTGGCCAAACTCCCGTGTTTTAGCAGCAAAATGACACTGTTGAGTCTATAGCATTATTTAATTAAACTTTAATTATCTGCTCCATGCCTCTCCGCCACTAATTGTGGCATGTTTCCCTACAATGTGCCAACTGCCAGCCTTTAGTTAAATCCAACAGTTTGTGTCAGGAAATATGCCTAAGGATCAGCCACCTCCTCCTCCAACACTGGTTATCAAGGGTGAAGGATCCTGGATCGTGCCTGAGTGCAGTTGTGCCCTGCCACTTGCAGGAACATCTTGTCTTCTGCTACAGATGATTCCCAAGGGCAGTAATCGTTCCTCTCTTGCCTCATCTCCCTCTCCCTTCCCTGGAGATATCATTCATTGAGCAGTTCCCTGTGTACTTGTATTTTTAGGAAAACCCTCAATCCCTCTTGCACTGACCCTGCCACGAAGCCCCCAGCTTTGCTGCAGTGTTAGAGCCCAACCAGGGCCCAACCAGGCACTCACCTGTGCAGGGATAGGGAACCTGGGGATCAATGTGTGCCTTCGGTTTTACCTCCTGGGCAAAAAAACCATCATGCCCTCGGGTGTGTGATCCACCAGCATGTGAGAACAGGATCACATGTTTGCAGAATGCATCACAGTGCATTCCTGTCATGACAGTGTGTTAAGTGAAATCCTTTCTGAGAGTGAGTTTTGGATCCTCAGCCTTGCACTGACAGGAAACTGTGCATGTGCTCTCCCAAACTGGGCCCTGAAATTCCTTCTGCTGACGCCAGTCCCCGCTGTGAGAGCTCTGGGGTTTTTGGGAGCACAGACACGTGTGTTTGCCTGACCCAGCACATCTGGGTGAGTGTCCCAGGACTTCATGGCAAGCTGAAGCTCTCTGTCACCTCGGAAGGTGCTGCGTTTCCTTGGAGGGCTGAGATGCACAGCTTGGACCTGTTCCCATGCCCACAGCCACTGTCCTGTGACAGCTCAGAGGGCTGGGCCAACTGACCCCTCTCCTGCTTCTGCCCTTCCCTGGCAGTCAGCAGCCTTCCCCAGATATTTAATGGGAAGTGTTTTGGGGTTTAAATAGAACTGTCCTGTTGAACAGGAAACCAAATGTAGTTGCTTGGAAGCAGCTACAGTAGAAACCCATTGGTGTAAGTGACACCCACAGGTAGGTCTGGCTGGGCAGGGGATCTCCACCCAGCCCAGGCCAGGGCAGCTCTGGTTTGCGTCCAGTCTGGGGCTGAAATGCAATGGTGGGAGTGCAGGAGAGGTTTGGAGTTGTTCAGGAACAGCCACGAGTCAGCAAACCATTCTTTATGCATCCAGAGCAGGTGAGAACACACCTGTCCATGCAGGAAGCGAGTGACACATGGGCCAGCACAGGACAGGTCACCAGGGGTGACAGTCTTCACACCTGCAGTTTCTACATGAGATTTTAAGGCTGTGCTGCTGTTTCTGGGCACATCCCAGTAACCTAAAAGCAAAGAAAGGCAGCAGTGCCTCAAGTGCAGAGTGGCAAAGCCCTGGGGTGGGAACAGCAATTACCCAGGTGATAACCCCACACCGGGCTGGCCAACAGCCAGACGAGGGTGTTCCCATTTCGTATCCTTATGATGTGAAGCCCTGGAAGGTCGGGGTGGACCAGCTGAACTGGTCTCTGGGATCTCTGCTCAAACACAGACAGCAGGACACGCGAGACCAGAAGATCCCAGCTGTCACAATAGGGCCGTGGTTCATAGAAACCAGAGCAAATAAGGTATAGCCAGGAGAGGCTGCCCCAGTCAATGGTATCCAACATCTGCAGTACTTGGGAACCGCTTCAGGCTCTGGCAAGCTACACTTCCCTTCAATGGAGCGTGGCAGCATCAGCTCAGCAGGGAATTTGGGAAAATCTCAACAGCTTTTGGGTCTCACAGGCTGCAGACCCTGCACGCTCAACACGATCCCAGTTCAGCACAGCAGTGCTGTGCTGGCTTCTCACCTGCTGCTCCCGTAGTCTGGGAAGTCCCAGGGAAGAAACCCAGGGCCTGGCCAGTGCAGTGGCTCAGGCTTCTTCACCCTTGTCACCTGCCGTGGTGTTGGAGTGGCAGCAGCTCAGGGCTGTGAGCTGCCCTCAGGGTCCCTACAGGCACTGGGGGAGGAGCTGCAGCTCCCAGCCACGTGTGCTGGCAGGTCTGGAGTACACAGACAATGCCCCCTCGCCGTGGAGCTGCTTCCCTCCTTGGCAGGTGTTTCATAAAGAACTCAGCTATTTGAGGGTGACTCATGAGGCACAAGGACCACCTGGGCTGAGACTCGGTTGTGCCATAGTAAAACCTACAGCCGTGGCCCTGCAATGAAGCTGTCACAGTGTTACAGCAGAGGCAGATGTTGCTGGCTCAGCCAGTACAGTCTGTCACCCTGGACAGTCTCCTCAGCCCCTCCATCCCAATAGTGCCATGGACAGCTGCAAACTCAGTGCATTTCTGGAGAAGGTGAGGAAGCCAGGATTGTTCCAATACCCTGCCTGGGGAGGGCCCTCAGCCCAGGCCCTCCTGTGCATGCCCCAGCACAAGGAGTTGGCCCAGCAGGAGGTCAGGAGGGACAAGCAGCTCATCACCAGCATGTTGCTTTTGGGGCCGGAGGACCAGCACGGTGTAGGAGCGTTGCCTGGCCCTGCAGCTCCCTCCTGCTCTGCATGTGTATCTGACACCCCAATCCCAAAAACCAGGGCCGTTCCCTTGCACGCTGATGCTGAGGATGTGCAGCGTGTGACCCCTCGGGGAGCATCCCCTCCCCTCCCTGCTCAGACTGTCTGTGAGTTCTGTGTCCATTGGCATCCAGATGGGACAGCCCTGCCCTACCCCGCGGTGCCCCTTGGCCAGGGAGGGGCCCAGGGCAGTCAGGCCACAGGGCTGGGCCCCAGCTGGTGGTGGCATGAATGGAGTAGCTGAACAGCAGAGCTGCTGCTTCAGTCTGGGACCATTGTCACTACACTGGTTGGACTGGCATTGGCAGATGGTGGCACCGTTTGCAGATTGGCAAACTGGTGAACACCAGGGCTCTGGCAGTGCCTGGTTTGATCCCTGTGCTGGGGAGAGACCAGCAAGGGGTCAGACCCAGCGAGCGCTGCCACTGCTGTGGCTCTGCCCCGCGTGGGAGCATGGGGCCGTGGCGTTCGGGTGCACTGACTGCAGCTTGGTGCGTTCCAGGTGAAACCTTTGTCCTGGGAGATGGCCTCCCAGGGCCCTTGGAGCCTCGCCTGGACCCCATGGACTCTGCCTTGAACTCTGTCAATTCATCCAGCCACAGCAGGAGCTCCAGAGACTATCGCCTGCCAGGATACAGGCACCTGCACCAGCCCTCTAGCCTCAGCAGCCAGGGCAGCACCTCTGCCCTGCGCAGGCTTAGCTCTGGGGGTAAGAGCTCAGAACAGCCCTGCAGCTGTAAATTGGGCAATAAAGGGCTATTCTAACTCCAGTTACACCTTTCTGACTTCAGCAAGTACCAGAGGCTGGGCTCTGCGCAGCCAACCAAGTCTGTTAGGTGTGATGGCACCTGGCAGGTGGCAGTGTGGACAGGTGACATTGCTCCTTTGGCTGGTGACTGGGGGGACCTGGAGGTCAGTGAGGAGAAAGGAATAGGCAGGAACTGAACTGTGTCCAAGGGATAAATGGGTGTCTGAGTCCACAAGGATGGATTGGGAATGGTCAGGGAGTCGAAAGTTGCCTGGGAGAGCTGGGAGGATGGGCAGATGCGTCAATGACATTTGTCTTTATGGAGGAAGAGGGGCAGGAGAGCTGAACTGCTCATTGCAGCATGTGGGGTTGCAAATAGCATCATTTTAGGTGCATGGCATCAGTAAAAGCCTCTGAAAAGCTCAGGGTGCTGGTGCCTCCCCCACACATTTGCAGGCAGGGCTGAGACAAGGGGCTGTGGACGTTGGGAGAAGGACCTGTGCCAGCTCAGGCCGTGCTTTTGGACAATGAGATGTCACCTGTGGGTTTAGTCTGTCATAAGATGCAGCCAGTGAAAACATAAACCAGCTTTGCCATGTTAAATGTGCTAAAGGTGTTGGGAGGGCAGGAGGAACCATGCGTGGGGAGAGACATGGGAATGGTAGGGGGGTGTTCTGCTGAGGTGAGAAGTGTCAGCTGATGGACAAGGAGGAGTGGGAACAGGGGACAAACAAGGGGAATGGGGGTTGAGAGAGGGGCCAAGGGCTCAGTATGGAAGGCTGCCCTGAAAAGTTAGGCCTAAGGAGAGGGAATAAGGCTTCAGTGCCAGACCTGCGCCGCAGGAATCTTGGGCACGACTGGGACGTGCCCCTTGCTGTGTCTCTGCCCTGCTGTGGGAGAGGAGCTGAGTGGTGGATTGAGGGGGAATGACTGCGGGGCGGTGCCAGGGACCCCCAGTAACAGCTCTGTCTGCCATCCCCAGGGTCAGACAGGTACCTCGGCTCCCGGGACGTCTCCCGGCTCAGCAGCCGCGACCCCTCGTCCTGGACGGTGGAGGAGGTGATGCAGTTCATCCGTGAGTCGGACCCACAGCTGGGCCCCCACGCTGACCTCTTCCGAAAACACGTGAGTGCCTTGGTTCATGTACAAATTGCACGTGTGTGGTACATCTGGGAGGGGGCAAATCACACAAAGAAAATCCATGAGAGTCAGAACACGGCAGCACTTCGCAGCAGCTGGAGTTTTGTGCTTAATAAAATGATCCTCATAAATCCTGGTCATGACCTGTCAGGGCTTGGATCCTCATCAGAACCACTCAGGGGCAGCCTGGGTGCATATGGAGCCTCTGCAGTGAATCCCAGTGCTGAAAACACAAACTCTGCTCCTCCTGGAGTCTTATACTCACCTCGTGGCAAATTTCTTCTCACAAGAAACACATTTCAAGTGGGATTCACGGAGTGTGTTGCTGCTCAACTCCTGTAACAGGGAGTCTCTTAAGGCTCTGGTCCTTATGCACATCTGTAAGTGTAAAACAGCTGCAGACACAGCATGGAGTTTGTACCATTACAGCTACAGGAGAGGTTTGGCAGCTGCGTATCCTGAGCCCTGCAAGAACCGTCTTCCCTCTGCCTTGTGATTAAATCCATGTTCGGGTGCTGTTCATGAAGAGCAGTGGGAGCAAACACCCAGTGCTGTATCCTGCTCTGGGCTGGGCTGACACAACACTTCTGGTTTTAATTAGTTCTATTTTAGAAACACCAGTAATTGAGAAATGTTTGTTTTAATTATGCAAAAGCTGCCAAGGGATGGTAGTGCCCTGGATTGGCAGTCTTGATGAGAATCTTGCTTTCATCTGTGGAAGGGAAAAACAGATCAAACCGGGTACTGGAGATCTCACCAACCTGAAAGCAACTGAGCATTGACATAGGACAGGATTTTCTGTTGTTCGAGGTTGTGATTTTTATTTTTCACTTTTAAGCCCATCAACATTGTCTTTATGGAAAACTGTCCAGTGCAAACCTCTGGACCCAGCCTGCACTGGGTCATGGACGGGAGCGCTGCAAGGGACCGGCAGACTTCCACTTGCAAATGCCAAGTACAAAGCTGTTCTCTGGTTATTCTAAGCTTCACGATCCATCCCCTCCTTAGTCTCAGGAGGGACACATCTGGCTCTGCTGTAAAGCACCAGATGCTTTGAAAGCTGCTGTGTTGGAATCAGCCCCAGTGGGGATGAGAGCCACTCTCTGCCAGTGGCTGGGACTGTACTATGAAGCTCCTGAAATAGAACCACAGAATCATTCGGGTTGGAAAAGCCCTCTGAGGTCATGCAGTCCAGCATTCCCCCAGCACTGACAAGGCCACGGCTAAACCATTTTCGCAAGTGCCACAACCATACTTTTTTGAACACTTCACGGATGGTGATTTCAGCCTGTGTCAGTGCCTGGCCACGCCTTCAGGGAAGAAATTTTTCCTAATATCCAGTCACAGAGCACAGGCTCTTTGTGTTTCGGGAGCTGTTCCCTCACCTCCATCTTCAGCCGTGACTTCAGGGGTGTGTGTATCTCAGCAGGGCTGTCACCATCGACACATCCTCTGCCAGGAGATTTCTCCTGTGCTGCGATGACAATGCCTTGGAGTGAGCGATTGCTCCCCTGCACTGCCTCTGCCTCTGTCATTCCCCTGTCAGTGAAACCTCCCTTTTTCCTTCCTCCCCACCTCCCTTTAGGATGTGCTGGCCCTCTGGAAATGGCTCCTGGGGGTTGATCACCCAGCAGAATTCCCATTGCGCACATGGGTCCGGGGCTGCAGCAGGGTGGATGTAGGGCTACCTGTGCTGTCTGTACTGGGGTGTCCATACTGGGGTGTCCATACTGGGATGCTGCTGAGCAGGGCTCTCACACCCAGCCCTGCTGTAGCATTTTGGGCCCGGCCTGGCTCGGGCAGGGCTGGGGCTCCCAGGTGCCATCACAAGCACTGTCGTTCCCCTCCCTGCAGGAGATCGACGGGAAAGCCCTGCTCTTGCTGCGGAGTGACATGATGATGAAGTACATGGGGCTGAAGCTGGGGCCAGCCCTGAAGCTCACTTACCACATCGACAAGCTAAAGCAAGGCAAGTTCTGAGAGGACTCCTGGCAGGATGGATCCCGGAAGCTCCACTCCCGGCCGTCCCCACCCGCGCTCACCTGCCGACAGGTTCGCATGCACACACCCCCTTCCGCCGCAGACGGACACTCCCGACGCCCAGCCGGGCCCTCGGGGCCCCGCCCGCCCCGGCCAGGCCCCGACGGGCGCTCAGGAGGAGCCCGGCACAGCTGGGCTTTGCACCAGACTCGAGCTGTAGGCCTTGAAAGCGGAGGGTCTCGCCCTGCTGCCCAGCCAGCATTTCTCCGTGGGCTCACGGTTCTGCTTCCCTGGGATGGAGCAGCGCTCCGGGCAGTGCCCGTGGGGACGGGGCGCATGCAGCAGCTCCTCTCACACTCTCCGTGGCTCAGCGCTCCCGGCCGCGCCTGCCCGGGGCAGCCCTTGGGAGTGGCTCTGCGCCGGGGGCTGGACAAGCCTGCCCAGCCTCAAGGGGCTTAGTGTCCCCAGCCCGCCCTCGGCTCTGTGGCAGCACAGCGAGCTCAGAGCATTGACCACCCAGCCCCATCTTCTGCACTGGGGGAGCCCATCCACCCGGCCCCGCCTGCCCCCAGCTCCTGAGCTGGCTCCAGCTGGGCACACCGGGCCGGGGGTGGAGGCCTCTGTATTTATTCCAGACTGGGGAGGCCGTGTGGGAGTGTGGAGCGAGCTGGGAGAGCTGAGGAGCGGGGCTGGGCCTGGTGTGCCCCTGGCACTGATGGCCCTGGGCTGGTGTCAGAGGCTGCCTGGATGCTGCAGGACTCGGCTGATCTTTCTCGCCTTTTTTTTTTTTTTAAATTTTTTTTAAATTTTTTTTTTTTACTAAGGACAAGTCTGTTTCAAACGATGAGATGATTTTTCTACCTGTGTTGAACTTGCAACTCTTGGTGATTTTTAGCCAGAGCTGCTAAGGTTTGTCTTCCCAGGGGCCCTCCTGCTCCTCTAGAGTTTCGGTCTGTCCAGCTCAGCATGTGCAAGAGGGTTTTGGGTCTGGCCAGAGCATCCCGGGGTGGTGACCTGTCCCGGCATCGTTCTTCCTATGAGGGCTTTGCCCTGCCCAAGGCACCTGTTGGTCTCAGGCCATTTAATGTATTTATTTTTGATGGCACTTGAGTGGTTCCAGTGGTCCCAGACATGTTTCTGCAGCTGCACGAGGAGTGTCGGAGTGAAGCCACCAGCTGGGCCACCGCGGTGTCCCCTGGGCAGCAGCTGCCACCTCGGGGCTGCCTGCGGGGCAGGGGCTGCCCGGACCCTGGAGCATCACTGGCACCAGCCTGGCCTGAGCTGGGACAGGGCTGATGGGGCCTGGCTAACGGGACAGGGCTGATGGGACAGGGCTGATGGGGCCAGCACGGGCTGTCCCCAGTGTGTGCCCACACACACCTCAGCACGGACCTACACACATACACACATGCTTCCTCTGCAGTGACCAAAGGGCTGGGACGGAATCACCACTCCAAGCACTTCCTTCTCCTGTCCTTAGCTCACCCTCTGCATCCGGAGCCGCAGCTCACAGCCTCCCCTGCAGCCTCGAGGGCCTGGCCAGCAGCAGGACGGGCCCCTGTGGTGACCAACCCTCCAGGCTCTTGCACTGAGTCAGGTTTACCCCTAAGGGGCAAAGTTGCAAAAAAAAAAAACAAACCCCAAACCCCGAAGTAATAAAAAGACAAAATGGCTTTTTGTCCTATAGTGCAGCCTGCGCTGCCGGCCCAGGGCTGGGGGCTCCGGCTGCTCACGGAGCCCCTCGCCCACAGCACGGCCCGGGGCCCCTCGGTGTGACCCGGCGCCGGTCCTGCTGCAGCCAGGCCCCGGCGGGGTCAGTCAGTGCTTTCCTCTGCACTTATTTTACGTTGATTTGTTTATAAATAAAAGGATACCAAGTTCCTCGCCGTGCTGTTTGTGCACTGATGGCAGCGCCGGGCTGAGCCCCGGCCGTGGGGAGCACAGGGACGGGCAGTGGGTGAGCCCCGGGACGGACCCCGGCCGTGGGGAGCACAGGGACGGGCAGTGGGTGAGCCCCGGGACGGACCCCGGCCGTGGGGAGCACAGGGACGGGCAGGGGGTGAGCCCCGGGACGGACCCCGGCCGCTCCTGCGGGCGGGGTGAGAGAGCGGGGCCAGGGCGGGGCTGACGGAAGCGAAGCGACACTCGCAGGGTGACAGCACGGAATGACCAGGGCTGGTTCGTGAGGCCGGCGAGGCACATCGTGTCCTCCCTGTGTCCACCAGCCCCTGTGGCACCCTCAGGCTGACACCCCCGCCTGCCCTTCGTGTACTGCCTGGTGCTGATAGAGGCTTCTGCAATTCCTTGTTCCAGTCTGGAGCTTGAGGGGGGTGTTGGAGCAGGGGCAGCCCACGGCCGAGCCCCTGGACCCATTGCTGCCCACACCCCTCAGAGCCCTTCCTGGGGCACTGGTGCCGGTAAGGGAGGTGGGCAAGGAGCCCCTGCAGCCAGACAGGAGTGGGAGCTGAGCCCTGAGTCCCCCACACTGCTCCCCAACACAGACCACTGCCATGAGCACAGACCCACACGAGCCCCTGAGGGCTGCCAGGGGCTGCTCCATCCCACAGGGAGAGAGGGTTCCTGGCACGGGATGGGCAACCCAGAGGGGGCCTGGCCAGGCCCCGCACCTGGGGTTCAGCAGGGCTGGTCCTCCATGACAAGGGTGATGAGTGAGGGTTGATGGGTCTCACCCCCGTGTGCTCTGAGCCGTGCGTTTGAGTCCCAGCTTGAGCTGCACCTGGAGTCATCCCACAGGGGCTGGTGGCAGGAGAAGGCAGGTAAGGGGCACCCAGCCCCAGGGAGGGCTGTAAGGTGGGCACCAGAAAGTCTTGGCTGGTTGTCGAAGTCCAGCCCCAGGTGAGGGGGTCAGAAGCCCCCAGGTCTCTCCTCCAGGCCCAGCTCCGCTGCCCCTGGGCTCCCGTCCAGGTGATGCACCCCTTGGGCCCCTTGTCACAGCACAGGGACCCCAGCCCAGGCTCACGGGCTCCTCGGGCTCCACCATGCCAACACCATCCCCCCACAGTGCAGCAGAAGCGTCTGTGCCCACGGCCCCTGGCAGCAGAGCCTGGGGGCAGCTGGATCCTTCCATGTTTTGGGCTGGGACTGTGCTGTTGGGGCACAGCCGCGCTTTGGTGAGGTCCCAAAGCCACCAAACCTCTGTGATGAGCCCCATGGGTGCCCAATTTATTTGTAAAATTTCCCTGCATCTTCTTTAACTGCTCATTTCTGTTGCTGTCGCAGCTCAGGAGCTAAAGTGCAGGAGCACAGGGTGGGCACCAAAGCAGAGCTCCCCATCCCACTGGGGTGCAGTGCCCCAGCCTCAGTGGGCTCAGGACTGCCGTGGGACCGGCAAACCCAGGAGCTGGACAGTGGGAACAGCCCAGTCCTGCCTGGGCTGGGCACCTGGGGGTGCTGAGTCCTGTGCCCCCGGCCCCAGCTCTCCCATGAGGACCCTGGAACTGGGAGATGCTGAGGCAAAGGCAGAGCCTTGTGAGCAGCCAGGACCCAGCAGGAAGAAGGAAGAGAGCCTGGCCCCAGTGCTGAGGATAAGGAGTCAAAGGAGGACAGCATTTCCCCCTCCTCACGGAGAGTGGGGACAGGAACCACAGGGGGCCTTGGGTGAGGGTGGTCCCAGGACTTGTCCCAGGGGAATTGGTCATTGAACCCCGAGCCAGGGCTGAGGCTGTTCTGGGGAGGGCAGTGGTGCGAGTGACCGCCCCACATCACCCCATGGCCCAGGGACACAGCTCTGACCATGGGCCTGGTCCTGCAGTGCGCAGGAAACGCTCCCAGCTGGGGCGGAGGGGGGACAAACCCTCCCGGGGCAGCTCAAAGCCTTATTCCTCAGGCTCAGCCCAGGTTCCCCAGGTTTCTCCACTGCTGGAGGGAAGCTCCATAATTTCAGACTTTGGAGATCCATGTCTAAACCCACTGTGAATACAGCTCACAAGTTTTCGCTAGGTTAGAGGGGATTAATTCAAGATTAAGCAGTTTTGTGCTTCAGTCCTTTCCCTCCCTCCAAGCAGGCAGAACAGAATGAGATCAGGGCTCCTTACCCAGTTTGTTACAAATGAGCATTTAATGACCGAGTCAGTTGCACGGTTTTGGCCAAAACAAACATTTCAGGAGAAAAAAACACAGTTGTGCTGCAGCTGAGGGAGGATCTCACCCTGCCTCAGGAGTAGCCAGGCCAGGGCAGTAGCAGAGCGCTGCAACTCAATCATTCCTGCACAACGGCTGGAACTGGCACACGAGGGATGCTCAAAGCTCTCCGGGCTCACAGCAGCTTTACAGGGAATAATTAAAACAACTGAGGACTAAAGCATGGAGGGCCGGGGAAGAGATCACTGAGGAGGGACAGGACAGGGTTTGGTTTCGTGGCTCAGCCAGGTCTGACAGTGCAGCTCTGCCCAAACTCCACCGAGCTGCTGAATTCTGAGTGTGCGACATCTCAGACAGCGAGACACTTTTCTTCCTTCCTTTCCTCTCAATCACCAAAGGCCACATAGGGAGTTCCATGGCAGCAGCAAGCAGGGAACCAAGGGAGTTCAGCCCCCTCAGCACTGCACAGCTGGACAGCAACACCCACCACCCAACCCGGGTAACACCGAGGGGAGGGCGAGCCCCTCCCTCAGGAACAGCCCTTGGGAATTGCAGGAGCACAGGACACGCAACTCCAACGTGGACAACAAGGCAATGAAAGGCTCCGCTTCAAATCTATGAAAAAGCACCAGGAACTGCTGTGTCCCAAGGCAGGGACACGGTTCAAGGCAGCAGTGGAAGTGGTTCAGTGGTTCGCTCTGTTCTCACCTCCCCCTTGATGCAAGAGGTCGGAGTTTCCCAGCCCCAGGAGCAGCTCCAGGAGCACTGGCACAGGGAGGGCTCGCACCGACCCCTCGGGTCAGGGCTTCCCTGGCAGCTTTGTTCTCCTGCCCCCCCCAACCTGATCCCAGTTAATCACATCCCTGCAGTGACACGTCAGCCAGAGCTGAGCGTGTTCCACAGTAACACTATTCCAGGAAGATTTTCCTGGTTACAAGTTCATAGTGACAAAGAATGCACCAAGAGCACCAGTGCCAAAGGTTTGTAAATACTACAGAAAAAAACCCAACCAAACAGAAATCATCCCCCTCCTCCCTCTGCCTGAAAAAAACCCCCAAACCTAAGAGGCTGCATGAAGCTGCCCAGAGCCCTCTCTGCAGCACAGCCCAGCTCAGACACTGAGCCAGCCCTCAAAATCTCGTGCCATCCGTAATTTCACCAGTAAGTAAAGACTGAGGAGGAAGCAGAAAGAGAAAGCAACTCCACTGTCAGTGTCCAAGGCACCCTGATGCCAAGCACTCCCTGCACTGGGAAGGACGTGTGCCATGGCATTCCCCTCAACACATCAAATCCCACACCCCAGTTTGCTCTAACCTCCAAGCTGGTGCAACTGAAGGAACTGAAGAAAGTGTGGAGGGGCCTCTGTGAACTCTCCTCCACAAATAACCAAGATCTACACAGAAAATAAAGGACAGAACAGCTGAGGAAATAAGGGGCAGGATCTCAGAACGAAAATTAAAAACTCCTAAGTTAGGAAAGCCCAAAGCTGAGGGTGTTGAAGCTATTGCTGTAAGAACACCTGGAAAACCTAACGGAGACTCCTCTCTGCAGCAAGGACACACCTGGAGAGGGAGAAAAGGAGCAGGAATTACTGACAGGGAAGAACCAGAGCCTGGAACTGCACAGGCCTGGAGGCAGAGTCTGACACGTGGGCCCTGGCAAGAGCGCAGTGCCCAGCTCAGGGTGTCTGCCAGCTTTACAGGGACACTGTGGCACCACCAAAGGCTCCCCTGGACATGTGCTCCCTCCACACAGCCATGTCCACCCAGAGAACAGGGAGTGAGCACTGCCCAGCCAGGCCTGAACCCCTGCCCAGCACTGCCATGGCCAGCACCAAAGGGACACTGTCACTGTGCTGCAGCCCTAAGAGAGCTGGGCTAAGGCCCAGGGACACTGCCACCCTTCCCCAGCTTCCTTATGTGGGGACAGCCTCCAAGCCACCAGACCTGCCCCATTAGGGAGCACACAGGATACTGTCAGTGAGACCAAGGTTCAGAGTATCTTTAGGATAAAAATTTACAGGGAGAATTCTTTAACTCTTGCTGTTGAACCAGGTGTGGAACAGCCCAACACCCAGCCATCACAGCATCTGGTCCCAGTCCTGTGCCCAGGGATCAGGAGCACTCCTGTGACAGACTGGGGCTGGCCCTGCTTTCCCTCTGCAGTTCACTCTGGAAGTGTGTGTTACACAAAGGGAAGGGGGAGGAGGGAAGGGCTGGAGCTCTTCAGTGCCCTGGCACTCAGCACCGGAGCCCTGCTCTCACCCCAGAGGTGTGTGCACAGATGCTGCCGAACTCCTGCAAAACCCCACACAAACCAGCCAGAGCAGGGAAAGTGTCACATCCATGATCACCTACTGCACAGAGGGAAAACTCAAATTTAAAGTCTGCCTGTTCTGCTGGTGCAGTCTGAGTGCCAGGTTTTAGTGTCTCCTCCTTCCCTGGACTGTGTACACCCACTTTTCACATCCCTGTAACACCTGCAGCCCTTACAAACCAGAGGTCAAGCCCCAGGTCTGACAGGAACTGCTGTCCCAGGAGATGGACACAAATGGACTCTTCCAAAGTATTGTTTTACAATGGTGAGGGACTGCAAAATACTGCATTTCCTAAACCTGGGAACCCCTTGCTCAGCTCTGCCTTCATTTCCAGGAGTTTGTGCTCCACTGGTGCTTTTATCTGAACTGAACCCCAAACTCGTGTGTATTTGTATTTTATTGTGGGTCAGTTTGCTAAGGGGACACCCACCCCCAGCTGTTACACAGATAGAGGCACTACCCAGCCCTCAGCACAGCTGGAACATGTGAGCACCAGCACATCTCATGGTGTGCCAGCTTTCTAAATAATGTGGAAGTCAGATAACAGGAGCAAAGACTGGGCAAGGAATTTTTCCCAAAAGGAAGAGGTTGAGATCATTAAAATTACCAGGAATCAGTCATGATTTGCTGAAGGGAACTTCAGCTCTGTTATCTCCAGGTCAGGGGAGCTGCTGCCGCTCCGGTCGCTGTAGGTGTCCCTGCAGGAGTAAGAGATTTGGGGTTAGGGAGCACAAGGGCTTTAAGGACTGATAATTCTGACATGGGATGCTGCAGCACAGGGAAAACTTCGGCTCCTCTGCTGTGAGGAGCCATTTCAAACTCAAATGTGCAAAAGCAGAAAATTAAAATATCCCTCAACCCTTGGAGGCATTGAAATGAGGGTCCCTCACACATGAAACCCTTCTAGACCCCTTCTAGACCACACCTGACCACTGTGATACCGACACAGGAACCCCGTGGTGCAGCTGCACTGCAGCTCAACCCACAAAGCCAATGCTTTCCTTTTGGCATTGCATTTGCCTGGGTTTGATACAGGCACTGCTAATTCTCCTCTGCATTTGGTCTGGTTTTGTTTAGTGCCTATCAGGACTCAGCAACCCCTCAAGGTTCTCTGTGAGGAGGAGAACAGGTCAGTACCAAATTGTTGTAATTTGTTGCAGTCCCGAGGGCCAAACAGAACTGCAGGCACTGGGGAGCAGCAGCACCAAGTAACTGCACCGTTAAATCCACCCAAAACCACCACTTGCTTTGCAAACTGAAACAAAGAAAGCTGAAGTCAGCAGAAAGAAACATGAGGCTGCAACCACCAGGCCCTGTTCTTTAAACCAGCAGCAGGAGCGAGTTTCTTAAGGACCTGCCTGTATGTGGGACTTCTCTGAGGAATGTGGGGAAAAGCCCATGAGGTCTCCAGTCATGTAAAAGAGCAGGCCCAGCCTCAGTTTCCCCAAACAACCTGACTGACAGCACAAGGCTGCAGATCTCCTCTCCCTGAAGCCAGGGCCTCTCTGCAGGACAGCTCTGTGGCCCCACAATCGGCCTCAACACACCAGACACAAGCTTTCAAAAAATGGAAAGAAGAGGTGCTGCAAACCGAGCTATCCCCAGGAACTCTGTGCCAAGAGGATGCTCTGGGTTATCCTGCAGGAAGCAGCACTGTCCTGTGACAGCTCTGACTGGGGTCTGTCTTAAACCCACCTGGGTGAGAGCCTGCAGCCCTTCTGTAGGTAGTGGGTGAGTCTCCCTGCAGATGCCAGGAGGAGCCCAAAGTAAGGGGGTGATGGCTTGATGGGCCTGGAGAGGAACTCGGGGTGATACTGAACACCAACAAAGAAAGGATGCTCTGAGAGGAACAAACAAAACATTCTTGTCAAGTCTCTCAAGCTTGTGGCTGAGCTGCAGGTGAAATCCCAATTATGTTGAAGCCGTGATGACGGGGAAGTATCATTCCCATGCCTTTTGTCCACAGATGGACAGGGACATGGGATTCTATTTTTACCATCAGTTTATGGATGGAATCATTCCGAGACAGTCTGAATGGGCCCCACACAAAAACCTGCTCCATTACCCTCCAAACACTTTCCCTTGTCCATCTCACACCCACAAACCAACTGCTTAAGGACTCACCTTCCAGCTCAACCACTTCCATCCGCTCTCCCTCCTCATCCTGCCCTACAAACTTCAGACCTTGCTCTTCAAAACACTTCTTCAATTCTGGATTGACCTAGAAAACCAGAAGCAAGACAAGCCATGATCTCTTGTGTCTGGAAAAGGAAAGCTCAATACCTACAGGAGCATTTTTACCTCAAATCTGTGTCTGTGTCTCTCTTCCAAGAAATCATGATCTCCATACAGCTTCCCTGCACCAGAAGTAAGATGTTCTTTAGAGCAGTGATCACAGCTTTTAACACATTCATTTGAACAGCATCCTTCAGAATCTGACACTTCTGGAGGGGATCAAATTCCCTGATCCCCATTTCCCATCAGACTGTGAACACCTGCCATTCAAGGATGCTTCAACACTCCCAGGTCTCACTTCCCCATACCCACCATACATGCAAGCCATTCCCAGGAAACATTTCCAGAAGAGGGAAGAAGGGCCTTACTCATGATTGAATTCTTGGTTTGGAAGAGTGTCCTTCTTTTGCCAAGCCTCATTGTCCCGCCCATTTGCCCAGGATTATGTTCTGGCATGTCTATGACCTGTGGAAAGAATTCAGAGAGAAGTGGGAATCAGGGAAGAATAATAGTCCCAGGCAGACTCTGACACATTCAAGGAAAAAAATCCCACCAACATTCATGCAAAAAACCAAGGGAACCAGCCCAAGGAGCACCACCTTGACAAGTCAGACCAACTGAACCAGGTCAGCTGGCTGAGCTGTTCCAGCACAGGCTGCACAGAACATATGGGAGGTTTGTGGAAGCCTTCCCATAGGAAATGGCCTCAGAGTCTACACAGATTGTACACACCAATACTGTGCTGTTTACTGAACTGCATGTTAAGTAAATTTATGGAAACAAAAATCCCCAAATCAGAATTGCTTACTCTTTGATAAATAACATCGTAAGCTGCTTTCTGATAACCTCCTCACTTTGAGTAGCATTTTAAATTACAGCAGAAGCCAATCATTATGGTGGACTCTGGACAAGGAACACAGAGCTTTCCACAACCATGCCCAGGAATTCAGGTCTGTCTGTGGCTATCACACAGCAGTTCAAGTTGGAAGGGACCTTAAAGCCCATCCAGTTCCACCCCCTGCCATGGGCAAGGACACCTTCCACTATCCCAGGTGGCTCCAAGCCCCGTCCAACCTGGCCTTGGACACTTCCAGGGATCCAGGGGCAGCCACAGCTTCTCCTGGCAATCATGCCCAGGGATGTGCAGATAAGTCTGGTAAGGATATCACAAGAAAGTCACCATAAACTCACCACTGGATGAGAAGTTTTGGGGTCAAACTCTGTCGAGTTGGCATCTGCAATGTAACGTTCAGCAATCAGAAACACCAAGTCTCTCACACCATGACATCGTCACCTACAGGACCTGCCCCAGGTACAGCTGCTTCTCATCCCCAACTGTGCTGAGCCCCCCTTGGGCACAGAACACCCCGGGCAGCAGGAACACGGCTGTCAGCACTGTCTGGTATCAATTTCAAAGGCTGCAGTCTTAGGACAACCTATTCTCATTCAGGAAAAACACACATTCAACAGCTTCAAATACAGAAATAAAGGCACAGAGGGGGAAGGGAGCAGAGTGGTCTGAGAAACTCCTTTTTCCCCACCCTCACTACCGTTGAGACTCAGGCTGAGAACTCCATTCAGCACTCTCTGAAGGGAGTTCTGTTAACAGGAACCTGCTCAATTCAAGCAGTGGGGCTCAGAAGGTAACTCCACTCACGGAAGGAGCTGCTACTGCTGGCTGGCTGAACTGCTTTTTGGGCTTCGTTCCCACTGGCTGCAGTGGGAATTTGGGATGCCCAGCACATGTAAACTACCAAAATGTTTTGTTCAGGAGCTGAACCTCGTGTTAAGCAAGAGGAAGCTTTCTGTCATTATAAGCATGACTTACTTCATTGATTTTTATTTAAATATGGTAAGGAAATTGCTTTTTACTTTGACTTAGCAAAAGAGATGAGGATTTTTACAGGTCTAGGGAAAAAATTAAACCTACCTAAAAAAAATTTTAAATCATGGGTATCTAAAAAAATCATAGGTATTACTCAAGCAACCCAAGAAATGACCAAAAGGCAAGAAGGGTTTTGTGCAATTACCTTGCCAACCAAGGACACTGCGAGCAAACTCCACCACTGCCAACTGCATTCCCAAACAGACTCCTGTGGAAGGAAAGGCAGGACACAGATCAGGTCAGGACAAGGACCTCTGAGCCCATGTTGCAAAGCACACACACCTTCAGAGAGTATCCTGAGTCAGAGGAAAACCTGGATGAGGCAGATCTTTGACTGGGATTTAGGGGTCTGTAGTCCTGACAAGCTTTACCTCCCTCCCTTTCCCATCCCTCTGCGCACACAACAGTTCAGTCTCTCACCACAGGCATTTCATTGAAATGCAGTCACATATTTCTTGGTGCCAAGATCACCACAGCCTGCTCTGAAACATCCCCAGACTGCTATCCCCTCATTACACATTCCTTGTCAGCACATCCCAGCCAACTCTGACCACTTCAGAGCTAACCAGGGATAAGGCTGCATTCCCAGCTCAGCTGAGCACAGATTACTGCCTTCCTCAGCCAACTGCCTGCAAAACTGCAGGCATCAGTGAAAACCAGGGGAGCTCTTGCTGCAGACCACTTGGGCTGTTATTCAACCTCCTTTCCTCTGGAAACACGTTTCTCACCTAAGAAGGGTTTTTTCTGTTTTCTTGCCCAGGAAATAGCTTGAATTTTGCCTTCTGTCCCTCGAACACCAAATCCACCAGGAACCAGAACTCCACTGCATGAGGATGAAAAGATTCCATTCAGCATGGCTCCCCCAAACCACATACCCACGTACCACCTCCCACCCACAAAATCTTGGGCTTGCAACACCTCTCTCCTGAAAAGGGCTCTGAAGTAGCCACGTGGCAAAGCCTGGCTGCAGCAGTTTCCACATGACTTCACATGAGCTGTCACACAAAGCGGAATTTACAGGGCAATATGTTATAAATGCCAATTTTACCTTCCCAAAGAGAGATCCCAAATACAATGCAGGTTACCCTACTGAAATGGTTCATGCTGCGGGACTCACATGCCCTGCACCAAACATGTTTGCAAACAGATCACCCACCCGGGCCCATGCTCACAAAGCCTCTGGCTACAGTGTCAGGTTGCCCTAACACCAAACTCTGCAGGAGGTTCTTTCTTCTGATCCCACCCAAATCCTGCCACCCCGAGGGGTAACAGGCCCCACTCCTTGTTTTTGTGCCAACTCTTGGCCCTCCTCTGCATACTAACACTTTTCCCCTTCTCACACTTTATTTCTAAAGAACTTGTTACCCCATTTACACCTTCCATTCTCATTCTGGCTTTAACAGCTTTTACCAGTACCTTTCCCTTCTCCTGATTTCCTCTCACTGTTTTAACCTGATCATGCAGGTGTGCATATCCTCACCAGCATGATCATTTCACCCACTGCTCCCTTTCACCAACTCCCTCACTTCTTTAACAATTCTGCATTTAACATCTTATCCTAAATGCCCCTGAGAGGTGTCTGGGGCCTTGTCAGAGTGTGCTGGTACAGTGGCTAAGAAAACAGTCTCCAGTGAGGCCCTTAACTCCAAAGCTGTCAGCAGCAGCAGGTTTATCAGACATTCTCCAAGGAAAGGGCCAGAGCAGAACTTACTCAGCACCACAGAGCTTCTGCCACGCCTCGTGGTACCGCACAGGCTCCTCCTGCAGAGTGTCTGGCTCCAAGTCAGCAGAGTCAATGTACTGGGAAGAAATCCAAAAAAAGGATGAGATGAGAGGAGATATTGCCACAAGAGTGTACAGGATCTCCTGAATTCTCATTAAATTAGGATAGCATCATTCCTCCTGGATAGCTCTGGATTTGTTTCCTAATGGATACTCAAGTTTTTTTCTGGGCTGATTTCCCATCTGTTAGCCAACAAAACTACTTTCCTCACCACCCTACTACTGGTGCACAAACAGAACCCATGATTTCTCTGTCCTCCCCTCTCTGCAGCTCTGCTGTAACATACACCAAGTCCACGAGCCCCAGCCTGTAGCACAGCAAGGTGGGAACACGGGGCTGTGCAGACACAAACCACCACATAGAGAGAAAAAAACCTATCACTCTCTCATCAAATAAACATCTTCTTCAAGAGGCACTGAAGAAGAAATAGGATATGGTAAGGCTGCTGTAATTAAAGGGTGTTATGACAATGGAAAAAAACCCTGCAATTTTTCCATTTTCTCATCTCCAGTATTCTAGTACCTCTGAACTTCTGGATGTTCTGGCAGGCTGCTAACCCTTTAAAATAACCATTTTGTCCTTTTTGTTGTTGTTGTTGTTTTTGGGAGGTTGCAAAACTACCAATCAGTTCTTTAACTACTGTTAGTCAGTTCTTTAGCATAAGATCTCCATGCACAAGGCTCACAGAGCTCACTTCACTTCTGAGCCACTCCGACACAGCTGTGCCAGGGGCTACCCACAGATGCATGTGCAGGGTTTGCACTTTACCTGTTCTTTTCTTCTACTGATTCTGGAAGTTGAAAGGTAACCCAGACCTAGATCAGAACTGTTAAAAAGCAAACACCTGACATCACGAAGCTGCTGAACATTTAAAAGTCTATTGAAATGAAACTAAAATTTCTGGCAACAGGTACATATTTCACCTCTTCAGAGCCTCCAGCTATGATCAAGACCCCAAAAAGCACCTGTTCAGCCAAACCAGCATGAAAACCTTACTAAAGCCTGAGACAGGATCATCATAAAACCTGAGTTTTATGATATACAGCAACAACCCCAAGAAAGAATCACTTGCAACAGCTGTCAGAGAAATTAAAGCAGAGTGCCCTCCTCCAATCCATCTACCACTGTCACAGCTCAGCACACAACGCTGAGCACTGAGGAGTTTCCATCCATTCCAGACACCTCGTACAGCTCACAGGATGAGAGGCTGGTTTGCTCTGAAGCTGGTTGAGGCCTGGTAACAGCTGTTACTATGATCAAAACAGCTGTTTTGATGCAAGGACAATTGGGATGTTCACTGTCTGAATCACTTCTCCCTTTCTGTCTATGGGTTTGTGAAAATCTGAATTAGGATGGGCAGCACTACAGGTGGAAGGAGGATTTTTTCCACACACACAGACCCATCCCTACCTTAATGTCAAGTTTGTGGTTGATGGCCAGGGCAGAGTGCTCCAGGGCTTTGATGACAGATGCATAGGAGTCAGAAAACTTGGTGTATTTTCCCACGAGTGCAATGGAACATGTTTCAAGTAGACGGTCATACCTACAGAACACCAGAACACACAGGTTATTCCAGCAGGAACAGGAGAGGGATGGGAATCACATTCTGTTCAGCTTTCCAAGGAATAAACAGCTGTGCTCTTCTAAGTCTGTCCAAGAGAGCTGACGTCTTTGGAAGAGTGACCTTTTATAATAATTATGGTTTAGAAACATCAAAGCAAGATCAAAACCAAAACAACGACCGAGGAAAACAGTGGCAGAAAGCCACATATAAATTAACTCATGTCTCCTGATGATGAAAAGCCATTTTGAGCAGATCCAAACTGCCTTTTCAGGAAACTGTATTATATTCAAAGGCTGCAGTGAAGTCCGAGGAGAGGATCAAAGCACAGCTTGGCGTATGTTTGTACTGCACAGCATCTTCCCACACTGCTGCTCACTGAGTTCATAGCAGCAGCTACAAACACAGAAAGCATTTCTGAGTCCTAAGGCTGTGCTGCCTACATTTTCAATCCCCAGCACCTGGCAGCATGGAATTCACGCAGCATTCCTGGCTACAGCCAATAGTTTGTTTAAAGTTTCTCTCAGAATTGCTAAATACCTTGAGCCCAGCTGGTGACCAAGGGCTTTCCCCATCAAAAGGAAATGTTACTGACAGGGCTGGCTTGTGTCAGGCACACAAATAAAGGAAAGCATCTAGATCTTGAAATCTCTTCATTTCTTATGAGAATAAACATATTTAAGGCTTCAGTTGACACTCAAGTCCTTTCTGAAAGACTCTATTCACTATTTCCCCATGAACACTGAGTCTATTCCTCGCAAGAAGAAACTCCAGTGTCCAAGGAGTCTCAGAACAGGTACCAAGCACGTAACTCAGTTGCCTGAAAGCACACTCAAAAGTACCTTTTACTGACGCTCCTGACATCTCCATATAGCTACAAAAGGATTTCAACACTTTGTAATGTTACTGAAAGGTTTTTTTTTATAAAAAGGGAGGGCAGGGCTGTCCAGCTTTTAATTACTTCAAGCTGGGTTTGACACAGACAGTACACTTCCAACACAAGATAAGGATCTCACTAAGTTTATCTCACAGGACTTTATGGAAGAAGGCTGAGGGAACTGGGGTGGTTCAGCCTGAAGAAGAAAGAGCTCCAGGGACATCTTATGGCAGCCTTCCAGTAAGAGGATTTACGAGAAACATGGGGACAGACTTTTTAGCAGGGTCTGCTATGCCAGGACAAGGGGTCATGGTTTTAATCTAAAAGAGGGAAGATTTAGGCTAGATATAAGGATGACATTTTGCACAATGAGAATGGTGAGGCACTGGCACAGGTTGTCTACAGCACCTGTGGATTCCTCACCCCTGGAAACATTCAAGGTTTGGATGGGGCTCTGAGCAAAAGGAAAAAACAATGTGAGCACGTAAGAACGCTTGAGAACAGGAAATAACACCCATCATCTCACACAACCAACAACCAAGAAGATGAACCAGTCTTGAAGTGTGTTGCAGTGTGCCCAGCAGTGCAGCTCACCTGTCAGCCATCTCCTTCCACTTCATGAGCATCCTCCTGGGCTGCCTCTCGATGGGAAGGTCCAGCCTGTGCCTGAAGTAGTCCACAACTCCCTGCTCCTCTAACAACAGAGGAACCCGGTAGATGGAGGAGACGTCATGAACACAAATGACCTGTTCATAAAACAAGGGTGTCATTAAAACACAGGCATCCAGTGCCCGTACAATCATTTTTACTCAGATATTCAGTGTTCCTGTCTCTAGCAGAAAACCATACGACCACCCAAACTTCCAGGCAGTTAACATGTTGAATAACATAACATATCAACAGCTTAACACCAGCTTCCTTATGCTTGAAAAGGCCATTCTTCAGCACTTCCAAGGCATTACTGCTCCCTGGAGCCCTTGGGAAGGGCTATAACACAGTAACCCTGCAGGCAGGAGAGTCAGCTGTCCAGCACATTATGAGAGCAGCACACAGCAAAGTTCAAAGAACACTCCAGAGAGACTCCTGTGATACAGAATCCCAAGTGAAGCTACAGTCAAACTGCCACAGGCACAGATTCCCCCTTCCCACCACTGTCCTTCCTAATCAGGGCTCCCAGTCTGATTGAAGCCCAGGGAAATCTGTGATCCCAGTACAGCAATACCCTTTACAGGGTGCCTGTCATCAAATTTAGGATTAAACAATTATGAGCAAAGAACTCTTAGGTCAACGAGGAAAATCTACATCACCTCTACAATCTACATTCAGCTCTAGTTCACTGAAATGGGAAAAGATGGCTCAGGAGAACTGTCACCTGTCCATTAATAATGAAGCTTTACTTAAAAGATCCAAAACACACTGGCACAACTTTTTTAAATTCTCATTTCTACTGACCCAAATGAAAGCATAGTTCAACATTGCACCAGTCAAACCTCCTTGGCTGCACATTTTCCTCTTTTACCCTCAGTGCTGTTTACTTCTCAATCCAAGTGCAACTGCAGTCAGAGCAACAACTACATAGAACTGCATTAAACTTCCTGGAAAGGGACAAGAGCCAACTTATTTTTAATTCCTTGCCAACAAGAGGTAGATAGTTTACTGATGACACATCAACATTATTGCCAGCAGTGCAGTGCTTGAAACTGCAGGACTCAAGTTTGGTCTTGTTGTAGAGCAAATTAATAAAAATTGCTTGACAGAACCTGGGATTGTGAAGTGATACTCAGTCTTTCACAAAAAGACAACATTTTTCAAGCTCCAGCTGGATTGGAAAGTGCTAACATTCAGCCTACATACTTTTGACTATTTTCCAAGGTCCACCTTAGACTGCGTTAAGAGTCTCAGTACAGCAAGAATAGTGCTAACATGGAATTTGTGAGGAGCACAACTTTCAAGTGAAGCAATGCTTCTCTCAAACAACATTTCAGCCTCTCTGTGCAATCTCTCGTCAAGAAAGCTTGGGCAGAAAAATAATATTGTGAAAAGAGCAGTGCATAAAATACAGTCATATATCCTTTAAACCTAGTTTTGGGCAATTCTTTCACCTCTAAATACTGGAAAATCTCATTCTTCTATGTTCACAGAAAGAATGTGAAAGTATAATTAAGGTCAAAACAATGATTCAGAAATCACCTTGGATTCCATAGAATTCTCTAAGCTTACACCAACTACCTTATAAGAAAGCCTGGGTGCTGGCACAAAAAGAATTGGTTTAGCAACAGGTCCAGGTGTCAGGAAGGTAGGTAAGACAAAGCAGCAAATGAATTATGCAGCTATCAAAACACAGAGCTAGAACTGCTGTGCTCAGACAAAACTCCCCTCAGCATTTGACAAACAGCTCCAATATTTACTGCAAGGAAGCACAGAGAGCAATCCTTACCTGCTCTGGTTCAACATGACAGAACATGGAAATCTTTTCTTTTACTGAGGTATCCAGCGGAGTGGAGCACCTGCAAACAATCTAACACAGCAGCAACATCAGGGTTGTGACACAAAACAGAAATACTCAGGCATTCATAAAACAAACCCCTAAGAAGAACTGTCTTTGTGCAGTCTCTGTGATTTGAGAAAAAAAAAACCCACAACTCAGTTTCTTTTCCTTATTTTTCACCACTGTACAAGAGCTCTCAACTTAAGCATTACTTAGACAAGACTGCTGCTGAAACATGCCAGATTTTTACATTCAAAGCTGTGCAACACAAACCTTACCAGATCTGGTGAGAGCCCGAGACCTCTGAGCTCACGAACACTGTTCTGGGTGGGTTTGGTCTTCTGCTCCCCTGTCGAGCTTGGCTGGTCAGAGAAGAGCAGGAGTTGGTGCATCAGATAAGCAGCAATGAGTCAGCAGGTTAATCAGGACTCTCATCCATCTTGTAAAAACTTTGACTCAGTTCATGAACAGTTCACATGAGCCTCATGTACCCCAATTTAACCCCCAGGACTGCAAGCAACCAGCAGGAACCCAAGTTCCAATCTGACCACTGGAGTGGGGAAGGAGAGGGACAGAGAGCCTAAGGTTTATCCACTGCTCCCTCCAAATACCTAGTATTTTAGATTTGTAATTTTTCTCAGTAAATCACCTGGCCTGAACAGAAGAGGGAAAAGGGAGAAGAGAACAAAGATTGATCTGCATTCTGTAATTATCAATTTGCTCTGTCAAATCCAGTTCAGTCTGGCACAGGGAATGCTCATGCTGCATTTCTGCAACTCCCAAGCCTTTATTACACATTTATACACTTTGAAAAGTTCCTGTTCAATTCCTGCGAGACTTTTTAAATACATAATCATATAATCGCTGCATTTCTGCCAGAAGTTTATATACACAGAAATACAGAAGTAACAACACTTACAGATGCAGCATTTCAGAAACACCTGTTTAGGAAGCAAATTTTGGATTGAGGAAGCCTCTGACCACCAACATGTTTTGGGTCCTTACCTGGGGAACCAGACTGACATGAATGTTACAGAAATTCTCTCTTTTGGCTTTGAACTGGAACTGGCGGAAGGCCTCGATGAAAGGCATGCTCTCAATGTCACCCACCGTGCCCCCGAGCTGGGAACACACAGACAGAGGGAGTTAAACTTACTGCCAAAACAGCACCTGGTGAAGTTGTACACTAAAGACATAAAAATACACGTAACAACACACAAACATCTCCCCAGCACGTCCCTCTGACTGCCTAAAGGAGCATCAACACTAACACAGCTTCCTCCTGAGGGGCAGCACCAGTCTCTGCTATGACCAGGGACAGCACCCAGGGAACAGCTGGAGCTGGGCCAGGGCAGGCTCAGGCTGAGATCAGAGAAAGGTTCTTCCCCCAGAGGGTGCTGGGCACTGCCCAGGCTCCCCAGGGAATGGGCACGGCCCCGAGGCTGCCAGAGCTCCAGGAGCGTTTGGGCAGCGCTGCCAGGGATGCCCAGGGTGGGGTTGTTGGGGTGTCTGGGCAGGGCCAGGGGCTGAACTCGATGATCTTTGAGGGTCCCTTCCAGCTCACGGTATTCCGTGATTCTATTCCATGCAAAGCACCAGGATTTGCCAGCTGTATGCACTACTTCCACAGCCTCCAATCTATTCCAAGTGCTACTCTACCATCATCATTTCCCCATAAATCAAAACGCCACAAGTAAAACAGCTTTTCATATGGGCAGCACCTCTCCAGAAACATCAGCTTTACCTCTATTTTCTCTTCAGAGAAAGACTTAGATGTTAAAATTATGATTTAGGAACATTAGGTGGCACTGAGAAGCAAAACTTGTGTTAAGTTTTTGGAATTATATAGAGTGGACACATGCAGGAACAAAGACAAGACAATACTTGGAGCCTCCCAGGCCCTGTCAGACAGTGCCTCCTTGGTACTTCAGATGTGGGCTTGTGATCCTGGCACAGAAATTGGCACCCAAGCTGCAGGCAGAGTCCAAGTCACCATGACCTGGGCTCTGTGACAAGCTCCCTCTCCTGTGTTAGCATATCCCAGCAGCCAGCTCAGCAGCGTCAGAGCCTTCACCCTGCTCCATCTCCTTTTGGCAGCAGAATGTTCCATGAACACACTGAAAACTGCCACCACTAACTTGTGCCATTCCCTGTTGCATGTCTGGGCTTGAACTGGTCACTTCAAGGCTCCTTTCACTGCTGAGGAGGAAAGACAACTGTTTCCAGAGTGAGATTTACCCGCCCTCCCCCCATCCACAAAGAAAGAAGAGGGCACAGCACAATTAACTCAGACTGGCATATTAAGTTACCAAGAGCCAAAATATTCATTCTGTAGGTTAATTCATAGAATATCCTGAGCTGAAGGGACCCACAGGGATCATCCAGTCCCACCCTGGCCCTGCCCAGACACCCCAACAACCCCACCCTGGGCATCCCTGGCAGCGCTGCCCAAACGCTCCTGGAGCTCTGGCAGCCTCGGGGCCGTGCCCATTCCCTGGGGAGCCTGGGCAGTGCCCAGCACCCTCTGGGGAAAGAAGAACCTTTCCCTGATCTCAGCCTGAGCCTGCCCTGGCCCAGCTCTGGCCATTCCCTGGGGTCCTGTGCGGCTGCTCCTCATGAGGCAGCTGCACATTGCAATTCAGAAGGATAGAGTAAGTGAAGTTAACAAGGGGAATTTTTAACCCATTCAATAACATGCAACGTTGAACATTTCTGTAAAGAAATACGCAAAATATGCATATAGGTCCGTTTACTGCATACAAGAAACAAAACTATCTACTTTTTAGAAGTTACAAACCTCAATCACACAAACTTGGGGTTCGATGCCATCTTCATCCACAGGAATCCGTGCCTGCCTCATTACCCATTCCTGTATGGCATCTGTGATGTGGGGAACAACTGGAAAAGAAATCCAGCAAGGGTTAAAGCACCCCCACATGTTTCTCCCCCTTAACTCATTACAGAGCAAATTACTGACAATCACTAGCCAGTGATTCCCAAAGGGCTTGAGCAGGAATTTGTGTCTTTAAAGAACTATGCATTTTTGAAGTGATTATTCTTGGCTGTGATTTTCAAGCGCCTTGGCAGGAAATGGAACTCTGCCTCAATTTAAACACATGTAAGCAACGTTTCCTTTAAGCTGAAAGGCTCAAGCACAAACTGTTCTTTGCTCTAAGCAGAGAGAGTTACTCTGTTTTCAACTGTCTGCAAAAGCCCTGATGTCAACCAGCTGTGGAGAATATCAGATCAGTCCCTTCCCTTTTTAACCATTCACAAATCCTTTGGGTTTTCTAATGACATGAGTTAACAAAAGCATTAACCATTTTAACCAGCTAACAAGCAACCCCCAAGTGTATTGGTCTGATGTCTGTTCACTTTCATCACTGGCTACATTAGACAGCTGGACCCAAGTCCAGCACAGCCCAAATACAAGCAGGAACTGGTGCAGGGCCTCAAGTGAAGATGAAAGACAAAAGCATCCAGCCAGGACTGAAATACAGAATGCATTTCTAAGCACCAAAAGAAATTTTGTATCACCTTGGACCGTTTTGCCAAGATAATCTCCCTTTCTCTCCTTGTTAATGACATACTGGTAGATCTTCCCAGTGGTCAGGTTGTTGTCTTTGGTGAGTCGGATATCGAGGAAGCGCTCGTAGTTCCCGAGGTCCAGGTCCACTTCCCCTCCATCATCCAGCACAAATACCTCCCCTGCACACACAGAAACAGGCACAAGCACATATGGCAGGCTTGGGGAAGAATTCAGTGTAAGGAAACACCTTCCCTGATTGCCACAGCAAGTTTAGGAGTGGCAAATAAAACTAAAAGCCTTATATAACCGAGAGGATTGGGGACTGAATCCCTCAAGGCAGCAGCAAGAACAGACCAGAGCACATCTGTGCTGTGGGCTGGGGGCACAGCAGCCCCAGCAGCCAGCCCGGAGTGCCGGCAGGCTCAGCCTGCGGGTCCCGCAGGCAGGACCAGACACAAAGGCTCGTACAACGGAGATGATTCACCGCAACCCAAGGCAGCCCGGGGCCACCCGGCAGACCTCGATACTGAGCCTGCGGGGCACTCACCGTGCTCGTAAGGGGAGAAGGTGCCGGCGTCGATGTTGATGTAGGGGTCGATCTTGATGGAGGTGACATGCAGCCCGCAGGACTTGAGGATGGTGCCGATGCTGCTGGCGATGATCCCCTTGCCGATGCCCGAGATCACCCCGCCCGTGACCAGAATGTACTTCATCTGCCCCGCGCCTGGACGCGACAGACACCGGCACCGCCTCACCGCGGGCTCTGCGAGTAGGACGAGCCCCGGACCTTGACATTCCTGACA
>VZRV01008643.1:110173-185615 GCA_013398115.1 Falcunculus frontatus
GGGGGGCGGAACCCCTAAATTGCCCCGCCCCCCGCCCCGCCCCGGCCGCCTCAGCGCCTCACGGAGAGCGGGGGCGGGCGGGTGCCGCCGGTCCGGTGTACCTGCTCCGTCACCACTAAGCCGTGTTCCCAAGTGCCACATCCACACCTTCCTTGAACACCTCTAGGGATGGGGGTTCCACCACTGCCCCGAGCAGCCGTGCCAGGGCTGGACAATCCTTTCAGTGAAGAAATTTCCCAGTATCCACCCTGAGCCTCCCCTGGCCCAGCCTGAGGCCGTTCCCTCTCCTCCTGTCCCTGTTCCCTGGGAGCAGAGCCCG
The DNA here is from genome assembly GCA_013398115.1 of Falcunculus frontatus. Lineage (NCBI taxonomy): Eukaryota > Metazoa > Chordata > Aves > Passeriformes > Falcunculus > Falcunculus frontatus. Next base: position 110,493 of record VZRV01008643.1, read on the forward strand.
ACCCCCCCCGGCTGCCCCCTCCTGTCAGGGAGTTGTGCAGAGCCACAAGGGCCCCCTGAGCCTCCTTTTCTCCAAGCTGAGCCCCTTTCCCAGCTCCCTCAGCTGCGCCTGAGGTGGATTCTGTCACTGTTGGTCTCCTTTTTCAGTGTCCAAGCGTCCTGCCAGCACATTTCCCCATGGACATGGTCCCCTGGGTATTGATAGCTCTGTGGGCAGAGATGTCTCTTTGCTTTCCCGTGGGCTGGGGTTGTCCCCTCGCTGCTGGCACATGGTGACCCTGCATAGGGCTGCACAGGAGTGCGGTGCCTGCTGCCTTCTTGGAGGAAGCATCTGCTTTGAGAATTGCCTGGCCATGCTGACTTGTTCCTTTATGAAGGGCTCTTCTTGCTTTCTTCTGTTCTGCTAGTAGCTCCTAAGTGGGAAAAGAAAAACATTTCCAGCACCTTTTCTGCAGAATGGTGGTGATGGGTCTGGTGGCAATGAGATGGGTGTCAGCAGGCGAGGGCTCTGTGTGCTCGGGCTGTCGCTGTCGCCGCCCAGTGTCACATCCTGATGAGGCTCAGGGAGGCTGAGCTCTCCCAGGACTGGGTTTAGACAACCCAGCTTTTCATGAGTGGGGCACAAGACACGTGTCTTGTGGCTGAAGGAAAGTCCATTCTTGGGGAGATGTGTGTAACCTCGGTGTGATTTGGGACACACAAATTCTTTTCTCGGTGCCTCATTAAAGGCTTCAGGGGTCGGACGTCCCATGGTGCTCAGGAGAGAAATGGGAGCTATTGTGACCATTAAATGGTGTGGAATAGCATTGACCCAGAAAAGCCAGATCACAAATATCTCAAGTTATGCAAAATTACATCCACTTTTTGCAGAAGTGGGCAATGGTGTGGGTGGGTGGCTGGGTGTTTCACCCTAATTTTGCCCTCAGTAAGTTTTGCCCTTGCACTGCCTTGTTCTCAGCTCTCAGTAAAATACAGACTGAATATTTTCCTTTCGGAAATGTGAAATGAGATGAAATGGATCTGCCCTGTTTATTTAACAGGATTTGATTCATAACAAAACAAATTAACTGGAAAACATTGCTGGGAGGATTGGCATAGCTCTGGGGAATGTTAATGTGTTACTGGGATTATGCAAGGAATGAATAGACTGGAATCCTCAAACACTCACTTGAACTTCCTTGTAGTTTAGGGGCTTACTTGTACAGGAAAAGGCTTATTGTGATGTTACATGTATATAATATTAATGACAGTGATAATAATAAATTATATAATACGTATAGTATATATGCAGTTATTCCAGTCAGGACATTCACAGCCTCCTTTTAGCATGGTCTCTCCTGAAGGTGACAGTATGACCTGTTGCAACAAGATGTTGAAACTGAAATACCAGTTTGAGGCAGTGACTCTTTATGACCGGTGAAAGAAGTGGCTAAAGATGGCCCTGCACTGGGGTGTTCCTAACAGTGACAGAATATCCAGGAGCTTGCAGACCCCGTGGGGTCTGGCAGCTGTGCAGGCTGGCTGCCACCCACCACTGGGCAGCACTGCAGAGAAAACACTTTGTTGTTACCAGTGTTGCTTAAATGTCACAGGTGTCTGATATTTACATTTAGCACCTGTCTCACTCATATCATGTTGGGTGGGTGTCAGCTCATGCTCTTCTGACTGATGCCTACTCCAAATGCCCTGCACATGCCCCACATGGCAGCAGTGTAGGTGAGGACATCCCTGCCACCATCCCCATCCACCCTGACCCCATCCCTTGTTAGCAGCAGAGGGCTTTGCAGGAGAAGTCTGCTATCACCAAGGACAGACCGGACACTTGCAATCACAGAATCCCAGATTGGTTTGGGTGGGAAGGAACCTTACAGATCATCTTGTTCCACCCCTGCCATGGGCAGGGACACCTTCCACTATCCCAGGTTGCTCCAAGCCCTGTACAACATGGCCTTGAACACCTCCAGGTAGAGCATCTCATGTGCTGCTAAAGTGCCCTGGGCATTTCTGCCTCTGAGTACTTGTGAAAAGCATCTTGACTGATTTTTAAGTACAGAATATTGCAGACAGCTAAAAATCAAGACATGAAGGTGATTGTCATCTGCCCTACTCCAGATTCACCCTCAGTTCTTACTCTGTGGCTGCTGAAGTGGTGATGAAATAGTTCCTGCTGTGATCCAGATGTCTTCTGAAAGGCTTCTTCAAGTGGTTTGGGGTGGAAGTTCTTTCTTAGCAATGCAGGTGTGTACTATGTGAGGCAGGATGCTGGCCTTCCTTCTATAGAGGTGACTGTAAAAATCCCCATTTTTAGGTTCTCGTAACCAACTCCCATCAGCACATGGATCAAAGCCAGGATCCAATGCCAGCCAGGCCTTGGAACACACTGGGGAAGCTGTTCTACATTTGGTTTCCACTGTGTGCTGGTCACTGGGTTTCACCTGATGATTAATATAAACTTCACAGGGGTGATGTGGAGTCATTGGCAAGTGTCAGGCACTGTCCAGTCCCACTTCCACACAGCAGGATGCTCCCTGTGAGCCTTCCGTATGGGTCCTTATGGTCTCCATTTGCAGGATTAATCAGGGTTTGTGTAAAATGTTCAAATCCTTTTACAAGTCTGCAGTTGTGCTCTGAACTTGATCAAGTTTTCATCTAAGTGCAAAGTAAACACATCGGTTACCCTGAGCAACCCTTTGTATCTTGATACTCCTTTGTATCAAGATACTCCTTTTTTATCTTGAATGAGATACAAAATATTGTAGGAACGAGCTGTTACAGCATGTACCGTGCTCTGGAGCACAAGTCTGATGAGGAGCAGCTGAGGGAACAAGTGACAGGACAAGGGGAAATGGCCTCAAGTAGTGCCAGAGGAGGTTCAGATTGGATATTAGGGAAAATTTCTTCACTGAAAGAGTGGTCAGGCGTTGTCACAGGATGCCCAGGGCAGTGGTGGAGATACCGTCCCTGGAAGTGTTCAAAAAATGAGCAACTGTGCCACTTCATGATGTGGTTTGTGAACATGGTGGGATTCAGGCAGAGGTTGCACTTGATGATCTCGGAGGTAGTTTCCAACTTTAGTTGTTCTGTGGTTCTGTGTTGTGTAGCATCTCTTGCCTTCTCTCCTTGCTGCACTGTGTCTTCTCAGAGATCTCCACTAGATGGTGGAATGGACCAGTAAAAGAGTTTGTGCGGTAACAAAGGAACGCGGTCAGGCTGTGGTGACACCCGTGGGGACCTCAGAGCTGCTCTCAGGACCAGATCCTGGAGCACCACACATACCCTGCGGGTTAGGGGGCATTTGGCAGCACCCCTCTCCATCAGTCTCTGCGGTGCCATCCCAAATCCACCTGGACTGAAGAATTGTGATCCTTCCTCATGGCTCTTGATTCTTTCAGGCAGGGGGGTTTCACCTTCAGGCCTCTTCCTCTCTACTTCTTTTTCTCCATGGAGAAAAGCTGCCTTTTTCCTAGGAGGCAAGGAGTAAACCCACTGATGTGCTGTAGAGCTCATCCACGCTCAGAAGGGAATGTTTTGGCCCGAGGACTGTGAATGGGAATGGGACAGCATGTCACCAGAGGGGCAGGGGGGGGAGGGGGCTGGGAAGAAAAAGTTCTGCAGGTGCAGAAGACATGTGTGATAGGGATTAAAGCTCTCAAGTCTGTGTGATGGAGCCAGTGCTGGCCTTGGACAGAGTGCTGAACTGAGACCAGCTCTCAGTCCTCAGCCCTGAGAGGTCATGTCACAGTTCTGTGCCTCAGTTTCTCCTGTATAGGATGGAATCAAGGAGTCCAACCTTTTGGGGACAGTCTTTTGTTATCTACAATGAAATGGGCATCAGGGCTCTCTGTCTTCATTACTGACTCTGCTGGTCACTTGTAGGATTGTGTCCTGTGTTCCTGAAGTCATAGGGAGGTGAGGCTTTAACTCCACTCATGACACCGTCCAGGGTGGGGGGCTGAGCCTGCACTGTCCTGGTTCCCTCATTGCAATTAGAGCTGCATGTCCCGCACACAGCAAAGGGAGATCTGACAGAGCCAACTGCTGCTGAAGGGGTCACGGGTGCTGGTTGAGCTGCTGTCACTCTTTGGCCAGCCTGGTGAGGGTGCAGGCCTTCATGTCCACAGAAAGACTCATGCAGATTTGACGAGTGGAGAAGCTGTAGAAATAGCTGGTTTCCTTTTAAAAATGAAGTTTCCTTCTCTGAGGGGACTGTGCTGGTGGGGGTTTTGCCAGGAGATAACCTGGTCTAGGGGGAAGTGTCCCTGCCCATGAGGGTTGGAACGAGATGACCTTTAAAATTCCTTCCAACTCAAACCATCCTGTGATTCTGTGATTCTACAACACCCTTTTTCTGAGGAGAGAAACCACACAGACCATCTGAAGCCTAAGGTGTTTCCTCAGCTCCTCCAGCACTCTGTGGGACTGCATTTCCAGCTCGTGCATTCTGGAGAGGCCAGGCCAGCTGCCACGCAGTGTGTTACAAAGACGTGCAAGGACAAGAGGCAGGATTATCAAGAGCTGCTTCTCTACCTGCATGACTGAGCAAAATTTAATTACCTCTGCTCCTCGGAGAGCTGCCTGGCCCTGGTACATGAACCATGAGATTTAGGTTTCTAACTATTTGCAGTGCTACACCAGGTCTGTGAGCCCTCCAGCCTGTAAGGTGCCTCTAGAAGAGACCAGGGAAAGCTGGGACAAGGACTTTGTAGTGAGTCATCCAAGAAGAATGGTGTAGGGAAAAGAGACATGCTACCCACAGGAAGCATGCTGGTTGGGTTTTGCATTCAGTCATCTGCCTTTAATGTTTTTAGCCTGTCATATTTCCATAGGTCCATTTTCACCTGCCTCTTTGATGCTGTGAGCTTGACTGTCTGCAGGATTTCTCTGGTGCCCAAATCTTCATTCACTGACTGTTGTGTTTGTATTTTCAAGTCTTAACTTTTATTTGCTGTCAAGTAACACCTTCTGTTCTTATTGACCAAGGAGACTAATTGTTCCCTCTCTTTCTAGCAAGCAACAAGGAGCCATCATAAAATTATCTCACAGAGCTGCTTTTCAGTCATGGTTGTGGTCGTGAACCAAGTGTTCAAGAAGAAGCTTGGTCCAGAGAGCTGAAAGGACAAGGTGGGAGATCTGCAGGAACATTTGTTGAGATGACTTCACCATGGGATGTCAGGGTGTGCCTGTAGGTTCTACAAAAAAACCCAGGCCATCCCTGCTACTTGTGACCTTGTCAGTCATATGTGTCTTGCTGTTGGGATAAAGTGCAGGACAGGTTGCCTGTCTGGGCATTTGGTAAATGGGCAGAATTGCTGTGGTGGGACCTGCATGGGGGCAAGAAAGTCACTGCCAGGCGCAGAACAGGGTCTCAGTACTTTGAAAAATAATGCAGTCACCCAGGGAGGGTCAGGTTCAGCAAACCTGAAGAGCTCTGCAGGGCAGGAACACTCAGCAAAGCGCTGAGGTGCCAAGAGGCAAAACAGGTTCTGGCCTCACTATTTGCTGTGTACAAACAGAGTGTGGCCAAGGTTTACTTTAACACCAGCCAGGTGTGCCAGGCTTAGGGCAGGAGGTGAGGCACTGCACAGACACACAGGGAGGGGTCTCATCTCTCCCAGACAGCTCATATCCTCAACAGAAAAGTCAGGGAAAAGAATAAATGTGATTCCCTGTAATATTTTTCCTTGAATTAAAACACACATCAGGGTCACTGTTCCCCCAGCACCTTTTTGGCTCTCAACACATCTCAGCCTTCATCCAAGAGGAGCAGTTTCAGATACTGTATGACAAAGTCCAGGACAGAGCTGAGCCCTCTCCCCACACAGGGGCTGTGAACCATCTGGTCAAGTCCAGGTTATCATACACAGAGGCCACCATGGCTAGAAAATCAGGTGGGACCATCCATAGGAGACTTGTGTGTCACGGCAAACAAGGGAGCACCAGAATCCCAGAGGAGTTTTGGGGATGTGAAATTATACCCATCCCTAATTCAGGATACTTTTGTGGATGTGTCAAAGACTGGAATTTTTTTAACTATTTTTTCTTTGCCACAACTGTGAGTGTCCCATCAGCTCCCTCACCACAGGAAAGAGCCCAGCTGGAGTTCATTTAAAGCTCTGCTCAAATACTTATTTTTTCTGTCTTTAAACCTGTACTGACAATATTTGCATTGTAATGATTGAACTCTGCTTTCACCTCAACATTTGCCTGGTAGCAAAGGTGATTTCTGCATAACCAGAGAACATCTGAGTCTTCCCATTACTTTGGGAATGGTCTCACCTTAGTGTGGGACTCAGCTCTATTCAAGGCATAAGGGAGCTGCTTTTTCCCAACACTACAGGGGAAGGTTTGGAGCTGCAAACAGGTGCCAGGGTGCAAGAAGTACAGGGACTAGGATCAGCCAGGAAGCTCTGGGAGAATGTTGGGTTGTCCTACAAGTTTGCAGGTGCCTCTTCAAAAAAAGAGGGAGGAGGACCTTTTATACAGGCAGATAGTGACAGGAAAAGGGGAAACGGTTTTTATTATATTTTTATTATAGATATCAGGAATAAATTCTTCCCTATGAGGGTGGTGAGGCCCTGGCACAGGGTGCCCAGAGAAGCTGTGGCTGCCCCATCCCTGGAAGTGTCCAAGGCTGGGTTGAATGGGGCTTGGAGCAACCTGGGATAGTGGAAGGTGTCCTTGCCCATGGCAGAGGGTGGAGCTGGATGAGCTTTAAGGTCCCTTTCTGTCCAAACTACTCCGTGGTTCTATAGTTCTATGATCTAGAGATGAAGGCACTCAGTGTTTTGCTGGAGGTCCCATAGGATTTCTGGCAGAGTTAAGGGGTAAGAACAGATCTCCATGTTTCACTCCGCAACAAAAATCTGTCAAGATCACTCTCATGCACAGAACAGCTGACATAGACTCTCACCCAAGTGTCCCTTTCCCTCATGTATTTTTTTGCCCGTAAAAAAGGTGGAATCCTTCCATTTTAGGAGCAGAGCATATGTGATCACCAGCAGGAGAGAGTGTGCCACCAGTACAGTGATGTGTGGGAGCCGTGGGACCTGGCCTTGGCCTGAGAGCAGCAAAGCAGGGCTCAGCACAGGCAGTAGGAGCCCCACTGACAAAGTGCTAAGCAAACAGGAACTGGTGTGAGGAAAGCAGTGTGAGCAGAGGGTTGGCGAAGTATGGAGCAAATATGCAGGCAGAAGAATTTCCAGGCCAGTGTTGCTGGCTGAGATAGATGAGGTCCCACAGTGTCACTCCTGTGAGTCTCTTCCTGGCAAGCTGGGTGAGAGGAGGAAAGACACAAATGCTCCAGAGAGAGGATGAAGGAAATGCAGGTTGACACAAAGCCCTGAGAGAGGAGGAATGCCCTGGGGGTTCCCTGGATGGACTTCTGCAGAGGTGAAGCTGAGCTGGCAAGGAAACCTCATAGGGCAGCTGAGCTCATGCTCTGCCCAAACCGTGTGCAGGTCTGCTGTGCCACAGGAGAGATGGCAGTTCCACGGGCACACCACGGGGTCAGCAGCCAGTGGGGTGTTTTCGTCAGTGTCCAAAGTCAAAGAAATCCAACAAAAAGCTTTGTCTCTAACAGCCAGCCTCTAGCTGCAGCAGGTGACAGGAACAGGGTATCAGCAGAACCGAGATGGTTGTTTCAGGAGCTGGATGGGCTTTGAGGCACCAGATCAAACACATAAAACCCTGAGTAAAACATTTGGGTGTGTGCACTGCAGGTGTAGTACAATACACGTTATGACTGAGCAGCACAGCCCCTGAGAACAGCCTGTCACCACCAGTGACATCCCTGTATCCACCCCGAAGGGACACAACAGCTCCACGGTGCAGGGATGTGCACTGGGATTCACAACAGTCCGAAAGGTCTTTTACTCCCTTGCAATGATTTTTTGGGAGTCCTGCACTTTGAACCTGATTCTGCAGGTGGCCTCTTCCTCCTGCTGTGTCATTTAGTTTCTAATTTTGAAGGGGCAAAAATTTGAAGGATCTCAATCCTTTTCTGAGTACATACATGCTTTGTTCGTTGGTAGTGAGTGTCACACAACCAGTGCGAGATGTCTCAAAAGGCACTTCATGGAAAAGGACAAATCACTCATAGTTCATGCAGCCCTAAGGACACCAAACCCTGCTGTAAGTGCTCTTTAAAATCTTTAAGAAATGTGTGAAAAATACAGTGACATTCAGCTAATTCAATTGCAGGATAATTTGAACTTCTATTTAATTCAATCAAAACTCCTGAAATAAAACCATTTGTATTCTTGACACAAACCCATTTGCACTCTACTTCTGCTGGGCTGATGGAGATGTGATGAGTTTTTCACTTAGAGGCCACTTCACAGCTAATTTTTATACAGTTTTTGCTTAACTGACAATAAAGAAATACACACTTGTGTTACAAATTCCTGCCTCAATTTATAACATTTCCTTGCACAAAGTGAGTCATTACAGAAGAAACCCTCAAGTGCAGTCAAAGGGTTTGAGTGCTCTCTCCTGCTGTGCTGCAGCCAAACTAAAGCTTCCAGCTCATTTTGTTGAACATTCCTGCACACGCAGACGGGACCTTGTGAGGTGTGAGCAGGTTGTAAACCCAAATCCTTGCCGAGAAGAGGCCAACATTGTGGAAGGCACAAAAGCGTGAAGAGCTCAAAGGGGCTGAAGGTGTGAAGAGAGAGGCAGTCCCTGGGTGCTGGGCTCCCACAGCAGGCAGGGACAGTGCGAGTTACACAACCCTGACAGAGCTGAGTGTGGGGGGATAACAGGATTTATTTCTTTCAGTGTGGGAGCAGCTGGGTCGGGAAGAGAGGGAAGCTCTGCACAAGCACACCTGGGTTGTTTGCAGGTATAAACAGGTGCCATCCATTGCCTGTGTTTCAGGAGAGAGGGAGCAGTGAACGGCCCTGGGAGCACTGGGAGTGTAAACTCTGCAATATCCACCCCACAGGGAAGCACTTGCCACTTTTATTTGTTCTCTCCCTCTTGATCTCTCTAGCATAAGTCTGAGCATGGCCTCAAGAGTCCAGCAGTGAGGAGGGGATGTGCCATGAGGGCAGATCAGGGAATCTTTTGTCCTGGGGCTGCAGTCCTGCTGTGCTTGCACAGGGGCAACTGGATGGGCCAGAGGAATTTTAATCCTGAATGATTTCCACATTCTTTCCAGCCTGGCAAAGGATTCTGCTGAGGCATCAACTGCCTTGTCCAGCTCAGCCTGTCCTGCATCTGATAAGTTAATTGAGGATTTAATTGAGGAATTAATTGAGGCATTCTGCTGGTTACCACAACATTATCAGTCAGCTTCCCAGAGTTGGAGCTTTCCAGTCTGTTTGGACTCAGTCCTGTAAATAACTAAATACCATCAACCTCCTCCGAAATCCCTGGAGTAGTGGCTGCTGGAAACTTGAAGGATCAGTATCCTTTTTGCCAGCCTTTCTTTGAGAGCTATTTTGCTCAGCTCCAGGGAGAAAGTTCACTTCGGAAGCAGAAGTGCTGAAAAGTCTTTTTTCCTTTGTGTCCTGGTTCTGCAGCTGCAGCTGGTTGTGCTGTTCATTTGCTCTGATTCTGGCATTTGTCTTGGCGGTCTAGGAAGATGTTCAGCTTTTGTTCTCAAAATCATACAATACCCAGAGAGATTTCCATCTCTGTTCAGTGCATTTGTGCACATTGGAGATATAAGATGTAATGCAGCTGGAAGGTAATAACAGCACTTCTGTTAAATCTGAGTTCTTGGACTATAATATTTTAAAGCTAAAACTTGACACGATTATCTCTAACCCTTTGGGGCCCATTCTGGTCTTATTCAAATTGGTGTGAATGGGAATAAGGTAATGGGATAGTCATGGGACAAGGAGGCAGGGGCAGCTCTGTGTTTTCATAGAATCACAGAATCACAGAACAGCTTGGGTTGAAAGGGACCTTAAAGCTTATCTCATTCCATGGACACCTTCCACTATCCCAGGTTGCCCCGAGCCGTGTCCAGCCTGGTGGTGGACACTTCCAGGGGTGGGGCAGCCACAGCTTCTCTGGGCAACCTGTGCCAGGGCCTCAGCACTGGGAAGAATTCAGGAATTCAGGGAAGAATTCTTTCACAATATCCCATCCATCCCTGCCCTCTGGCAGTGAGAAGCCATTCCCTGTGTCCTGTCCCTCCAGGCCCTTGTCCAAAGTCTCTCTCCAACCTTTTTGTAAGCCCCCTTTTTTCCCTTTATTAGACTTTTGTAGACGACAACAGAATTTTGTTCAAAACGATTTTTAAATCTTTGCTTTCCCTTTTTTCTTTCCTCATCTCCTGATTATTAATAGTGTACTCCAAGGAGCCAGAAACAAGGAGCAAACACTTGGAACTTACCAGATCTCTGCCATGGTAATTCATCTGTTTAAGATGGAGCTGACCCCAGGGGTGTTTTGTCAGCATTACCAAAAATCTCATATCCTTGCAGAGAGTACATTTTTCAAAGGGCTAACAGGCTTTTCATACCTAAAGCTGTGTTGTCCTTCCAGCAACATAAAGGTCTTGCTGTTTTTGCCACAGATTGAGACACCGTCCCCAGCTGCATGACTCTGAATGATCCAAAAATTTTGGCTTCCAGAAAGTGGGAAATGGAAATTAAAACCTTGACAGAACGTTTGTGGACTCTTGCTATGAATCTCAGCTCGAGTGATGAAATTATCAGCCTTTATGATTTCTAAGGGAATGACATAGGACTTGGCTTGGAGCTACTGGGAGTGAGACCAAACTTCTCACCAGATCTCCAAGATTAAGTTCTTCATCTTTGTCTCAATCATTGTGGACACTAAGAGAGATCCCACTGAATAATGGCAAGTTCATATCCAATAGAAGTGGCATTTTCTTTCAGTTCTGTACTTAAACTGGAGAAACTGGTTGTCAGCCTGATCAGTTGCAGCTCTTTCTCAAGCCTGATCTCTCCAGAAAACCAGACTAACAGTTTTATAGAAGCAGAGCAAAAGTAACAGAAACATTTGTGACCTTGTTCACAAGCCCAGACACTTAACCTGGCAATTATGGACATCATATATTTTATCTTACCAGATAATAAACAATTAGATTATCCTTATCAAGAATGTCCCAACACAATAACCTCCACCAGCCTCTGGACTGTTGCTCTCTTCTATGCTTCTGTTATTTGTTGTCAAGAGAGCCAAGACATGGGCAAATGGGACTAGACTCCTCAGAGCTAACTTTCCATGCACAGTCACCAGTTTTATGCTCTCCAGAAAATGGCAAATACCAGTAAATTTTAGGACAGCTAGCTCCAAGCAGAGGCAGGGATCTAGATTGCTGTTCCTCAGGCAGGTCTGGATACCAGGATCCAGCTGGTCCAGAAGTCAGAGCACCCAGGCCTGTCCTGTTTTGATAGATGGGTCTGTGTCATTTCCCTTCTCTGCCTAAATAGAGTATTGCCCTTCTGTCCTAGCTGTGACCTTACCATTGCTTCAGTTGAAAAGCTAAACTAAGTAGATTTTTTTTCTCTGAAAGAAGTGAGACAAGTGCTGGCGTGCCAGGGAATCCGGGCTAGCACTCCGAATGCTCCAGCCATGGCAAAAGTTTCACAATCCTACTGAGACATCAGAGAATCCACAGTGAGCCACATTATTTCAGAAACCAGGTGCTCCTACAACGGTGTGAGTTACTCAGGCTCCATTCCACATGTAACTGTGGATCCTCAGCAACTTTAGCTGCACACCACCTGGTGTTTTTCCTGTTGCCCCTTGTAATATTGTGGTATCTCAGACTGGTTTGGGTTGGTAGGGACCTCAAAGCCCATCCAGCCCCACTCCCTGCCACAGGCTGGGACACCTTCTACTATCCCAGGTTGCTCCACACCCCGTCCGACCTAGCCTTGGACACTTCCAGAGATCCAGAGGCAGCCACAGCTTCTCTGGGCAACCTCACCACACTCATCTGCCACCAGCAAAAAGATTTTGGCTCTGTTGTTTCTGTAACTGCAATTCAGGTGTCCCCACAGTGCCATCAGGTTGTCCCTTACCCTTTCATCTGGACTAATGCAGCCTGGCCTCCTTGGCCTCTCCTGTGGCACATGACCACCTTGGTCTCCTTTTCTGGCCCCTCTCTGGTTTCCCCATACCCCTCTCCACATGGCAGCCCTGTGCCAGGGGCAGCGTTTCGGGCATGGCCTCAGCAGTGCTGAGGTTCCTGGGCTCTGGAGCAATGGCTGTGTTGCCCTAGGGTGGCACCATGGTTCCCTTATCTGAGAGTTCAGCATGTGGAGTCACACCAAACCTTGTGCCCCCACAACACCCAGACCCTTCCCAGGCTGCTGTTCCACCAGCTGGGTCTGCACTGGGTTCAGGGATGGGATTATCCTGCCCCACAAGTTTGCACCTATCCCTAGGTGAGGTTTCTGTCGACTCACTGCAAGGTCGCAGTGGTTGATCCCATCTTGTTTGACACAACAGCACAACCCCAGATTCTGTATCGTGCATTTGCACGGGGTGAGATCTCTGTCACAGTTCAGGTGTTGAAGATGGGAACCCCGCTGTCCCCCAGGGGACACACACTTGTCACTGCCACCAGCTGTCAGTCTGTGCTGAGGGCTGTTGAGTCCAGGTGTTCTGGCCAGTTTCTAGCCCCCCACATGCAGGTTTGCCACACCTGCACTGTAGCAGGTGAAGACAGTGAGGGTGCCTGAGCATGATTTGCCCTCGGTAAACCCGTTCTAGCTCTTTGTGGTCACTTTCCCATCCTGCACACATTTGGGTAAGGACTCCAAGAGGATGCGCTCCGTGACCTATCTTGGCATAGACAGGAGACTGGCCCATAGTTCCCAGTCCTCTTCTAGCCCCAGCTGATACAAATCCAGCAGGAATGTAAAACCCTGCCCAGCTCTGTCCCTAGGCATTTCTTCTGGCTTCAAATCATAAAGGAATGCCATTCTGATGAACACAGGCAGAGTATGGCCCCAAAGCTCTTCTGGGTCAGAGGTGCTTTTCAAACCAACACTCCTGTTGTTCTTGTGCCTCTTCCTCTTCAGCTGAGCAGCTGCTGCAGCTGTGCTTGTTCCAAATTGCAGCATGATGTTAATTTTCTCAGATCTGTCTATCGAGGAGGATTTCATTTCAGTTGGCAAAAGACAACGCACTGAAACAGCTACAGCCGAGACAAAGACGGAAATTAACATTTGTAAAGGAAGAAAAGGACAAAAGAAATGTTGGTGACAAGGAAGAAAGTGAAACAAAAATGAAATCATTGTCATTGTCTGACTACGAAAGAGAAGGGGTCCAGAGGTGAAGATTCTTGCCGTGCCAGCCTACTGCCCGGGACTCATTCCAGAGGGGGAAACAGTTTGTCCAGGAACAGGACATGGCTGTGAACACAAAGGGCTGCATCACCCACCATCAGTCCAGGAGAAGGGATTGCTTCAATGATCCGTTCCATGGTACTCACCACCAAAGCTGTGCATTCCCCTCTGTTAGGCAGGTTGTTTTAAAATGTCCCCCCAGGAAGAGGGAAGATGCCCCAAATGACTGCCAGGTTGGGTTGCAAGCTTCTGACTGATCCTTAATCTTCACCCATTGCTGGTGATTACTCAGGAGCAGTCCTAACCCCTCATCTGGGAACTGAGGGGAACTGGGAACCCCTACCTTGCACTGTTGTCTGTTGAACACACAAATTCCTCCTCCTTTTCTTTCCAGGAGATCTCCAAGGCACCTGTGGTCCTGTTGATATCCCTACAGTCACATCCATGGCAGGCAGCCATGATGGCACACACCGGAGGCTGTTTGCACCCTGGCAGGATGGGTGTTCTGCAGGTCAGCACTTATGGCCCTTGTGCTGGTGCAGCTCAGAGCCTCTGGCTGGAGTCAGAGAACAGTCAAAGTGGAGAAGTTTTAGCAAAAATGTGGGTACCAAGCCTGGAACATGTGAGTGTCTACATGTGCAGCCATTGTGCTGAGTGACTCCAGGCTGGGAGTTGATAGGTGAACTAACACCACCCATGAGTGCTGTAGACACCCAACACCCTTGCTGAATACCTGCCCTGAAATGGAAAACACTCTTCTGGAAGGACTTGGCTGTTTCCTAAATGCTTCCACGGCTCAATTCTCATCTTCCCTGGGCAGGTACCATCCTGTCTTCATATCCCAGTGCCTTGCTGGCCTGGCTGGTGCCCTTCCGGTGCTGGACATGCCTCGTGCTCATGCTCTCTGTGGAGTCCATTTGCTTGTGAGTACCTTTCACAAGGTGATTTGCTCTGCATTTGTGCCTCAAACTTCACCTCTGTGAAGTCTGAGGTGGGCCCAGGAAGGTAATCCAAGAAGTCCTGCTTTGGGCTGTTTTGTGTCTTGTGTATCATCTCTCTGAAGTGTTAAAAATTGAGTGCTCCTTACCATGACTGCCTCATTCTTCACGGAGAGGGACTTTGGACACAGGCATGGAGTGACAGGACACAGGGGAATGGCTTCACAATTACAGAGGGATATTGGAGAGAAATTCTTGCCTGTGAGGCCTTGGCACAGGGTGCCCAGAGAAGCTGTGGCTGCCCCTGGATCCCCGGAAGTGTCCAAGGCCAGGCTGCACAGGGCTTAGAGCAACCTGGGACAGTGGAAGGTGTCAGGGAGTTGGAATGAGATGAGCTTTAAGGTCCCTACGAACCCAAATCAGTCCGTGATTCTGTGATTCTCTAGAAATTTAAACTCTGGTGTTCTGAGAGGAAGAGTGCACCAGCCACTGTGACAGATGGAAGGGTTCTCCCTGATTGCAGCCCTTGCCATAGCAAGGGAGCTGCCAGGGAGCAGCAAAAGGGGTGTCAGGTCCCAGACTGGATCCTGGGATTGATTGAGCCCTAGAGCCCAGGAGCTGCAGTGTTCAGGGACCTGCCCACACTCACAGGGGTCTCCAGGACAGGAATTCAGCTTGGGGCACATAGAGGAGGCTGTGCCTGTCCTGCTGCGGATAAGTCACACAAATGTGGGTGAGGCTTTTCCGTCTCAGAGCACGGTGACTGGGCAGAAGAAGCCAGTCCTTAGTGGCCCGGCCATCCCAGCCTGCTCTGCTGTCCTGGGTGACAGGAGCTCACCACATGCACTGGAGCAGGTGCATCATCTGTTCCAGGAGAAACACCCTGAAATTTGGGGGTTTGTTTCAATCTGCAACAAAATCCATTTTTCTGGTCTGGGTTGGCTATTGTCTGTCCATCTCAGTGACAACGGTCACTGCTCTAGTTCAGAGGTGATGCTTAAATTCCTCTTCCCAGAGACAGGATTGGGTTGTCCCTGAGCACTGGTGGTGTTTTGGTGTTTTGGTTAAGGGGAACAGTTGTGGGCCAGGATCCACACTGGACACGAGCGGACTGATCCAGGGATCATGGTGAAGTGCAATTGCACTCTGTGTTTCTTATTCCCATCTCCCTGTCTGGAGCTGACTCGAGGCTCTGCCCTGGAGCTGTTGCCCAGCAGAGAGCTCACTTCACAGCCCCAAAGTCAACAGAAACTTTGGGACCTCCAAAAAAAAGGGGGTTTTTTTCAAGAAGATGAAACAATTCTTCAAATGGCAGCTAGTACCTGTAACTCAGAGACAGTTTCCCCAGTAGCAGGCACAGGCGTGAACATCGAAAGCTCAGCCAAAGGACAGATCTGAGGGTTTTGTGAGGCTGGGAATCAGCTTTGTGGGAACCGCAGGGACTCATTTACAAGTAATGAATCATGAAACAGCAGGAAGCGAACGAGCCAAGAGAAAGTGTGAGCTCTGCAATTAACTCCGGAGTGCTGAGGTGAATAACAAAGCGATGCGATACCAGGGCAGAAAGCAGGCCTCCAAGCTGGGAGTGTTGCAAGACTAATTTCTGTAAGCCACAGTTTTTCCAAGCAACTTTTAGTCAAAGAAATTGCTACTTTCTCTTGAACTGAAACAAATCCCATGTGCATGTATTTATCAGGCAAAACAGCTGACAGCTTTTAACTCAAATTTAAATTTACGAGTGACCCAGATCAACAAAAACCAGGAAACCATCTCCTTGCATAGTCCTGCTGGCAGGTCCTGTGCTGAGCCAAGGTGAGCAGCAGGTATCAAATAAGCCCGTGGGGCAGGGGAAGGATGGGTTTCCACTGTAAGAGACACTGGTGGGTTATCAGTTTACAATGAAGATGAAGGAAAACATGTGTTATTAATTATCCCCTGGATATGGGGAGGGGTTGGAAGTTCAAATGAGAAGGCAAAGGACCCAGGACAGCACAACCTGTGTGTGGCAGAGCCACCACGAGCAGGACCTGGGGCTGGTGCACAGGACAGTGTGTGCTGTTCCCAGCCCTGTTATGGACACATGTGGTTACAGACCTCTGGGAAGGGAGAATTCTCTTTGTATGGAGCCTGGAGATAGAGACAAAACTGCCCTTTCAGCACAACTATCTTTTATTAATGTCACCCAGGCCCCAGTAATCCATCCTCTTTGTCTGAGTCTCTGTGCCAGGAGCAGCTGTGTCACAGCAGCTGGCTCCCCTGCAATTCCTGGTATAGTTATGTGGAAGTGAGGAAATCTCTCCAGCAAACATGACTTTCAGCTGATAAGCCCATGTTTTGTGTTCCTTTCTTCCATTTGATGTAACCCCAGAAATACAGATGAGCATAAACCATGCTGTCACCTCTCCTGGGTAGGTTAAAGTTCAGTGTTACCAAACTGTCTCTGCGTGAGGCACCAGACACCATCACCCTCTGGAGAAAGGGATGGAGCCCAGCAGGGACACCACAGCCTCACTGGATCCAACAAAGATCCAGTGGATCCAAGAGTGTACCCCTGCCATCAGTCCAGACGTGGCCCAGGGCTTTACCTGCTGTCCCTTTCCTCCTGGTCTGTATCCCTGGAGTTTGGGTCACCCTGGCCCTTCACGTGCTCTGTTCACCGTTCTGCTGGCAAACATCAGAGGAGCTGCTCTCCTCCCTTCTGTGCCTCTCATGTGGAATAACTGGAGTAGGCATAGGAGGAGCAGAGACTCTTTCTTTTTGTGTCCCTGGTGCAGCATCCCCTCTGAGAGCTGTCAGTTCACATGTGCAGCTCCAGTATTTGCCTGGGCTCTGTGAATAACCACAATGCCACTTGGCTGGAATAATTGCTTCCAAGCATGCAAAGGATGGAAGGCACAGCCAGAGGCATGGCTGAAAACTTGTTGGAAGTAAGTGTTCAAGAGATCTGAGCAGAAACCCTGAGTGGAGTCAGCATTTGTGGCCTCAGCTGTACAGGGACGGCAGGATTGTCACACAGAGTCCATCACACCAGCTCGTGCTGCTTTTGCACTGTCTCTCTGCCCCAGTGACCCCACTGTGCTCACTCCTGATCTAGTGACTAGAGCTGCTGCAGGACAGGCACTGGGGGTGGGAAATGCCCTCTTGCCTTCGGATTGCTTTCAAAGTGGCATCTATGAAAAGCAGTGATGTCCCACGCCTGGCATCTAGAGACTCTCGTTCCTTTGTGTTTGTTTTCTCTCTCTGCTTTTTCTCTGACCTCTTTTTGTTTCCTTTGCACCCCTTGCTGGTTTCCCAGACCCATGAGGAGAGCAGATCAAACAGATGGGTGCTCTGGGCTTGTCTCCCGAGCGTTGGGAGAGCTGAATTAGGCAGAGTGGGGAAGGTGGTGCCTGTCAGTGTGAGGCACCAAACCTCTGTGCAGATGCTGTCACTGAGCAGCAAAGCAGCGCTTGCTCCCTGTAGCTTAATCCCCTGACCCCAGACCTGTATCACTGCAGCCGCAGGAGTAATTCTTGGTGTTTACATGGGTCAGCAGCTAGACAAGGACTTGACCGGGATTTTCCCAGCGGGTCACAAGGCTATTTGCTAATCAGCGGTAGCATAAACACTGCCAGGCTCCTCATGGGTCACTTGCTAGGGACAGGCTAAACAAACCATCACCAGAAGAAAAGCAGCATGGCTGAGTGGATGAGATTTGAAATAACTGTATTGGAGTCCCGAGTCTGTGCCCTGGAGGGGTTTCAGGGCTTGTGAAATGGAGAGGTATTTAGCTGGGAAGGTTGGATCTCAGCCCGAGTCCGGGAGCGGGCAGGAGGGTGCACGTGAGATGGGCCCCGTACGAGCACATGAGCTTGAACCCACCAGGGATGGCAAAGAGTCTCCCCCTCCCTCAGGCTCACTGTGCCAGGCAGTGCTCCAAGGAGCTTGGTGACAGCTTCATTTCAAGAACTGCTCTGGTTTGCCCCCACCAGGTATGTCTGTTTACCTGGAGATACAAACTATCCCTGGAAATCCCACCTCAGCTGCCCTGGCAGAGGGCAACAGTCATGGAGGAGTGAACTCCACACAGCAGCAGCACAGAGGAAACCTGGGCTCCCAGCTGGCAGCTTCAGGTGATGTTTGTAGTTCTTGACGTGTTGTTCCCTTCCATCCCTGTCCTCAGCCATGGCACAGCTAAACACAGGAGTGAGCCTGGCACAGAAGTCACTGAGCTCTGCAGTGTGACACCTCCTGGGATGGGCTGACCTGACTGTTACTAGCACCTGGAACACAGGATCGAGGGCACAGCCTGGGCCAGGAGTGTGTAAGATTTCTTGTTAAAGCTCCTGGGAATGTGAGACACCAGCAAAGTCTGTGCTCTCCAGAACCACATGAGCAAGACCTTTCCCACAGGCATCCTGCTCCAAGCAGGGACACTCTCCTCACCCAGGAGCTGAGTCTCAGGGCTGTCCTGCATGTCGGGGCAGGGCAGGAAGGTGGCAAGGGAGGAATCTGCTTTCCCTTCGCCAGTCCCCACTGTCAGCCAGAGAGGAAGGATTCAGGATTCAAAAGTCCATAGAGAAAGGGAGTAAAAATTAAGAGCCCAATGAAGAAAGGGCTCTCTGGTGAAGGGGAAGTCCAGCCTTCCCTCACTCCCCTAACATGGAAGCAGTGAGTTGCTGTTGCCATCAGCCCTGGGGTGATGTGCAGCGTGGCAGAAAGAGAGGAGCAGAAGTGTGCAGGAAATTGCCCTGGAGGAGAGGGATGGCAGAGGAGGCCTTGCATTATGATGCCACCTGCCATCACTTCAGGGTGACAGTGATGACAAGGGGACATGCACTGCTGCCCAAACAGCCGTCACCTGCCCCGGGGGCTGAGCCAATCTGGCTGGGCGGGAGCCAGAGGGCTCCTGCCTGGACCCTGCAGGTTTTGCCAGCACCTGGGCTGTGTTTTTCACTAACAGCCAACCAGCCAAGCTGGCTGGGAAGAAAACCTACTTCTGGTTTCCAGAGCAAGCGCCTTTGATCTGGAAAAGTCAAAGGGACGCTGCCAGCTTCCCAGGAAGTCATTTGCATGGAGTTGCTGTGGGCAGGCCCAGGGTGAGCCTCCTGCATGTACCAACCTCCCTCAGTGCCCAGCTGGGAGGCCACAGAGGCTGAGCTGATAATGCAGGAGGTAATGACAGCACAGCCCAAACGGAGCATGGGAGGTGCTGAAGGACACAGGAACAGGTGTCACACAGGGCCTGTCAGGTGCCACAAAGCTTTACCAGCACCTGCTGAAATGGGAGGAGAGGATGGGGGTGTGTGCACATATGCACGTGTGTGCAAGAGAGAGGAGAGAGGTGACCAGGATTCAATGCCTGTGGTGATTTAGCGGGGGTTATTTGGTGGGGGTTATCAGCATTCAGTTCCTTTTCCCCCATGAAGTGTGGCTGTGCTGCACTTGCCCAAGGGGTTGTCACCTCCTGGTTGAATGCCCTTCTGAACGGGACTGCTGGGAGCTGCCTGTCTGTCCTGAACCTGACCCTCACCAACACAGACCTGGGAGCTGCTGCCATCCCAACAGGTTGATATGATGCTATTACGGACCTAGGAACCAACATATTTTATCAAAGTTGTGTCCAGTGATGGACCAGTTCTGCTCTCTGCTATGCTCCAGAGGAGCCAGGAAGGATTTCATTGTGCTGGGTAATGAAGTCATAGAATCACAGAATGCTTCGGGTTGGAAGGGACCTTAAAGCTCATTCTGTTCCACTCTCCTGCCATGGGCAGGGACACCTTCCACTGTCCCAGGTTGCTCCAAGCCCCAGTGTCCAACCTGGCCTTGGACACTGCCAGGGATGGGGCATCAGCAACTTCTCTGGGCAATAATAACCCCCGTAAGAAAGAATTTCCTCTTTTCCTCCCTCTGCAGCTGCTTCATACCTAGGGATTTAGGGTTTATGTTTGTATATTGCTAACAAATAAAATTGTGAAACATATTCAGGATATGTAACATCTTGATTTTATCTTTTTCTTTCTGCAAAAGTCCTGGGATCAGTGTGGTGAGTGGTGATGGATCTTTTTGCCCTCTCTTCCATGCTGATCCTTTCTGGCCTGTCCTGGTTTTGCTGCATTCCGTGAGCCACTGTTGTACTGTGCAGCTCATCATTCCGCCACCAAGAGCAAACACAGAAGCAAAATGCTCCCAAAATTCAGGTTTCTGGAGATGATCCCTAAGAACTCTCACAGAATATCTACAATATGAAAGAAACACGGAACAGGTGAACAAAGCTGTGGCTAAAGCAGGCTGTGAGCTCCCACAGGGCTGGCAGCAAGGTGGGAACAGCAGTGTTAGGTGCCCTTGTGAATGGCTGCAATGTGGGTTTGAAGCCAGATCTGTTTTGCCTCTCAATAAATCGGCCTGTGTGGGGCTGAGGAAGCAGGGATGTTATTGGGGGTGGAAAGCATCTTAAATCAAGCAAGTACCAAAGGGCCAAGAGCCCCATACAGACCCAGAACCAGCTGTCCCCATCCTGCAGTCCAGCCTGTCCCTTCCTGCCTGCCAGGCCCTGCAATCTGCACTGCAGGCAGACCTCAGGTTTCCAGGCTGAATCTACAAGGGCAACATTGACCTAATTAATCTCCGAAACAAACGGGAGAGAAAGACTTGCTGCCGTATGTTACAGAATGAAATCCTCTCCCTCTCCTTTTGCTCTCCTGGCCCCGGGGATTCATCCCAGGCAGGTGCGTCTTTGATTGCAGCAGGTTTTGAATCCTCTTCCCTCTCCTCGCGGGGATGCCACATGCTGTCTTCTGACCTCGTTAGCTTCTCCTCCTGTTCCACTTCCCCGCTTTGCACTCCCAGCCCCACCGATGTGCTAATTACCACAAAGCAATCTGCAGGAACGCACTCCTCGGAGCAGGGAGAGGAGGGAGACGCTCTCAGAGACGTGTGGGGGAGGGAGCAAACTAGGGGAGCAGGAGCTTAGTTTAGCAAGGCTGATGTTTGAGCTTGTACCAGGCTGTCCCCCTGCCCAGGTCAGTGCCAGATGTGGCACATGGGGGTGTGCAAGAGACAAAGTGCTGCATGTGGAGGTCTGCAGAGCAGGCTGTGCTGCCTGCCCAAAGGGCCACCTGGGGCTTGTGTGGGCAGGGGCGTGGTGTGCCTCAGCTGCATCCAAGGCATGGATGTGCTGTGCAGGATAACCTGAACCTCCAAGGCTGATACTCGCCAATTAACCCTCTTCCTTCAGCTCCACATTCCCCTAGGACGAACTCCTGCAGGCAGACAAGGCAGGGCTACACACTGTCCTTGGGCAGGCCTCGTGCCAGGTCCCTTGGCCCGTGCTCTGGACAGGGCAGTGGTCTGGGCACCACTGCTGCTGCCTTGTGCTGCCAGGAAAAGGCAAGGTGTTCACTTCAGGAACGCACACCCAGCAAATGCACTTAATGGGCTTCCAGTTCTCAGCTGACCTGTGCTCCACAGCAGAGCTGGTGTGGTTTTGGAGCATGGGCAGAGGTCCATTCCTCCAGCACTCGTTGAAAATGAGCAAACTGGAGGGGGATGGAGTTTGGGTTCATTTTGGCCAGATGGAATGACAAGATTCTCCTCTTCTTTCTTAATCAGTAAGAGACAATTCAAAATGGAGAAAGAAAAAAACAGCAATTAAGGAAACAAGCAGATCCTGATACCCTTTGCTTTGTTGTAAATCTAAAGCAAACCCATCCCAGCTGGTGGAACTGTATTTATATTGAACTGGTGTGAGTGAAATTAATGTCAGCTTCAGTACATTAAAAGCAAGACAAAGGAAGAGAAAAGCCAGTCCCTCTGAGTGTGGTTGAGGGGTGAATTGAGGGAGAGGGACAGTAGGTGATTCTCAGGAAGGACATCTTCACTGTTGTTATATATGAACTCAGTAGTTGATTTTTGCTCATTTAAACCCCAGTTGTTAAGTTACTCAAGTTAATTAAAGGTTCTAAGTTTTAATTGTTAATGTTGATGTTAATATTAATGAAATTAAGAATTTTTGAATGTTCTGAAATGTTCCCAAGTTGTCCCCTACTCCCCTGTTCATGATTTGAAACTAGACTTGTGACTTTCTCTTTAAATGTTCAAGATTTACAATTTTTCTACATTTCACATGTAAGTTTATGTTCTTCTCAGTTAGAAAATGTATTTTCTGTATTTATTTTGCACTTTAATATAAGTTTAAATAAGTTTTAACCCATGTAAGGAACTGAAGGCATCTCCAGTTAACCAGGCATATTAAGAGCAGATTTCTAAAAATAACACCCTCACTGCTCCTCTGTCACCGGACTCCATGGTAACCATGAATACTGATGAGGCTCCTTCCCGCCAAAACCCTACCCCTAGACAACGACCGAGCCATTGGTGGGAAGGAGTGACCTCATTGGAGAAAGCTACCAATGATGTGGGGCCATGGAGGCGGGACAGGGGGCAGGCAGGGGCGTTCCTGGGCGGGGCAAGCCCATTATAAAAAGCCCTGTCACAGGCTCGCAGAGAGCTTTTTCCTCCGGAATAGCCTGGAGAAAGCCCGGTATCGGAGGGTGGCCTTCACTCCCTTGTGGAATCTTGCTTATAGTTTGAGCTCTCAGCCTAACTGAGACCTCACTCCGGTACCGCAGCCCTCTGCTACAGGGTTCTGCGCCGTGCTGGCAATTCTTTTTTTNTTTTTGACAACTGTGAAGTCTGGAAGTGAGGGAAGCCATAAGGTGCCACCTTACCCAAGTGCAAGGCCGTGCTGTCATTGAGATTGTGCCTGTGGGGTCTGACCACTCCTGCACATTTCCATGACTTGTGTGATCCCAGCTGATGCTTCTCTTTTTTCTGACTTCAGATATTGTCAGGTTCCAGATCAGCAAGGCATCAAGTGCATGAAGAGCAACCACAGGGCTCAGCTGGGGTCTCATATTTTCCTGGTGCTCCGTGGTTTTGAGCTGCAGAAGTTCCTGGATAAATCCAGCCTCAGTTCCTCTCTGAATTCACCTCAGGGTACACTTTTCTGGGGGTCTGTGTTTGCTTTCAGGGCTGAACCACCTTCTGGTAGCTTTTAAGGGAAGGGCCCTTGCTCTCTGCTGCTGTTCAGTTTCATTTTCTTTCAAAACTTTCCATTGCTCTCTCTCTTCCCTTTTTGCTTCTACTTTAATTACTTGATTAATGGACCCCCCACCAGCCTCTACCCTTCTTAGACATTTTTGCGTGTCACATGCAATGTGAAAAGCAAAAGTTGCTCTATGTGCTTTGCACATATTCATATTCACTTCTCACCTCATTTATTACAGATCTAATTTTCTTTCTGTTCATTTACATTCTGTCCTGTAGCTTCAGAACTGAGGGCCACATCCAGCAGTGGTAGAACCAAGCCTGACCCACTGGTGCACAGTTGCTGAAGGCCTGGCACTCTGTACTGGTTCTCAGCTTTGCTCTTCTTGCATCTTTTATATTCTGCAGAATAGTCTATGATTTGTGTCAAGGTGCTTGCCTGGGATCTGAGCCTCACACTCCTGACAGCAATTCACAAGGGACTTTTACACCTTGGATTCTTTTTGCTCATCCCAAGAGCCATTTAGCTACATCTTCCCCCAGTGACCTGCACAGAGGTCACTGAGGCCACTGAGTCTCTTCCTCGTGGTGTTTTGTGCCTGCTCTTACCTCTGTCAGTACACAAAGAACCAAGGAAATCCTGCAGGCTGCAGTACTGGAGCAGTGCAGGAGGCTAAATCACACATCACATCTCTCTGATGGCAGGTTATCACAAGGAAAAGCCCTCCCTGAGTCAGTAACAACATCCTCGTGTTCTTGCAGGGTGGGGGAGTCATCGCTGGGGCTTTGGATCCCCCTGCACACCTATTTGCTCAGGTGGGTGTGCTCTCCTCTGTGGCCATGGAAGCTGTTTCCAGGCTGAGTCCTGGCCCATGGTGCAGGTAATGAAGCCTTTTGATCCAGCCAGGATTGCTCCTGTGCTCCTGAATGTGCCCCTGGCAGGGCTGCTGCACTCAGTGGGTCAGTGTTTCCCTCTGTAAACCCACAGACCATTTCCAGGGGCTGTGTCCAGGATGCTTCCAGTGACGTGCCCACACAGCAGATGATGTTCCTGCACACAAGTTCAGGCTGTTCAAAAAGCCTGGCAGCAGCTGTGTCCACAGAGCAGAGCATGGGGAAGGTGAGCTGGGAGCAGACCTGCAGATGCAGCAGTGGAAATGCACAGGCTATTCCAACCCTGGAGGACATCTCCGTGTCCTTGCCAGACAGATCTTCACCTCTGAGCTGTGTCCTCTTTACCTCAGGGCATCTTCTCTCCTCCCAGTCACTGGGACTCCCCTGCCACTGCAGGTAGGAGGTGGGTTTGCTCCTCACCTGAGGAGTCTGACCAGCAGTCAGTGCCTCTGGCAGCCTTTGGTCCTTTCTCCAGAGGCTGGAGATGCTGAGAAGGCCACGGAGGCCCTGTTAGCCTGAACCAGCCTGTGTTCAGCTGCCTCACAGGCAAGCCCAGGCCCCCAGTGGGCACATCAGGCACCCCAGGGCTGCAGGCTGACTTGGAACTGGTCTCAGCAGCATTGGCTCCATGTTCATTTTAGTCCCCCTGCTTCCCTGAGGGTTGAAGAACCCTATTGACCTTTTCAGATTGAGAGTATCAGAGATCCTGCAGGTCTGCTTTCCATGGCCACCACGCTGATCTGAGCCCCTATGGGGCTGTGGCTGCCCGTGTCCCTGCTGGCTCTGCCACCCAAAGCTGCTGAAAGGGGCACAGAGACCCACGGCCAGTGGTGAGCTGAGCAGGGAGCACTGGCCCCAGCTCTGAGACATTCCTGCAGCCTCAACCCCTGAAGCACAGCCAGGTAAAATCAGCTTCTGGAGGGGGCACGGGGTGCAAACCACAGTTAGCTGGAAGATGTAAAAATGTCTCACTTTCTCATGACGCTTGAGGAGGAGGTGCTGCTGCAACATTGATATTTTTGGCATGGAATAGGTTTAATCTCCTTTCCTACCAGCTCATAATGACTCAGCTTTGAAGTCCACACCATGCTGTTGTTTTGTGGGTCTTAAAACTGCCCTGGCAGAGGAAGGGGAGTGTGAGAGCTGCCCACTCTGAAGGCAGCAGCACGGGGTGCGATTGCACCACTGTCCATCATCACCAGTCCATCCCACGGCAGGGATAGGGCCTGTCTCTCTCCTCACAGGCTCTGGAAAGGACCCAGACTCCAAACATGGCCACAAGTTAGGTGGGACAAATGCCTCCAACACTTAAGCTTTGCTCCCATCAAAATGTTTACCTAATGTTATTGTTTCATAGCCATTTTGGTATTTGGATGCACACAAATGGGAGATGACTCAGCTCTTCCTCCCCAGTCTGTTTTCAAAGGGCACATCCTTGTGTTTACAAGCTGATGATAAACCCTCCAGGCCTCTGCAGGACATGATGCTCCTAAATGCTTCTGGAGCACGTTCATGTGTCAGAATGAGGGCAGGAGGCTTGTGAATGGGCATCTGACTAAGTGAACTGTCAAGATGGGGTGGCAGATACCTGCAGGGGGATGCTGGCACACTCTGTGATGCAATCATCCACACGGAGATGCCCCATGTCACCCAGCAGGTCCCACTGCAGAAAGCCAGCACCTCAGTGGGCCTGTCTGAGGAGACCTGTACAGCAATGAAATCCTGCACTTCTAAGGTGTGTCCTTCTCCTTGGAAGGGCAAAGTCACCTTTGCCCTGCCATCACACCACTGTGGTGGTGTGTCAGAGCCAGCAGCCTCTAGGTGCTGTAGGACTCTTCTGCTTTACAGGCTTCAGGTGTGCAAACTTCTGATGCTGATCCTTGGGAAGAGCTCCAGCCCATCTTTGAGCTCTGAAAGTGTCCACAGGACATCACTGCAAGACAGAGAGGTGAGGCCATGGTGTAGGAGATGTGTGAGCCTTTGTGAGTCTGCAAAATGTCCTGAATGCAGTGAGGTGCCACCAGCCAGAGCTCAGCTGTCAGAGCCCTGTGGGTGTCGTGGCCTCCCCTCTCAGGCAGCTGCTGCAGGCAGATGTGGTCACACATCTGGCCACACTGGCAACACAGAAACCCACTGGAAAGGCTCATCCATAGACATCAGCGTCCACGGGATTCACATGGAGTGTTTCATGGCACTGACCACTCTGCACATCACTCAAGGGATGGGCTGATGGCTTTTTCATCTGGCCCAGACCCCTTCTCCCAGCCATAGGGCAAACACAGGACCTTTGTGAACACACTCCTGTTAATGCACACACAAACAAACAAACAAACTTCTTTTCTGCTCTCCCACACTGGCCAAACCACTCACCCCAGCGTATGTGCACTGGCTTTCACTGGGCTGGAGTTCTCTTTCTGCAGTAAGAGCTTGGGTGCTGCTGTGCTGGGGTTTGTGCCCAAGGCAGGGCTGACAGCACCCCACGGTTCAGCTGGGCTGGGCTGGGCCTGCACAGAGCCCAGCTCTGCTCTGTTCCCATGGCCAGCGTTGGGCTGGCGGACACAGGGAGCTGGGAGGGGGCACAGCTGAGACTCCACTGCCCCAGGGATGTCCCAGACCATACAGCTCCATGGTCGGCATGTAGAGCTGGGGAAGGAGGGAGAAGTGGGGATGAGTGATGGTGTTTGTCATCCCAGTCCCCATCCCATGGGACGGACCCAGCTCTCCTGGGGATGCTGAGCACCTGCCTGTGGTGGGGAGCAGTGACTGTCTGGCTTGGCCATGCATCTGCAGCTTTTGCTTTACCTGTGTAACTGTCTATACCTCGATCAGTTTTCACCCCTTTACCCTTCTGATTCTCTTCCCCAGCTGCCCCTGGGACAACCCTCCACAGGCTGGAATTTCTGCTCCCTTAACAGTGCCCTGCACATGCTGACTCTCTGTGTGGTGGTTGCAGGGTGCTGACAATACCCTCCAATCTTTATGAACACACAACTGCATTTAAACATGTTTTTTCTTCTTGTCTCTCACTTGTAGGTTTTTCCTTTCAAATATTCACTTAGTTTTCCTTTACTTTTCCGCCCAACCTGTTTCAAGGCATGGATAAGAAGCTCCATGGGGTCCCTGTGGAGGTGCTGGAAACAAGCACTCCCAAAATAGAGCCTGTCATTGCCTTTTGGTCATTTGTCCCAGACCTGTGTGCAAGGTGGGAAATGAGGGACAGCTGTGCTGCTGGAAACTGGGGAGATCACAATGCTGGGTTTCCCCATCTATTGTAAGATTTCCTTGGATTCTCTGCCAAAGACCTGGGCTTGAAAAAATCCTTGAATTAGAAATTCACAGCAGATCCTTTTGTAAATGGACAATGTGTTTCAGTCAAAAGCAGGAGGATGAACCTTTGGTGAAGGAAAGCAATGACAACTGAAGTGTGCAGGGTATGTCCTCACATTTTGAAAAACACCTAAAAGACACAGATGCTTTAACTGAAATGTGTCATCCTCAGACACTGAGACCCAGATACTCCGGCACAAGGGGGTGAATAATTCCCCCTTGGATTCACAAGGCTCAGTGGGACTCAATTCCCAGGACAACTGCTGTCTCTAACACTCATGTTCTCTGCCACCACAAAGCCACCACATGTCCACCACTGGAAGAGCAGGAAAAAAAGGCCTTGGACAAGTGGAAGCACTGCTGGAATCAGGACTGGAGTTGTGGTGATAACCAGGGCATCCAGGGGAAGAATTCAGCAGTGAGCAATCGATTAACTGGAAGTCTCTTGCCACTTTTCCATTTTGCAGTGAGGCCCAGATGGGACAGCTGAGTGTCCCTCCCCTTGGACTGTCTTAGCTGCTGTTTGGCTTCCAGACAAGTTAAGCTGGAACACTTTAGCCACTTCAAGATTACAAATGTTAGTGACTTCCTGTTCAGGAGCACTGGCATAGAAGTCAGTTTGATGACCAGCTTTCCTCTGGGCAATCTATGCAATTTCTTCAGTTAATCCCAGGGACGTGCTGGAGCAAACACAGGCTCTTGGCTGTCCCATCTCACTGGGGACAGGCTCCAGTGACACACAGGATTTGTGCCCCAGTTGTGTCGTCCTGCAGTGGAAGAGGCACAGAAACAGAGAGGCACATGTGACCATGGGGAAGCAACTGTCAATGCCTTGCGCACCCTTCCTTCCTGGAGGTTTGGCTCCCTGGGCCAGCATGGCTAGAGCATGGATGATGACCTTGAAGAAAGCTGTTGGGAAGAAAGCTGGAGCCTTCAACAGTGGCTGAACCCCTTTCCTTGGGAGCTGCCTTCAAAGTGGGGTCTGACCCTTGTGCCCAGACTGAATCACGACAGAGCCGACCACAGCCATGCCCACCCCTGGCCACGGACCCCTCTGAGCCAAACCCTGACCTGAGAGCTGACTTCATGGCTCAGCCTTGGATCTGCATCACCACCATGAGCTTGCCTGATGATCTGGACTTGCAGATGACCCCATTTACCAGTCCCATGTATGCCCTTGCTTGGAAGACTGGGACTGAGTCCCAGCTGTCCCATATCCAGGCACCACAGATGCTCAGTGTTGCTCCATGAGTAACTGGATGGGGCTGATGTCTCAGCTGCATCGACTCAGACCCATAACTCAGCTCTTCAGACCACTTGACATCTCACCCCTTGATGTGATGTCCATTTAAGAAAATATTTTTTTCACTTTCTATTTCAGTTTTCACTTCAAGTCCTCTGCACTGCCATGCCATGGACACACAGATCCATCACTGCAGGACGAATTGTATCAAGGAATGTGGCTTCACTATCCCTGGTAAGTCACCAGCCAGGCAGGTTCCACCACAGGGGACATTATTTGTCACTTAGGTTTTGTTGGAAAGGCTCCAGGGCAGTCAGGAAGACACCTTGGATGTTTCCTTAAGAAGCATCTGCAGCTTGTTTTCCTCACGTAGGTTTTGGCACCAAGGAGGAGGAGATGGAGCTGGGGAAGTGCTGGAATTGCTCCCAACAAGGCTTCCTGCGGCTCAGGGATTTTCAGCAGGTTTACTGAGCTAAATGTCTGTGTGTCTGACACAGAGGCAGCAGAACCTTGTGCTCAGCAATGTATTGATTATTTTTTCCATAGACAAAATGATGATTTCATTATCAAGGCTACGATTTTACTTGTAGCCAATGATTCCCCAAACCACGGAAATATCAAAATATTTGAAATTGTTACTGCATAGTTAAAAGAAAAGGTGACCCATCATTTGCTGCTTACTTTCAACATAGCCATGGAGGGGTGTAAGCTTTGGAAATTTAGGATGTGAATTGCAGGAAAATGTCTTCAGCCTAGAAAATATAACATTTGCAACTGGGGATGTGAACATTGCCATTGGAGAAGCTCTATCCAGTAATTACTGGAAAATGGGAATGAATATTGGCTTTAGCTCAAACAATGCATAGGCACTGCAAAACACACAGAAAAGTTACCATTTGATTTCCAATGTTTTGTTATGCCAATTTTTCATCTGCTTTTCTTATTTTCTCAAGCTCTTCAAACTTCCAGAACTTACTGCTACAGATTTACATTTTTACAGATTTACATTTAATTTTGCAGATTTAATTTTTCAGACTTTAGCACATGGAAATCATAGAATGGGCTGAGTTGGAAGGGACCCATCAGGATCATCAAGTCCAACTCCTGTCCCTGTGCAGGGCACCCCAACAATCTCACCCTGGGCCTGAGAGCATTGTCCAGCACTTGTCCAGCACTGTCCAAATGACCACAGCCATTAGCTTTTTCCAGACTATGATGCTGAAAAGCTTTTAAATAAGTTTCTCACTATTACAGCATTGTTTCATATTCACCAAGTCTTGCCAAGTCATTGTTTTGTTATTTTAAATGGTAACAAGGATGAGGATGATGGAGTTTGGTTTTCAGGGAGCAATTTAGATTTCTTTGTGTATGTTCCACTTCAAACCTCTGGTCTTCCCCTTTCTTTTTACACAGGGGCCTTCTTGTGTTCTTTCTCATCTCAACGAGGGGCGGAAATGACACTCCCTTGTCAGGAATGCAAACCTGCTCGGGGTGATTCAGCTAACACCAAGACAGGAATCAGACACAAACCCACTGCAGCTTGGAGTTTTATGAATTAGCTAAAAAATAAGTGCTCTGAAATGGAACAAACTGATATTAGGATACATTTACAGGAATACATCAAAGCCTGACATAATTTACTTGTATTTTAGTCCAGTGGCAATACATAGTGGAGGGAAAACCATGTGCTGCATGAGGGATTTTCACTCTTCTGCAAAATCTTGTGGAAGAAGAGGCAGCACTTACCTTCTTTGAAATTGTCACTTATTTCCAAGGGTTACTGAAGGATACCCAGATTTTTCAGCAAATACTTTACTTCTGATATGTTCCTCACCAAGCAGAGAAACTGTCACTTCTGAAGAGCTCAAGGCTTATTTATAAATGCCAGCTCTGCTTCAGGCACAGAGATGTCAGAACTGCTCCAGAAGGGGTTTCTTGCTCAGCCATTCTTTGCGGGGGCACAGAGACATTGAGGTATCCCTGGCTTATAGTTACTCCTTTCTGCCCTGCTTGGCACCAGAGTTTATCCAAGAAAACGCTCGATTTTATTTCCACAGCACCGTTGTGTCTGGCAGAGGGAGTCTCTGTGCTCAACACCTGCAGAAATTCCTGTCAAAGCAGGGAAACGCTGCTGGCAAAACTGATCCCATCCCTTCGTGGTCTTTGTGGGGATCAAAGGGTCCTTTGTTAATGGACCCGAGTCTTTCTCCTGGGCCAGAAGCAATGAAAGAAATGGCAGAACTGTGTACGCTAAGAAGAAGTCGTGCTGAATAAGCTCATCATGCTCAATGACTCATTAAACACTTCCAGCACTTCCAGAGGATCTTGGTCCTCCGGCACTGGGCTGGTTCCGTCCAGGACAGGATTAATTCTTGCAGTAGCCCGGAGGAGGCACCATCAGGACCCTGAGGTTATTCTGTACCACCTCAGGTCATTGCCGGGGGCAGGGGAAGGGAGGCTCTTCCAAGGAGAATAGGTTCCTTCCAGGCAAGAAAATGCCGGGGGAGACACCGGTATTGTTTATTGTCCGGGGGAGTATTTTCGTGTTAATTGTTTCTTTTCCTGTACCCTCTGTCATTACTGTTGTTGCTGTCACTGTTCTTTTCGTTATCTCATTGCTGTTTACATTCAATTGTTCTAATCTCAACTTGCAATCTTTAAATTTTGTGCCTCCAATTCTCCTCTCCAACCTGCGGCAGAGGGGAGGGCAAAAGAGGGGAGAGAGCAGTGACCCTTACTTATCTCCAGTGACCCTCACTTATCCCCAGTGACCCTCACTTATCCCCAGTCTCCCTGGTGTGATTTCTCCGACTTTGAGTGAGATTTCTTCTCCTCCCCGTCTATGCAGGTGTGATTTAAAGGTACTGTCTTTGCCATGGCCATGGTCACTGCCCAGCTTTAAGCTCCAAGGTGCCTGAGTCACCTTTGCAGGTGCCAGGCAAGCATCAGTCCCTCAGGTGGCTTTGGGAATGCTTCTCCCAGAGTTAGTGCAGATTGCAACAAGCACTGTCTTGCTGATGCAGGCCTTGATTCCACCCATCAGCTAAAGAGAAAAAGCTTTTGGGTGTGCACATCAGGAGGAGGAAGAAGTGTCTAGACACGGCAGAGGACCAGGGAGAGCAGCACAGAACATAATGTGGCTTAAGTCTGCTCTCCTCAACTCCCAGCCCATCTCTAGTCCCCATGGCTCTCATCTAAAAACCTGGAGGTTTTCTATAACCTTATTCCATAGTTTTTTCTATAGATTTTCTATGGTTTTTTTCTGTATTTTCCTCTCTACAAGAAAGACATTGAGGCACTGGAGCATGCCCAGATAAGGGAACGGAGCTGGGGAAGGGGTTGGAGCCCGAGGAGTGGCTGAGGGAGCCGGGAAAGGGGCTCAGCCTGGAGAAAAGGAGGCTCAGGGGGGCCCTTGTGGCTCTGCACAACTCCCTGACAGGAGGGGGCAGCTGGGGAGGGGTCAGGCTCTGCTCCCAGGGAACAGGGACAGGAGGAGAGGGAATGGCAAGTTGCACCGGTGAAGGTTTAGGTTGGAAGGTAGGGAAAATTTCTTCATGAAAAGGGTTTTCAAGCATTGGAACAGGCTCCCCAGGGCAGGAGTGGAGTGCTCATCCCTGGAATTGTTCAAAAAACGTGTGAGGCTGGCACTTAAGGACATGGCTTAGTGGTGACCATGGTGGTGGTGCTGGGTTGATGGCTGTACTCCATGATCTTAAGGATCTTTTCCAACTGTGATTCTATGATTCTTTAGAAGCTGTTCCAGGGTGCACATTCCCATTGGGAATGTCTGGGTTACACGGGGACATCTCAGCCTGGGGGTGGTGCTGCCACTGCTGCTGGTCAGCAGCAGCACCCAGCAGCCCTGCGTGGTCTAGCAGCAACAACCCCTCACGAAGCTGGAGCAGCCAGTGACACCTCTGATAAAAATCTTCAAAATGAAATAATGCGTTGGGCTGACAGGAATAGTCCACACCTTTTCTGCTGGGCAGGTGAGGCTCGGCACAAACTTGTAGCCTTTCCTCCCTCTGTTGCTGTGCCCGGAGCCCAGTGTGCCACATCCCGAGAGCTCTCCCCGACAAAGAGCTCTGTCACTGCTGGGTCAGTGTGTCTGTCCTCCCCCAGAGCTGGCACCACGTTCAAATGCTGCAGCTGGGAGGTTAATCAGCAACTGCAGAGGGAGTACTCAGGGAAAAACACATGTCCCTTTCAATTAGGTTTGCTCAAATCCACTGCAATGAGAGGAGGGCTGTAACACTCAATTATTCCTAGCAATCAAATTAAATTTATGCTTGTCATTAAAGAGTCACCATTTGCTGCCTCTTCAGGAGCTCTGATCACCACTGTGTTATCACTGAGGGGTGTTGAATGACTTCTTGTTCACAATTTATCCACAGTCAATCTTCAGAGATGTCATTTGTGTGCTTTTTAAAGCTATTCTCGTCATAGGATTTGGGAAATTCCCCCCAGTCTGATGTATTGTAAAAATGGCTTAGTGCATAATGTGACTTGTAGTCAAGAGAAGAAAATCAAATCCAGCTTGTTTCCTCCTTTTGATGCCAAACCCAGCGACTTCAAGTAAGCAGGAAGGTCTGAGTGGGCTGCAGTGTGGGGACAGCACCCCAAGGACCCCCAGGAGCTCGGAAGGGAATTATTTTTGTGGTACAGCAGATGTGGTCAGGTCTGAGATGTCAAAACCTCCTTGGTTCTTCAGCTGGACAAAATGTTGAGTTGGAACTTCTGGAAAGCAAGTACAGACTTGGCAACACAAATTATTTGCGGGTCTGCCTTATTTTTGCCACGTTCATATTTAAAAAATTATAACCCCGGTGTCCCAAGGAGATGATTCCCTGCAGGGATGTTGTGTGTCTGCGTGTGAACTGACCTGGGCAACCACCAAGCCACGGCTGAAATGCAAGGGGTAGATTTATTCCATTACCTTGCTAACAACCCTGGGTGGCAGAGGCACACGGGACCACTGCACACACGGGGACACTGCTCCAGCAGGCTCAGCTCATCCCAGCAGGGAGCTCGTGAGATGGTGTTATCTCTACACTGGAATTCTACTCAAAGCAGGCAGAGAATGAACAACACCAGGCACAATAGATGGAGTTTTCCCACACATTTTTAGCATTCTTAGCTGCAAGGTCAGTTTGAGCAAAACTGTTCCCTTCTCCTCACCAAATCTTCCAGATCTAACTTCTTCCTCCCAACCGTCTGCCTCTTGTATTTCTTCATGTAATAACATTTGGAGGTTTTGGCTAACATGGATCACATTACACAGAGAAGTCAAAGCCCAAAACATATGAAATTCCTACGTGAAAATTTGTATCTGCATGAGGCAAGTATCCACCAGTGTTCCTCCAGTATAGGCTACCTATCAAACAGACATTCATTAACACTTTAAATTACTGAAACAACAGTTAATTGACCATTTTCTACTGTTTTCCAGTAGGAAAATTCATCTAGGAGTTGAAAAATGGCTATTATTCATGGGAACATGTTCATTTTGTGAGGAACTGTTGTGTTTTGGATACCTCTCAGTACTAAGAAGAGACGAGAAAAGAGCTAGGAGAAGGTTAAAAAATGACAGCAGATTCTTCTGAGGTTAGGAAATATTATGGGTATCATTGGTCTTCCACCCAGACCCAAAACAGAATAGGAAAGGATGTCTTTTATGGAAGTTCACTCTCCTAGTTTCATGTAAGAAGAGTTGTTCTTAGGGTACCCAGGGATGGGGAGCAGAATAAATCCCATAACCCAAGGGCAGGTGGTCAGTGACCTGCTACACCACTTAGACACACACAAGTCTCTGGGGCCAGATGGGATCCAGCCAAGGCCGCTGAGGGAGCTGGCAGAGGTGCTCACTGAGCCACTTTCCATCTTGTGTCAGCACTCCTCACTCATTGTGGAGGTCCCAGTTGACTTTAGGTTTGCAAATGTGGCGCCCATCTACAGAAAGAGATGGAAGGAGGAACCTTCTCTCTCCCGACAACTCCCTGAAAAGAGGTTGTACCCAGGTGGGGGTTGGTCTTCTCTCACAGATGAAGAACAATAGAACAAGAATAAACGACCTGAAGTTGCACCAGGGGATGTTTAGATTGTATATTAAGGAAAATTTCTTCAGGGAAAGGGTGGTCAAGCCCGGGGGGCACAGGCTGCCCAGGACAGTGGTGGAGCCACCATCCCCAGAGGGATTGAAAAGATGCGTAGATGTGTAACCCAGGGATGTGGTTTTGTGGGATTTGGCAGTCTTAGGTTTAGGGTTGAACTTGGTGATCTTAATGGTCTTTTCCAACCTAAATGATTCAATGAAGTCCACTGGGTCTGGAGAGGTTTCATGTGAAGTGGGTCAGGAAACTGATTCAGCCAACCCAGGGCAAAAAATCTCATTTCCAGGGCAGATGGGGCCCTTTGGCTGGGATCAGCATGGTACAGTGCATTTCAGCTATGCCAACAGGCCTGTACAAGAAAAAGAATTCTTTCTTCAGAAGAGGTTTCTAGCTGCACAATCTGGACCAAACTCTGGCTAAAAGGTACTAAGATCCTTCCCTGGCACGTCCCTGTTAGCCCTTTGCAGTTGCACAATCATTTAAACAGATAAATACTCACATAATTATAATTTACTCTGTGGTTTATCAATACTAAATTCATTGTTGAATGCTAACAACGAAAGTGCTGTCATATTGAATAAGTGAATTTTAGGGAAGTTGGACAAGAAGGTTTTTTCAACTTGTTTTCTCAAGAAAATACATATTCATAGTAGTTTGATATACCAACTCACCTGGGCAAGTATATTTGCATAAATACTCAAATGAGAATATTTGCACGAGTAATAAGGACATGTTTGTTTTTCACGAGTGCTTATTTAGAAGGAAGTGTTTTTCTACCAAATATTCATATATAAAAGAGGTCGTGAATGCAAACAAAATGATTCATGGGGATTAGTCTGAAAGAAGATTTCCCTGTGTGTCTGTAATATTTTCACTCACCTCTGGTTGCTATGTAGTAGCCAGTGATCTGCAAAACCTGATGAGCTCTGACAAGGCCTCTCCAAGTCTGCAGGATCATCTGGAGCACGGATGGAGGCATTACTGCAGGTTCCCCAAAGCGCTGAGCTTCTGCCAGTAATTAACAATATAAGAAATAAGAATATTAATTATAATAAAATAATCCTCGCTTGACATGAGACCCTGAGTCTGGGCTGACACCTGTTCATTATCCCCAGGATGCCGTTCCTGGTTAATGCTGCCTGAGCCCATTAAGTTGGATCCAAAGGACAGGGCGCTGTCGTGTGTCTCACAAACCCGGGAGACTGACAGCAAAGATGCTGCTCAAGTCTTTTGTTCCATATAGGAGCCGGCCCTGATTCCAGACCTTCTCAA
The DNA here is from genome assembly GCA_013398115.1 of Falcunculus frontatus. Taxonomy (NCBI): domain Eukaryota; kingdom Metazoa; phylum Chordata; class Aves; order Passeriformes; genus Falcunculus; species Falcunculus frontatus. Next base: position 146,577 of record VZRV01008643.1, read on the forward strand.
TATGCTTCTCCCACTCCCTGTGGGAGCACAGCTGACCCTCCTGGCACAGCACTGTGCTGAAGGAGCTGGTGGGGCTGGTTCCAGCATGGTCACGCTCTCACCTTCCCTTCTGAGGGCTCGAATGCGGTGTTGGGGAATCAGCTGGGTTCTGCTGTGTTGATTCCACCCTCTTCCATACGGAAGAGGTCCTTTCCACACATATTTCCTTCCTCTTTCAATGTGAATGGGAGAAGCATGAAAGGGTCTTTGTTCGGGATTTAACAATCTCACGAGCCCTCTACCACTGTGGGTGTCTGAGTCATGTGGGTTGGCTTTTCAGAGCAGATCAAAGCACTGTCCAGCACACTGCCCAGGGGTCTGTGGGAGCTGGTCCTCAGTCCTCTGGGGCCTTTAAAAACCCAAAGTAATGCCAGAATTACCAAATACTGGTGCAGTGGGTTTGACATCTTAAGACTGTGTGATTCCATCATTGACTTCCTCCCGGTCTTCCCCTCAAGAGCCACACTCCACCTCCCATTGCTGCCTTCCCAGCCAGTGCAGGAGCTCCCGAGCATGCAGAGGAGGAACTCCAGCCCTCAGATGAAGCTGCTGAGCAAGGGCACAACCACAGCAGGTTACTCCAGCAATTATAAAGAGCTCTCAGCAGTGATGTGAGGTCCTGGAGGATGCAAAGAAGGTTCAGCATGGGTCCTGCAACTGAAAGTTGAGAAGGAATGGGAGACCCTGACCTGAGGACGAACTGAGGACTAATCTGGTCCAGAGGTGTTTCAGCAAGTGGTTTAGATGAGGGCTGAGGAAGAGGCTCCAAAGGAGAGATCAAAGCTGGGGTCTGTGGGACTACAGTTTCCTGGCAGCAGTGGGGGAAAAGCACAAAAGGGAAAGACCGTCCCCACACTGGCAATTCAAGAAGGGGAATATCAGTTACTTTTGACTCTGATGGTATTCACAGAAGTCTTATCAGGCACTGGCTCCAAATGGAAAGTGTCCAGATAAGGTTTTCTAGAGTGATTCAAGGCCCAGGAAAGCTCACTTATAGTGGGGCTTCAACCAAATCATTTTAATAAAGAAAAGAGAGAGATACCACTTGTAACAAATGTAGGTGGATAAATTGTAAATTATTTCTGCTGCGTTGTTAACCAGTAATAGAATCATAACAGGACCCACTAAGTGGGAGCTGCAAAGGCAAAGTCAACCTGGAAATAATTGTTAAAGCCAGCAAGCCCTGGTCAGTTCATCATATCTGAGCTCAACTTCAGGACATGGCTCTCAAATCTGTTTTGATGTCTCTTGCCCAAATATCTGGTTGGATTCAATGGGAGCAGAATCCAACCTGGCTCTTCAGATTCACTGTTCCTGCTATGCAGCTGCTCAGATGGGCCTGGAAAAGCTTTGCTGATGCAGGAAAAGCATCCCTATGGCAATATAACTGCCAGAGTTTTGCCTTTCTAGTGCAAAGTACAGTGAGTGAATGCTAACAGAGATGTTTCTATGCCTGAGTGCGGTATATTGACCTGGTGCAGAAGTATTTCCAAAGCATCACAGTCTCGGTGCACCTGAGAAGCTCCTGGGTGGCTGAGGTGTCCCTGCTCCCTCCTGGTCCCCCCTGTCCCTGACATTCAAGGGTCAGTGGGTGCTGCAGCTCCCCTCCCTCTGTGCCAGCTCCACTGCTCTCCTGAGCCACCTGGAGCAGCTCCCCAGGGCAGAAATCACAGGCGATCCACTCCAGTGGCCTCCCCAAATGAGAGCAAAGTCTGGCCAACACGACACGCCTGAAGGCCAGGGGAGATGGAGGCAGCCTGGCGTGACCTGTGCCTGCTGTCAGCCCTGCCACCCCTTCCCGAGGAGCTTGGCTGCTGTGCCAAGACCTCTGCCAGAGAGGCAAAGTCCTTGTGCTTTTCCTGCAGCCCGAGGTCATGGATTAACGGGAGTTCCTGAAGTTTACTTGACTTGATGCCCTTTCCCAAGCAAACCTCCTTTACACAACAGGAAGTTGTAGGTTTGGGGCCATTAAGGGTTTTAGGAATTGCCAATATTCTCTGCTAATGCCATCAGCACCTCATGGCTCATCCAAAAGCAGCTCCAGGAGAACGGCCTGAGCTCAGCAGGGTGAACTGGAGATCTGTGCCCTACTTAGCTGGTGTATATATTCGTCAGTAAGTGGGGCACTCAATAACCTGAGATCTGACAGCCTTCAGATCCTCTATGGAGAGATGTCAATCATTCTGGCTTACAGTAAACATCTTCCCAAGCATCTGGACTATATTATAATATCCCATCAGTGCCAAATTATAAACATGAACCACACATGCTAATCTCTTGATTCTGGCTTATTTCCCTTTCAGACACTCCATGGAAGAAGGAAAAAAAAGTCTTTTGTCAGCATAATAAAATTATAAACCACGTGGGAGAGAGGGTGGTGCCATCACCCAGTGTCTCTCCTGAGCCAACTATGGATTTTTGCAATAGATTTAGTGTTTATGGCCATTTTCACTCTCTGCCCTGGTAATAATCATAGTGAAGACACCCAATAACCAGTAAAAGGAATCACAACAGAGGAAATCCTTTGATGTTTTGTGTGTGCTTCTCAGTTTGCTCTATGAAATGGTCCCACCTGCCCAGAGCTGAACCTGCTGTCCAAGAGGGACAGGGCAGTGACCACAGAGAGGGCACTGACCACCACCTTGTCTTGCTCTGGGGCAGTGGTGGGAGCTCTTCAGGAGAATGTGGAAATCACTTGGAAGCTCCGATCAACTAACAGGTGACTTTTACATCTTAAAGTAGCTTCTGTTTTATTCTTCTTCTGAGAGTGAACTAGTGAAGGTGAAGAACATTTTCCTGGAAGTCCTGGGGGTGGGATTCTTTGCATGCAAAACATGCTGGATAACTGACCCCTTTTCTCCATACAGCTCTGCTCCAAGGCCAGGAGCCCAGGTCAGCACAGAGGTGTGAATGTCCTTGGAGGTACCCACAGCTCCAGCTCTTCTCAGGCAGGGACAGAGTTACTTGAGGAAAGAAAACAAGAAGAATCTTCTTGCACACCCAAAGGACACAGAGATGGAAGAGCTTGGCAGCACTTTCTGAGAAAGGCTCAGCATCCTCAGGAGCTTGGGCAAACCCAACTATCTCTTTGGGATCCTTCTCCAAGGAGCTGCTTCTGTCCCAGGGAGCACCAGAAATTGCCCACTATGGATCACAGTCTAAGTGGGATCTGACAGGAGGAGCTGGCCAGGCCCTTCCCAAGGAGAATGTTAGAAAACCATAGGTTTTTTGAGCCCTGCCATCTCTTTTGCCACAGTGACCTTCAGGTGACCTTGCTTCCCAGTGTGAGAGTAGCAGCAGAAGTGGTTTCAGTCCACTGCAACTGGAATGGACTGGGCAGTTTGCCAAGTGAGTATCTGCTGGGTTAATCACTGTGCAAATCTAATCAGGAACTGGAATGTGCCAGGCTCATTACTGAAATTAAATTCACCTCCAATTAAAGAGAGAGCTACAAGCTTCCATCATGCAGAGGTGCCCCCGGGCTGCCCCTCCCAAAACCAACATCAAATCCAGTCCTGCTGAGCTGCAGGTTTGCTGAGCTCTGGAGGTATTTCCAGGTGTGAGGAAGTGAAGTGCTGCTTGTGATTTCCCCCAAGGCTCTCTGAGGAGTTTACCGATGCCGTTAATAAGTCACCTTGCAAGTCAGGAGCAACTTCAATGGTAGGATTTCCAAGGAGCACTGGCCAAGAGAAATCTGGGGACATGGCAACTGGAACACCTCCCATGGCAGGATTGTTCTTGTGAGCACCTTTACAAATTCTCACCTTCACATGCTGAATCTTTCCTTGGGACCTACGCACCTTATGTCTACACTGGAGTAGACAAATTAAGAAAGTGGAGTCCAAATTAAGAAATTAAGTTTGTGCTGAGAACAACACGGCTGCAAAGTCAAGCAGGTAAAGTGCAGAGATGCCGACTGAAAAGTTTTTCAAGCTTCATTTGCCCCTTTGGCTTCTACATTACACTTGCACAGCCTAATCACATCATCACTACACATCACATCTCTGCCTCCATCTGTGATTCACCAGGGCATTATCTGATTTTAGGGAAAAACTTTTAATATCTTAGCTCTAAATATGTGCCTGTCACTGAAATCCATCTCTGAAGACTTGGCAGGACTGCAGATGTGATTCCTGACCTTCTTCTTTTCTCCTCCAGTACTGAAAGAAAAAACAATCCACAAAGATTAGGGCTTGGCTTTCGCTTGGAGATGGCCAACATGGATGCAAAACTTGAAGGCTCTCTGTACACATCCTTGCTCCACTCACACCTTCCACTGCTTGCTCTGAAAACCACAAGTATATCCAAAAATATAGCTGGGGTCTGAAACCCTCCATCCTCATGGCCAGAAACCAGCATAAAGAATCACAGACTGGTTCGGGTTGGAAGGGACCACAGAGGGTCATCTGGTCCTACCTCCCTTGCTCAAGGAGGGTCTTCCCAGAGCATGTGGCACACACTTTAGCAAGACATTGAAAAATAGTATTTAATTGGTTTCAAGTATATAGGACATTAAATATATGTTGAAGAAAATAGTTCACCTGCGTGTTCCAGATCTGTGCGGAAGCCACAGGTACTGAGCAGAGCCATATTCTAGCAGGAGACTTCATCTTTAAACAAAACCTATTTGCTCCCTCTCAGGCTCAGGAGCCCCAAGATGGATTTGTCCCAGTGGTCTGACCACAGGTAGGTGTTCAGGTGGCTCATCCTTGCCTTGATGCAGAAGAGGATCAGGTCCTCATCAGTTCTCCTGGGCTTATTCTGACTGACCCACTTCCCTACAACCAGGAGTGCTGGAAGCCACAAGGATTATTGTGCCATCTTGTTGCAGAGTTTTAGCTGCAAAGCCTTGCTTTGGCACTGCCATGTCCATCTGACCTGGCAGGGTGTGCCACCTCTGTGACTTACACGTGCCTGGCCTGGCAGACACTGCATGAGCAGGACAGAAGGTGCTCATTGCTGGCAGTATTTGATCAATGAAATCTCTGAAATCTTTCTGCCTTGGCATTTGGCTCCTTGAGGACGTGGCTGATCACACTATTCATTTGCAGCCTCAGGTGTGTCCAGTATCTCTGGATAACCTTCCAGATGGCTGAGGAAACGTATTTGTCTGCCCAGAGAGGTTGGAGCCCGAGTCCTATTCCATCATTGTGACTTTTCCAAGTGTTAAGGGGGAGAGATGGCCAAGGGCTCCCAGGCAGAGACGCAGCTGGGTCACAACCATCTCCCTGCCTGCTGCACCTCTCTCCTTCACCTATCAACAAAACTGGTGAGGAATATCCTGGAGGATTTTTATACCAAGTCACTGATGGGTACCTACTGTGGTGGGAAGTTTCACCCATGATAAACCTCACAGCATATGATTGCTCTCAGCACTACTTGTTCTTAGTCTATGCTTTGTTCAGCTTGTCCATGTTCTCAGCCCAGGCCCTTGTCCCAAATTCCCAGATACCTGGGCCAGGGGCTTTATTTCCAACCCCCCCCCCCCCCCCAGCAGGCCCTGCAATGCTAATTCCATGAAGATCGCAGAAGGAGAAGTTTTCAGATGCCTTGAAGGTTCCTGCAAAACCCTCCTTCCCTCTCTGTTCCTTTGCAGAGGACACTGGTGGGTGACTCTGGCATGAGGATGGATCTCAGGCCAAAATCTTTTCTCTGACCTGTGTCCCAGCAGGGGAACTGCTGGGAGCCATCCCCTGCCTCCTGCAGCCACCCTTCACTCTCCAGAGGATCATCTTGGACAGCTGTTGGAGCTCCTGATGGCCACCTGCCACATGAAATAACTTCCCCATTGCTTCAGAGCCTCCTGATATTCCCTCTGCTCCAGATCCCTGCAAGAGTGTCTGATGCAGTGGATGTCACTGAAACCACCTGCTCTGCCTCCAGAGCTGCCCTGGAGAGTGTGAACCACCCCTTCTCCAAGGGGCTCATACCTCTGAGGGGCATTAATTTCTAGAATTACATCTCTCCCAGTTTAGGATGCAGACAGCTCTTCCCAGTCCTGTAAAACACTCTGCTGGCTCCGTTAATACTGGGTCGAACTCCACTTGTAGGTCCCACTCTGGTCACATGAAAGCAACAGAATGTGTCTGTCCACATGTTGCCATCTGATGCACGGAGGTTCCCCTCCCAAAATATTCACCAAACACATCTCCAGGGGGTACAGCTGTGACGCCAGACTGTTCATCTCACGGTCTGTGTCAGGGTCTGGCTCTGCTGTCCATATTCACACCAAGGCCTTCTGCCTAAGTTCATGAAGGAAATTCAGAAGCCGGGCAAGGGTAAGGTGTAACTGTCTCCTTTGATGCACCTCACACACTGTTTGTCAATTTGTTTAGTCTTCTGAAACCTTGCTGGGTTTTGAGTGTGGCTGTGTCCTTGTGGAGACTCCTCTGAGACTATGGATCAAACTGTGTAGGACTGAGTCCTGGTCTCCTTATTGCTGTTGAGTTGTATCACATTTCATAATCACCCTATCAAGATCATTTGGAATCACAGTGGAAAATAGTTCAAAGCCAGAGCTAGAAGACGAGATCCGGCCTTTAAATAGTTTCTATACTTTGTGGTATAAAGATGTAATTCTTTTTGCCATTCTAGGATCTATTTGAGAGCTGTCATTCCTGCCTTCCTTCCTTGCTCCTGTATGGATTTGCACATCACTCTCCTGGGTTTTAGGCCCTTTGCCTACGAGCAGTGTTCCTGTCAGTGTGTGGGTCTCTCTCTGGACTGTTCACGCTGCCTCTTCAGCCTGTGCTTGCTGTCTGATGGTTTCACTGAAGAACTCTTTGTGGAGGACCTTAAGACACAAGCACCTGCAGGTTCTATTCTCAGCTCCAGAGTTAGTTGCCCACATTGCCTCTCTTTAGCCCCAAATTCCTAAGACCAGTTCCTCTGGGTTATTTAGCACTGAGCCTCAGTAGCTTCTTCCCGTGTGTGCTCTGGGAAGCTTTTCCAGTGAAGAGACACTAATTCCTGCTGGTCTCTGGAAATCTGGAGACCCTCATCCCGACTGGTTATTGCACTTGGTTACCTGTTGGAGCCTCTCCAGATTTCAATCCTAAACCCAAGCTCCACACAGTCACTGTCCATGTCAGACCTCATGGGGCCTGGTGCTCCTCTGCTTCACGAGTTGGTGTCTCAGTTGTCCTGTAGAGCTCTGAAGGAGCCACTGGTGGGACAGCTGGAGTGAAGGGCAGGGCTGTTCCTGCTCCCTGCCTGCTGACAGGACAGTCCTGCCTTACCCAGAAGTTCTGCTCCTGCATTAACAACTTCACGTGATATTTCCTCAGTTGCTGAACTGCTCAAGAGCTGGAAGCACAAGGAGCAGCAAGGCAGGCTCGGGTGAACTCCTTCCACATGTCAGCAAATAACTATTCAAAGAGCAAGGCTGCACCACTCGCCAGCCCCTCCCCAGGGCTGCCGGGGGAATCCAAGAGTGCAGGTTTGAGGTAGAGCCCGACGAGCCTTCCAGACTGCGAGGGATGCAAAGCCCTTGTTATGGAGCAGAGAGCTCAGCACTGCCCCAAGGGTTAATTAGCAGCGTCCTTTGCCTTTGGAGGTGTTCATCTAAGCACTTCCTCGTGGAGGGACAGCCGTCTTTGTTGCCTGGATACTGCCTTGCCGCGGCTTTGAGGGAAATACCTGGAGCTTCATTACAAGAGGATGTTAGTGGGATTTTCAGGTTTAGCTGCACTATGTAAATTATTACCCGGGGCAGCCCTGAGGCAAAGTGGCTGCCGGTTACTATCAGCCACACATCACATCCATGCTCTGACAAGACAAATAAGGGTAATTGTCTCTCTCCCCTTAATCAGGGGGATGTGATTAGCTGGAGGAGGCCTTGGCCAGGTGCTCACCAGCATTACCCAGCTCAGCAACCTGAGCATCCCTACGGAGCCAGGCTGGGCAGCGAGGACCGGCCAGGTCCAACACCCTTCAGCTGTGGGAAGTGAACAGCAAACAAGCAGCCGTCTCTCGTGGCTTGAAGGAGGGTTGCAGAGAGTATAACCATTAAAAAATAAAGAACACCTGATGAACTGGTGACTTGTTCCTGGCTTTTTCCATGTTACCCAGGCTGTACCTTTGCTGCAGCTCACCTTCCAGTCTGAGATGTGTTGGACGTTGCTGAGGGAAAGTGATGGACCCCAAAAGGACTGGGAAGGGTTTGCACCCAGCCAGGGAAACTGAGCTCAGGAACAGATATGTGGAAAAACAGATTTTCTGAGGTGGGAGATGTGTGTCTTCAGTGGCTTTGTCTCACATCATCTCTTCCTCATGTTCTCTGTACCTATGATGAGTGAGATGCCCTGGGAGATTTTCCCTAAGTTATGGAGCAGGAGGGCATCGTCGTTGTCATCCTCCTCCTTCTATTTTAAGGATAAAATTCCAGTTAAACTGGGCCTGAGTTCCTTAGATCCTCCCAAACTCTCCAGTCACGATTTCTGTTCACCACATGACCTAAAGTCAGACCAAATGACATTAGGCAGAGCCATCAGCAAAGTAAACAACCAGCCACCCTTTTCCTTCCCAGCAGGACACAACAGCCTGTCGGGGTCTGACCCTGTTGAGGGTCTGAGCAGGGGGAAGGGTGGGAAATGAGACGGATGGAGGAACAGCCTTTTAATTGGAAGGCAGTGCAGATAATTGGGATGGTTTGCGTTGTCCGTAGAACAGAGGATGCTGTACAGTGGCTGTGCCAGAGCATTTGGAAGCTTCTCCTGGTCTGGGAGTGAGGAATCATCTGTCCTGGATTTGCTGAATCCCTTCTTGTGTGTCCTGAGGTGGGGAGTCCATGCCGAGTGCAGGATTGCCTGGAAGTCAGCCCTGATGGCCGAGTGCCACATCTGGGGCAGATGCTGGTGGAAGGGTTTGCTGTGCCCTGCAAAGGACCTGACTTCAGAACTTTGTCCCCCCTGCCTGAGGGGAGCAAAGCTGGGCATCCACCCCTATCACAGTGAAAGCATCTGCCAAGGTGACCTTCACTCACGTGCCTTCAAAAGGTGCAAAACATTTCTGAGTGTAAAGAGAAAGTGAAAACCCCTCTACCAAGACCCTGAGACATCTTCCCATGCTGCTTCCTTCCCTGCTGCCCCCTGAGGCACAACCACAAGGGCTTGTGCTGTCCATCAGAGATGGTGACAGCTTGGGTGCAGCTGGGATGGCTTCCAGTGTGAAAACCTGGGGTATTCACCTGGAGATCGTGGGACTTCAGAGCACCAATTTAACAAGAAATATATCAATCATTGGAAAATTGTTTGATTTAGAGATGGACAGTCTTGGTGCCAGATTAAACATTTTGAAATGCGTTTCCTTTCTCTTGTTGCAATGGAATCATAGAATAGAATCACAGAATCATCAAGGTTGGAAAAGACCTCCAAGATCATCAAGTCCAACCTGTGGCCAATCCCAACTTTGTCAACCAGACCAGAGCACTGAGTGCCACTTCCAGACGTTCCTCGAATACCTCCAGAGATGGGGACTCCACCACCTCCCTGGGCAGCCATTCCAATACTTAAACACCCTTTCAGTGAAGAAATTCCCACTGATGTCCAACCTGGACCTCCCCTGGCAAAACCTGAGGTTGTTTCCCCTCATCCTGTCAATGTATGCATGTAATGTCTCTCATGAATTATGCAGCACAAGTTCCCCAAACTCCTGCACACTTATGCTCACGTACGTCTCTGGCTTCATTAGAATATTTTGATGCAATTAGAAGCATTTGTACTCCTTTTCCCTGGAATAGGAAACACTTGTCCCAGAGTGATCCCTAGCAAACTGGCTAGGCAGCTGGTGGTGGTTACAGCGGGCGCTGATGCTGCAAGTTGTCCTTCACAGATGTGGTTGACGGTGCCATTTGCAGCTTCCGCCCACTGCTTTCCTCCACCTATTGATGGTGGTTTGATCTCCTGGTTTTGCAAGAGTTTTGTGATTTGTTGTTGTGAATTAAGGTTCACAACTGCAGCTGTGTCTCCTCCATGCCGTGAGCAGAGTTTTTCAGTTTTTGGAGCAAGGATGTGTTTTGTAAGGTGACTGGTCCCAACACCTTCCTCCTGTTTAGAGACACCATTTTGTAGTAGGGTTCTGAACCCCTGGGCCAGAGGTGTCAGACTCATGAGCCAGCCAGGCCAGCTGACAGCAGGATTGATGACAAAGTTACTGCTCCCTGAGTGTCCTCTCATCTGCTACACATCTATCAGTTGATTTCACTTTGCTGTAAGTGTACAACACACATAATGTATGAGGCAGTGACTCATCACCAGCCTGACCATCCATGTGCTGGGAGTCCAGAGGAGCAGAGACCTTGTCCATCCCCCCATGAGAGCCAGAGCAGCTCTGACCTGGAGCCTGGAAAACAGTCTGCTTCATCAGAGGAGCTGAGTGACACACACCCAACCAAATTCTTACCAATTCTTCTCAAAACCCCACCATGCAATCTGTGAGGCCAGCCTGGTTGACTGTCTAATTCTAAAAAAGATTTCAGGATGAGCAGGGACAAATCACAGAATCACAGAATCTCATTTGGAAGGGACCCACAGGGATCATGGATTCCAGCCCCTGGCCCTGCCCTGACCCCCCAGCAACCCCACCCTGGGCATCCCTGGCAGCGCTGCGCAAACGCTCCTGGAGCTCTGGCAGCCTCGGGGCTGTGCCCATTCCCTGGGGAGCCTGGGCAGTGCCCAGCACCCTCTGGGGAAAGAAGAACCTTTCCCTGAACTCAGCCTGAGCCTGCCCTGGCCCAGCTCCGGCCGTTCCCTGGGTGCTGTCCCTGTCCCAGGGAGCAGAGACTGGAGCTGCCCCTCGGGAGGAGCTGCAGCCCCCGCTGAGCTCTGCCCTCAGTGCCCTCTGCTCCAGCTGGACACACCAAGTGCCCTCAGCTGCCTGTCACACACCTTCTGACAAAACATGAAAACAAGCTAAAAGGAAAGACCCCAGAAAAATACTAAGAGAGTTGACTGGGTGAGAAAGAAAAGATGACCTGGTATCCAAAAATTATCCTGCTTCACTGTCCAGAGGACCTGGGGCCAGAACTTCCAACTGTCTCAGGTCCAAACTCCTGCCACATTCCAATATTGTTTTGCAGAAGTGCTGCAGCATCCCCAGCTCAGCACCTCAGGGCTCACCAAGCACAGGGCACAGAGGAGGGGGCTCTGATCACCCCAGGAAGTGCCAGCAGTTCTGGGCAGAGCTGCCCACAGCCCTGTGCTGAGCTGTGCCAACTGGTCCACCACACACAGCACCAGAACCAGAGGCTGGAGGAGGAGCGAGTGGTTATTTTGGCACACATCCTGCCCTCAGGGCAAACATAAAAAATACTTCAGATAAGTGTCCTTTAATTTTTAGAGCCTGGCACAGCCACACACGGCACCTTCCAGCACCTGCTGGAAGCGGTGGTGTTTAGCTGCCTGTGATGAGCAGGAGACTTCCAGCTCTGGCCTGTTACTGAGCAAACCAAGTTCCAGCCTGGCAGCAGCTGAGACAGGAGATTCCAGATGCAGCGTGGCCATTGTCCTGCACTGGCAGTGCTGCCCATGGTGCCCCAAAGCAAGGAAAATCTTATCCTCTTGCTGTTCCCCACCAGCAGCACCAGGCAGTGGTGTTTGATGAGTGTTGACTGGGACGAGCCTCCTTTCCCCCCTCAGGGAGCACTTTGCAGCAGCCCCTAGTGCCGATGGAGGTTCCGTGGCCATGGCCGATGGATATTCCAGGTGGAGCATCGGGACACGGCTGTCACCTCCATGTGAACACGGTCCCTCCAGGCACGGGAGCACAGCCCCGGGTTAGAAGTTGCCTCCCTCTTGTGGTGGCTGCGCTGCTCCCGAGTCACACGGGTGCAAACGCCAGGGGATTTCTGATGTTTGGCCTTCCACAGAGCATCAGAGAAGAACAGAGGTGGCCCTGAGCAGGTGGGAATTCCCAGGGGCTGTTGCTGATGAGAAGCATCAGTCCTTCAGTGATCCCTGCTCTGCCGATGCCAGGGATGTCACCTGTGAGCTCTGGGAGGAGATGTACCCAGAGGACTCAGCCCCAGCTGGAAAAAGCAGGTGAGAGGAGCCCAGCTTAAATGCTGGCAGCACAAAAAGAGATCAGACAGAAGAAAATTAGATAGGAGATTAAAGTCCAGCTTTGGGTTGATGATCATAGAATAGAATATCCTGAATTGGAATGGACCCTCAGGGATCATCCAGCCCAGCCCCTGGCCCTGCACAGACCCCCCAGCAACCCCACCCTGGGCATCCCTGGCAGCGCTGCCCAAACGCTCCTGGGGCTGTGGCAGCCTCGGGGCCGTGCCCATTCCCTGGGGAGCCTGGGCAGTGCCCAGCACCCTCTGGGGAAAGAAGAACCTTTCCCTGATCTCAGCCTGAGCCTGCCCTGGCCCAGCTCCGGCCGTTCCCTGGGTGCTGTCCCTGTCCCAGGGAGCAGAGATCGGAGCTGCCCCTTGGGAGGAGCTGCAGCCCCCGCTGAGCTCTGCCCTCAGTGCCCTCTGCTCCAGCTGGACACACCAAGTGCCCTCAGCTGCTCCTTGTGTGGCCTCTCCTGACCCCTCAGGATCTCCATGGCCCCTCTTTGGACACTATTTGATAGCTTTAGATCCTTTTTACACGGTGATGCCCAAAACTGTCCCCAGCACTTGAGGTGAGGTTCCAACGCAGAGAATGACCCCCAGAAATCAAAGGAGCGAGTCTGAATGTCCCCTTCATCTGCAGATCCTTGTGGAAATGCAGGAACTATTAAGTAACAAAGGCAGATACCCTACGAAGGCAGTGCCAACAGACCTGACCAGTGTTACTCTGAGAGCAGCAATGCTCAAGAGTGCACTTGAGAGGAGATCACAGAACAAGACCAGGAAAACTGGCAACAGTTTGGCAAAAAACTCAAGCCAGACCTGCACTATTTTAACTGTAGAGCTGGATGTCCCTGAAGTGTGTCCTGCAAACAGGGAATTCTGCAGCAACTGCCACAGAAAGGGGCATTAAGCAAATATATGGAAAGGTATCAAGGTTATGTAATCACAGACAGTGACAATGCAGAGAGCAGGGGAAATCTTCACTGTAATGATGTCCTAAAGAAAGGAAAGAAAATTGTGGAGGAATTAAAAAGTAACATGCACAAACTCAAATCAAACTTAATGAGGGCTCTCAGGTGATGTGTGAGCAGAGTCAGGAAACCCAGGAGTGTGAGAATGTGAGTCAGAGAGTAAAATAAAACACTGAAATACCAAGTCACAGGGAAGACAGAGAAGTTCCCAGTGACAGGGACAGAGTTTGTAAAATGTGTGTTTACATGGAGTGGGCCCACTTGGCTGCAGGGGCACTTCGGGATTTGGGAAGATTTAAGGCCAGGCAAGTCTCACACATTTGTTTAGTCAATCAGGCAGCTGGTTGGGCTCCACCCTTTGCGCTGAAGAGATCAGGTTTTGCAGGAACTAAAATAGAGAGGGGATGGCATTGTTCCATGGCTCCTTTATGGTGGCTGGATACGTGCAGGGATGGCATTGGGAAAAGGTTGTGGACCTCGAGAACAACCTTGTACAGGTATCAAAAGGTGCCCACTCCGGAAGCACTGAGGCTGGGAAGACCTGCAGAAGAGCAGCTCAGTGCTCCAGATGTCCAGAAAATATTATTTTCTTATCCAAGTACCAATGACTCTGCATTTGATGGGTCTCACATCTTGAAATGGCCCCTAGTGTGTCCTATTCACCTGTGCTTCAAAAACAGCACCTGAGGGCTCTTTGAGAAGACTATATTGGAAAAAAATGGAAAAGTCGTGGAGAGCAATCCCATAGTTATGTAACCAGTCACCAGCCCAGGATCTTGTGGACTGCATAGTACACGGAGGATAATTATGGATTTGTGCATTGCTGTACGAAGAATAATTAATGAATTAATTACCAGCCTAGAGACTGGTAGCTCTAATCTTAGGTAGGGTGCCATAACATAAAGCTCTCCATAAAGAACAACAGAGTAGAAGACACACTCTGCCCAGATCTCAGCCTGTGCAGGAGATGGGGCACAGGAGACCTCCACAGCTCAGCACCTGTGTAAGGAAGGAGGATGGGTGGGAATGTCACTCCTGAGCAGGGCACAGCGGTGCAGGAGAGCGTGGATTTGTGCTGCCTGCCCTGCTGTGAGGACTGGAGCCCAGAGAGGGCTATGGGGGTGAGCACAACACTGTGGGAATCACAACGGATGCTTCAGTGTCACAGGAGCTGTTGGAAGCTGACCTGATGCCAGCCAAGATGGGCTGGTAGCTGGAAAAGTTATGTTCCAACTGCTCCATAGGCCTGTGAGTCAGATGGAGGAGGAAAGGACATGCAGAACTAGAGAAGAAATTGTGTGCTGTTATATCACGGAAGCAATGGAAATGAAACCTATGCATGGGAAAAGTCAGGAAGAGAAGGGGAAGGGGAATGGCATGGGTGCAGAATTCCTGTAGGCATTGGGAAAAAGTTGAAGCTTCAACGCCAAGGACAGAGATGTAGACAGATTTCCTCATCCTCCTCTCTCTGGGGCCTGGGTGGTACTGGCTGGCTGTTTGTGGGTTGTCTGGTTCAGGTGTAAATGCCCCATATGCTGAACATCCACTGTGTCTTTTAAGGGCTTCTCTGGATCAGGTTGCCAGAAATGATCCTTTGATTGAAAATATTCAAAATGAAATTTCCTTTTCTACATTCTGTCCCACCTCTTCCATTTGCAGGTCCAAGCGTGCTTATCCTACAAACCAAGTGCCCTCAGTTCTGTTTGTGGGGCAAAACAGAGCTGAAGCAGCAGAGGCAGATGAGCTTCATGATTTCAACAAAAGAAACATAGAAACATTGTCTTCCTTGCTAATGCAGGAGTGGAGAGGGAAGAACTGGGTATGACATCCACGGATTCTTCCTGTGCAGGAAAGGGACTGTGCTCTGAGAAACCCAGCCATACATCCCAGCACCTTCTGCATGGGAAAATCCTGTTATTCTCACCGTGGTGTGATCACCCCAGGACTCCTCATGGTCCCCTTGTTTCATGCAGAACAGGTATCACTGGAGACTTCCTGAGAAGACTTCCAGGGAGACAGAAGTGCTGCTCCCCTTGCTGATCTGGGATCAGAGACAGCATCAGAGTGTCTGTGGTGGGTTCCCAGGTTCAGTCCAAGAGCAGTTCAGCTAAACTGACCCCAGAGTTCAGCAAGGAGCAGTGTGAGTTGATGTGATTGAAGGACCTGGCCACCATCCCAGGAAGCACCTCATGTTACTCTTTCTAAGGCGCAGTGGTCTCTCAATTTCATTCATTCAGCCTGATGATTTCCTTGAGGAACAACAAACTGGAGCCAGGTCGAATTAGACAGATTCTACCTGTGTCCAGGCACTTCTCAGAGGTGTCACTTGTCAAGTCACCACAGCAGTCAGGAGTCCAGGAGTCTGAAACAGGGGATGAAGAGCAGGGATTCTTGCAATACTTGTTGGCAATGAGGCCAAGGTCACCACAGACCATTCCAGGTTTGCTGCAGCTGGGAAGCTCTTCCCAAGAAGCACTCAGCAGTAACAGTATGGATTGTGGATGTGGCTTCCCAAATGCTGCCCATGAAAACACTGGGCACAGTCCAGGCAGGTGATGAGCTGCTCCACATCTCCCTGTGGTGAGGTTGGTTTGGGGCCAGCAGGAATGACTTCACATAGACAGTTCCTAGAGGTTTCATCAGTGAGGACCAAGAAACTTCCATCAGGAGTAATAATGGAGCTCCCTTTTAAAGCAGATTTATGGTCAGAGCACTCACATTTGTGAGTCAAAATGGCCTGAATCAAGCAGGAAGTTTCCTCAGGGGTCAGCCCCACCGCTTTCAGTTGAAGCACACACCAGACTGGGACCAGGGCAGTGGTTTTCACAAACTGGTCACTGAAAATAAGCCAGTTATAGAGAAGTAATTCTATAAACCTTTCATCTGGAGGTGGAGTGATCTGACATTGTCAGCACCAGGCAGCACAGTGCATCAGCCTTGGCAATCAGTTACCCTGGCCTGTAAACAAGTGTGTAATCACAGCCCTCACTGCATTCATGGCAGCACACCTGGGCAGGTGTGCTCTTGAAGAGAAATACAACAAAGAGCTTTTAGCCTGGCAGATTTTGATTGCACCTCCACAGATGTAATTATGGGATGCCTTGGTTTCATTAACCATCACAGGGTTTCATTAACCATCACAACCTTTCCCATTTGTCCCTGGCAATGGATGGCACAGAGTTTGTGCAGGAACAGGTCCCTCTGACCCACTGGGCGGCTCATGACTCGGAAACCCTCAGTGCCACGAAGCAACGCAACCATGTAGCCCTTTATTATCTCTTTTCACCCAGATGAATGAACCCTGAATCAGATGTCAATAACTGCTTGGCATTCCTGGAGATCTCAGCATGCTGGTGAGTTTATCTTCCTACAGTTTCCTTGTTGAGAAAGCAACAAAGGGCCTCAGCACCCACTGCTCTGTGCAATAGGAAGCTGTGGTAGAGGTTGAGCAATCCAAGAAATGCTTGGAACACCCACTTGAGTTTTGGCTCTGGATCCCCATGTTTTGCCTTTTCTCCATGTTCTCTTGGGCAGATGTCTCAGTTTCTCAATTCCTGCCGCTTGGCCTCAGTGTTTGCAGGATCCTCCTCTGCTCGCCAGAAGCCAGTGCTGTGTTTATGGAGCAGAGTGCACAGGATGGAAGCAGAGGAACAAGCACGGGAACGCACATGAACACATCACAGCTCTTACTGCAGCAGGAGAAAGGCTGGGAGGGGACTGGCCATGACATGGAGCTGTCAGGACAAACACAATGACATCCTCTTCACCACACAGTGTCTTGCGTTCATGCCTTTTACCTGCACAGCTCACTTTTGGTTCCTGCTGAGCCCTGGGAAGCTCGTGCTCATCTGTCCCATTGCTGCACCTTGCTCAGGAGCAGCTTGCCCAGCTCACCCAGAGCTCTGGTGCTCCACGTGGTGACAGCACAGGCAGCAGGTGCCTCACTGTTTGAACCGATGATCTCTGCAGAAATGCTAAGTTTAGGTGGCTCAGCAGCTCCCTGCCTAGCCTGCCAGGGAGCAGCTTCCAGACAGGCTGTGTGTGGCTCTGGGTGCTACAGGTACCTCAGCCCAGAAACCCCCACAAGCAGAGGCTACCCCTGCAGGTGGAATTGGGGGGGTCAGTGATTCATGTCACTGTCACCCTGCTGGGCTGCTGAGCCATCCCTGAGGCTGTTACACCCACCCACCTTTCCACAGGACATGGACAGGGGACAAGGTACAGCTTGTGATGTCTCCCAGTAGTTCCGTTTTGAAATCCACGTCAGAGCATACGTGGAATTTCAGGAGTCTCCATTCCATGTATATTTATGCTTTGCTATCCCACAGCCTCAGTTCCAGACCACAGACGGGAGCAGGGCTGTGTGCTCCTGGCTGAAACCAATCCTCATCAGCTCTGGGTGTGGGCAGGGGGATATGCTCTGGGCTGCACTGGGTCTGTCACAATCCTGTCTTTGATGCTGTGAAGAGGGACTTCGTGTCCTCGTGGAGATACAGGAGAAGAACTGACTGATGTTATAATTCCATGTGGGAAGTTTATGAAGTCCTTTCTACCAGTGTCTGGTGGGGGCTGAGTTATTGCTGTAAGTCCTGTACATCCTCCCTCTCCTTATGCTTTCCCAAATGAGCACCTTTGACTGCCCATGACCAGACCATGACCATAACTAGCACCAGTAGTGGTGAAAACATCATCCACAGAGGGAATGGGAGAGCCCAGCCTTGTGTACGGACATGTACTAAGAGCTACAGGACCAATTCCCTGCTCCTCGTCTGGATGACGTGGAAGAGCTTTCTGTCCCTTTCTCACCTGCCTGTGACCTAAAGGAGCAATGGCTGTGGCTGTATTCTCAACCTGACAGCCTGGAGGACATCCAGCCCTGCATCTCCCTTCACACCAAGGGGCTGCCCTTGGTGTCAGCACCTGTGGGAGCTGGCTGAGCTGGTGACCATTGCACTGACACACCACAGGCAGAAAACCGCTCAGAAGAGCACATTTTGTTGCACAAATGACTCTTTTCCTTCTCTCTCAGAGCTCTGCAGGGGCTATCTCCAGCATGCTGAGTGCCTGCAGCCTCTCCACATTTCCTGTTTTCATTCCAGTATCTGCAGTGCTAACATATCGCATGCCTCGAATTCCAGCCCTGACGCACCAGGAAAAGGGAACAAGGGCAGATTCATGGCATTCTCAGAGTCTCTTGTGCCTTTTCTCCAGCCAGGCTGGGGATACTGATAACTCCCTAACTCCTTCCTTCTTCCTTTTTCTTCCTTTCTCTCTTCTAATTCCCAGACATGCTGTTACCCCTCAGCATTTTGATGCTGCAGTATTCTGACAGCGAAGGGCATGCATTTGGCCTGATTTCCTAAAAGCCGCAGCTGGGAAGAGCTGAATCAGAGCTGCTGGTCTGGTGAGAAAGGGTGTACAAAAGATTGCTCTGAGGCCTAAGACATTCTGCCAAAATGTGGCATAGCCACTATAATACCATCTCCCCACTGCAGCGGTAACTTTCTAATTCCTCCTCTTAATGGTATAAACCAGGCGTAAAACCCTTAAGCCAGTGGAAGGATTGTCTCGGCAAATATTTGATAACATTGCTTGGAGTTCAGAGTCAGCCAGATCCATCCCTCCTGTGCCTTCCCTCAGCTTCCAGCCAGCACTGATACGCAGGACCCAAGACACAGTAAACTTGGCAATTTGAGACTTGGGCAACAAATTCTATTCCTTTTAATCCCATGGTTAGTTGAGGCCAGATGTTGACAGCAGAAACAGAAAGCTATGGCCTGTCTGAGACCCAAGCAATGAGCACCAGCACAGGAAGGTATTTCCAGCCCCAAGTATGGTACCTGTTGTTGGCAGGACCCGCTCCCATCCCACCTGTGGATCCCATGGGGGATCATGGATCAGCCATGGCTCTGTCCATGGATGGGCGGGACACGAACCTTCAGCTGCAGGAACTGATGGCATTGCCCAAGGGATTTCTTCCCAGAGCTGTGTGTCCTTTCTCACCCAACAAGGAGACAGGGATTCGAGAGCAAGCAATGCAGACACAGAGGATTTCCATCCCGGGTGGAACTTCTCCACACCCCATCTCCAGCCCTCCCCGAGCTTGGATTCGGCAGCTCCTCTGGCCCAAAGAGGCACTTCCCCAATGTTATGTACCTGCTGCCTCCCTGTGCTCCTCCCTGTCCCCTCTGCCAGTGTGGGGAGCAGCTGGGTGGGCAAGGAGGGGACCCCAGCTCTGGTCTGGGAGCCCATCAGGAGAGAGGGTCACCGAGGCACGAGCTGGAAGCCAGAGGAGCAGCAGGGGAGCTCACCAGGCTCCTCATGGGGCTCCATCATGCCAGCTGAGCTCAGCCCAGCCCACAGCATTTAGGATTCCAGCCTGGGATCAGCTGGCATCCAAGGGGCACTCCTGGGCGTCTCTGAAAGGTGAGATAACATGACACAGGCTTCAGCCCCTCAGCAGAGCCCAAGCTCCTCCTGGGAGTGCTGAAAGGGGTGCAGATTGAAAACCTCCTCGAGGAGGGACAGAGCAGAGACAGACCCTGCTCAGGGAACATGTGATGCCCCCAACTGCCCATCCCTTGGGGAGGACCCCGGACACGGTGGCCAGAGGCTTTGTGGGTTCACCCCAATTCCTCTGAGCATTTCAGAGCCCCTTTTAGCTGCACCCCTGAGGTGGATTCCTTTGCTTTGGGCTTTTCATGAAAACTCCTGGTTTTTCTTGGTTTAAGATCATATTCTATTCCCATTGGAAGAGCAGCTTGAACCAAGAGGTTTAAAACACAAACACTGTCTCTCACCATGTTCTAATTATTTAACCAGGAAAAGATTTGTATATTGTCTTACTTTTACTCATTTAAAGACACAGTTTAAAGTAAGTACATGGTTATTGAAAAGTGAATGCGCTACTTCCTCAGGAAGTATTATATATTTAAAATACTGCTTTTGCTAGTATTTTTTTTTTTTTTACTCCCTTCACTTTCCCTGCTCCTTGTTTTTTGCCTTCAATACACCCAAGAGACACATTTTTCTAGTGAGAAAAAAACAGGACAGTTTTGGAAAAATGAAAAACTATGTGAGAGACAAGACAAGGTTATCAAATTGCCAATTTTTTGTCTAGGTTTAAAGCACAGAATCTTTGTGTAAAGTTCTCCAGCACTTGCACAGCTCTAGGAAAGAGGCTTTTTCTGAAAAGGCTTTTCTGATGAAATCACATTTTCCATGACAAAAAACGGTCTTTGAAAAGACATCTTGACAGCCTGCTCCTGATTCTGCCTGCTGGCTAGAGATGGGCCTTTTTCTGTTGTTTATGTAAATGCTGTCGGGGCTAAAGTGTGGGCAGGGGGCTCCTCCTGTGCCCCACTCAGCTGTCAGCCCGGTTGGCACCCAGTTCTCTGGGTCAGAACACCAGCCAGGACTATGTGGTGCCTGTAGTGATCCTAGCCAGCGAGGACCCGAGCCCTCAACATCCCTGGAGTGCAGTCTGTCCTTCTCCAGGTGGAGCTGCTCAGGTGCAAGAGACACACGGACAGGTTGGAGCCTGCTGGGCCGAGCCAGGGATCCATGGGGTCCATCCATCCTTCTCACAGCCCAGAAATACAGCTGCAGCTGGAGCAGCAAAGGCCAGCTGGAGCTCCCAGCTCTTCCTGCTGCAGGTCCCTCAGCCTGCTCTCCCCTGACCCACCTGCCTGCCAGAGGCAACCCACACATCCTGCGATGGGGGCTGAGCCCAGCTTTGTCGGTTCTGGGGGTGTTCTGGGTGGGGGGCTAGGATCTCCCAAAACCAACTCTTACAGAAAGTCACTCAGCAGCCCCTGCACACACACACATGCACACAGGTTCTGGATTGCTTCTCCGACAGGTCAACAGCAAAGAGGCAAGAAGGGTCCTTATGTGGAATTCCACGGCAGAGATTTATTTCAGCCCCACGTGTGAAAGGACCAGTGACAAAAGACGAGGACAAAGGAGAATCCCGAGTTAAATACGGGGTGGGAAAGCCTCAGGGAGCAATGGTCTGAGGGCACAGGGCAGTTCACAGGCGGGACCAGGGCACAGGAGCCAGTGAGGAACTAGTGAGGGGGGGACTGAGGAACAAGGGTGAATGGGGAAACAAGGAGGGGAGAACATTCTGGATTAGGGCCACATAGGGTAGAAAGGGGCAGGGGAGGCCAATAGGGGAAACAGAACCGGGGTATATTTCCATAACAGAACTGGGTATTCTGAGAGAGGCCTTTTTAGTTACTTTAACCTGGGGAGCATTTCTCTACTTAGGGCACCTTTTCTCTACGGGGTTTTTACAATCCCTGGTGCCATGGGCTCACTGGCCACCACACAGCTTGGCAGTGACTTCACGCAGAAGTGAGGAACAAGCGGTGAAGGGTTTAAAATATTCCTCTGATGCCCCCTTTGTGTGTGTCTTTTCAACTGACCTTTCCCACCACAATTTTAACATCACTCACAAAAGAGGCACATCTTGCATTATGTGTGCCTCATCTTAACAAAGGTCCCATCCTGAGAAGTTTTGTTCTTAATTCTGATCTTCTTCATTTTTCTGCAAGCCATTAAAAATCCCATCTCCTTTTAAATCTTGCTTATCCTTGAGAACAAGAGTTTAGGAAGATTCATAAAAGGCAGTGAAAATTTTTGTGCATATGAAGAGTACCCTATTGGGTAATAGACAGCAAAGAGAAACACAGCAGGGATGTTAGGGCTTAAGCCAACCTCGTTTAAGCTGATCTTCAGAGATTGGACTGTGCTTGACATGGAAGGAAATGTCCTGCATCTGCTGCTGGGGCTCTCTGGCACTTTTTGGCCACTGTCACCTGGAGGAGCCAGGCCATATGTGTGGCACTTGCTCTGTGTGAGGAGCTCCAGTGTCCTCACAGCCCTCAGGGGAAGGCTTAGGGGACAGCAGGACTCCATTTCCTGGACAGACTGGTGCTTGTTGACCAGGACCATGGGTGTAATAGCACAGAATAGCTGCTGTTCTCAGCTCAGGGAGTCCATGGGCAAAAA
This sequence comes from Falcunculus frontatus, assembly GCA_013398115.1. Taxonomy (NCBI): domain Eukaryota; kingdom Metazoa; phylum Chordata; class Aves; order Passeriformes; genus Falcunculus; species Falcunculus frontatus. Next base: position 168,663 of record VZRV01008643.1, read on the forward strand.
GCAAATGCAGGGATGAGTGCCCAGGTGGGTATGGGACACGCTCACCTGCTGAGCACACACTCCTTCTACACAGCACTGGGTGGGATTAGGGTGAGCAGCACCTTTTGAAAGGCTGCTTTTCTTTTTCATCACACAGTGAGGCTTTCCCAGTGTTTTAAGCAGGACAGGCACGATGTAGTGTGAGCCACTGTTGTGGCCCTTAGTGCCACAAACCTCCCTCCATCCCAGCCTTGGTCTCACACAGTCCTGCCTTCCCATTGCTGCTGATCCTGCAGGCCAGATTCTGTGTTCTGGGGAGAAAGGTGGGCAGCACTGAGGTTTGTAAGCAAGATAAACCAGGAGCCTGGAGCTCCCAAGCCATCTGTCCTGCCCTGACTGCTATGCAAGGCAGAGCCCGGCCATCCTATCAGCCCCTCTGCTGCTGGCAGCACTCCCAGATCCCTCCATTTGTGACCAGCCACCATGCCCTTCACTTTTCCCTCTCAACCTTCATTTAATGCGTTTGGGAGTCCAATCTGAGCACTGCTTCCAGATAAAAGCATCAGCTGGAGGCATCAATGGGATTTGTAAGTACACGAGGAACAGAAGGCACCCTCAGAGTGAGAGACTTCACAAGCAGAAGTCAACAGGACCATCAGTGGGTACGGCATGGGCAAGGCTGGAGGACCCTGATGGAGGAAGAGGAGGCCTAGAGGCCCTTCCCTTCTGTCCAGCTGGGCCTAGCAGGCTCTGAGAGGGCTTGGTGAGGAGCAGGTCATTGGAGCAGTGTGGGGTGAGAGGAGTCACAGAGCAAGGAGAGGGAGGAGGTGGAGGGGCTGAAGCAAGGAAAGGCCAGTGGCAGCTATGTCAGGGTTAGTGATGCTTGTGGGTTAGTGATGGATGTGGAGGTGTGGGAGCAGAGGAAGGCCTCTGCTGACTTCCCAGGGATCTGCCTTCTCACTGGCACCATGGATGTGTCCAGTCCTGGTGACTCCAGTGGGAAGGAAGAGTTCCCAGCCCTGGGGTACCCTTGAGAAGGAAGCACTGCTTGTCCCTGCCTCAGAATCCCGTCCTATAAAGCAGTGCCTGCACTGACACCTCTCCAGCATGGCACTCCCTGTGAGCTCCAGGGGTTGAAGAAGCACCACGGTGACCCCCCAGCCCAAGGGTGCCCAGGCAGAGCTTCTCCTCTTCAGCCCTGTCCGGGGGCAGCTGCAGCCCAGCCCATCCCTGAGAGCTGCTTGGGGACAGTAAAGGAGACAACGATGCTGCAGGATGGAAGACCCCTACTTACTGGAAGAGGGTGAGGTGTGGGTTTGTCACTGAGACATGGAAATGTGCCAATTCCCTGGGACCTGCTGGCTCACCTTGGTGAGCAGTGAGACCAGGCCCTGCCTCTGGCTTGTAGCAGCACCAGGGCCCTGCAGCAGAGGAGTGGGGCAGGGGTACATCTTTTTTTTTCTTTAGGTCTTTCAAATGCATCCTACCCCTCTGCTTCTCTCCCAGCACTACGCAAAGTCACTTCAGGGAGTCAAAAGCAAAATCTAGACTCCCTCTCCTGGGACACAGTTTCTGTAAATGTCCTGGAAACTGGAAGAAAACAGCAGGAAAAAGAGCAAGGAAATGCCACTGCAGGTGAGTGACCGTGAATAATCCCCACACTCACATTTTCTTCTGTGTTATTATCCTTTTTAAAAATTAAAGAAGGTAATAGGTTACCGTAGTGGAAAGTGAGATAATGGGAGGTTTTAGGGAGATAAAATTATAATGGTATCCAGGGAGGGAGGGCAATAGGGACAGAAAATTGAAAGGGATTCATTATGAACTTATCCTCACTTATAAATATTCCCCTAGGTTAGGACTTATGGTGTTAATAATTAACCAGAATCTTATGAAGGCTACAATAACTACAGCATGCACAAAGCTCCTCACTTCAGCACTCATCATGTGCACAAGCCTTGCCCGCCACTCATCCAAGTTACTGTGGTAACTGTACATCTGCTTCCCACAATATCCTTCATTAATCATTTACACACAGGGGGAAGAATAAAGTCTTGGAGGAAAGATGCCACGGGAGCTATTTCTGCTCACCTGCGCTGGTGAGTGAGACCAGCTCTGAACCTTTCCAGCCCTCACAGGCCACAGTCCCAGGTGCTGTCTAAAGGAAGTAAATGCACATCAATCACAACTATGAGCTGGGAGGAGATATCAGTGTGCTGAATGTGTCCGTTCCTTGTCCTGCATGGATTTCAGACTGTTCTGGTTCTACGGTGTCTCTCTGAAGCACTAGAAAACAGGCCCTGTGCACTATGGTCCTTCTCACCAGCGTTTCTTTCCTTCTATTTCATGGTTCTCATTGTCCCTCTGCTGTTGGGAAGGGACTTCTAGAAGCCTCCAGTCCACCTCCCACTCAGAGCAGGACCATTTACAGCACTGATCAGTCACCCTGGCAGTGTTTCTGTCCACTGAAGACGCATGCCCAACACTCTCTGATCCAAAAAGTCCAAGGAGTCATTGGGAGGAGGGCCTGGAGGGATAAGAAAAGTCCTCTGGCTGTTGCAGTGCAATGGCTCTTTGGGATGTCCCTGCCATAAAAGCAGTGGAGCACTTGCCATTGGCCAAGAGGTGAAGTGCCATGTGCACAGGGAGGTGACAGTCATCCTTCAGAAAAGCCTACTGAGACTTGCAGAGGAGCCTCTTGTGGCAGCAGAGCCTGTGGCTGAAGAAAGGGCTGATGGTGGGAAATGAAGGGACAGCAAATGCTCCTCAAAGGGTCAATCTTTAACCACACTGTGGTACAGATCAAGCTGCAGGAGGTGAATCACAGACTCATAGAATCGTAGAAACATGGAATCACACAATCACAAAATTATTTGGGCTGGAAGGCACCTAAAAGTCCATCCCATTCCATCTGCTGCCATGAGCAGGGACACCTTCCACTGTCCCAGGTTGCTCCCAGCCCCGTCCAACCTGGCCTTGGACACTTCCAAGGATGGGGCAGCCACAGCTTCTCTGGGCAGCCTGTGCCAGAGCCTCACCACCCTCACAGGGAACAATTCCTTCTGTATATGTCACCTAAATTTCCCCCCTTTCACCTTGAAGCCCTTCCCCCTTGTCCTGCCAGGGTTGTGGATTGTGGGGCTGTGTGTATCCCTGTCCCACAGGGAGAGTCCCACAGGTCTCACCTCCTTCTCCTGAGGGCACAGCAAGGACCATATCCAGCACCAGCTCAGCATCACAGGACCTCCAGTGTTCACATCAGCAGAAAAGGCGGGACCCCTTTTCCCCATGAACTTCTGTACTCTGTGCCCTGGACAGCACCAGTGGATAAAGGGAATCTGACCAAAGCATCCTAATAAACAGGACGTGCCTCTGAATTTCTTAGCTCTGGGAAGAGTGAACCCGTCCCTGCAGCCGAGCGCAGAAGGTGTCAGTACTGAGTCATTTTTTTACAAACTCTGTGCCATGAGGAAGCGAGGTGAGGAGGGGTTGCTGCAGAGGACACAGAAGGAGGGAGTTACTTGCACCTTGCAGGAGCTGGACTTCAATGACCCTTCCAGCTCAGGGTATTCCATGATCTCCATTTTCAGCTGCAGGAGTGTGCCTGGAGAGGAGAGACTGTCAGGAACTGGAAGTTTAGCTCTGGGAGCTCACAACCTCAGTGCTCCTTGCGGAGACACAGGGCTGATGGGAGCTGATGCAGAGGCACCAGGGAAAAGGCAGCAGCACACACTCCAGGAAAGCCTTCACTTCCCAGGAGCATTCCAGGAACATATTTTAACCATGGGTACCCAGTCCCAGCGGGGAGTTTTGGAATCAGTGGGGAACTCATGCCGGAGTGATTCAAAGTCTCTCTGCAGCACAGGCAGAGCCAGCCCTTCGCTGTCCTTTGGGTGACAGCTCAGTGACAGAATAGCTGAATGGGAAAAGGTGTTTGGGGCTACCTGTCCTGCATCCCAGCAGGGCTGTGCACTGGTTGTCTCAAGCTAACAGTCTCCCTGAAGTTTTGGAAGTGATCCAACAGCCAGCACACAGGAACCCCTTCCCTGCCACAGCCACAGGCACAGGAAGTGTTGACCCCAGAGTGGGGTCAGCCCTGGGCTGGGCAAGGAAAGGACACACAGAGCAGCCAAAGCAGCACAGCACAGGCTCTGCACAGCACCACACAGCCCCTGGTAATGAGGACAGCAAATTAGAGTTCTTTAAATAACCAGGACCTCTTCAGGAAAGGGAGTAAGGTCCTCAGACTGCCTGATCTTCACTTAATCCCTGCAAACAGACACCTCTGATTAGGAGGATTGGTTTCTTCTGGAGGGGAGCGGATTGAGGGCTTTGCCTGGCAAGAGCGAAATAACATCTGGTGCTGTGTTTCCTAAACCTAGGGAGCCCCTGACTCCTGTCCCCAATGTAATGCTCAGCCTCCTCACTCCTCCTCCTCACCCCAGCACCAAACCCCCTTCATTAGAATCTGACGTGGAGCAGGAGCACTCCATGGGTCAGCACAGCCCTGGCACACATTGTTCCAGGGTCAGAGAGGAGCTCTGAGCCCTTGGAAGGGATGGCAGGATGGGCAGTGGTGGCAGGAGCTGCCCTCAAGGACTCAGTGACAGCTTTGTGTCACGGTCTGGGTGGGCAGCGGGGCTGCTCCTCACCCCCTGCACCACTGACACAAACTGGAGGAGCCACATCAGTGACACAGAGGTCTCAGTTAATGAGCAGGGACACTAATGAATCTGTGTGTTATCTCCGTGTATCCTCTGCCTCCAGGACAAGCCCCAGGGCACCTCAAGCAAACAAACGAAGGAAACATGAAGGAAACATGTCTATTACGGCTTGCCAGCACCTGGGCTGTGCACCCCTTCCCCCAGAGCTGGCTGCATTCAGGGCAATGTACATTCCCAGCAGCAATTTATACAGACTCACAGCAAATATTTTTGCTGATGATTTTCTGCAAGGTTTGCCAGGGCTTTATCAAAACCAAAAGTGAGATTTCTTTTTTCCTTCCCTTTTTTTTTTTTTCTCATTTGCATAATGAATTCTGAAATTTTGCCGCTCCCCCAAGATATGCACAGTTTTTTGTGTTGATGAAGATCAGATTTGGCTGAAAATAATTTTGATGGAAAATGTTCAGCTGTCTCTCCAGCAGGATAAAGCCCTGACAGAGCCCTGCCATGCAGAAGTGCTGGCATGACCAAATGACTTTGCTTTAAGAGGCAGCAAGAGAACAGCCCCTGGCAAAGAGCGAAGAGCCCTTTCAATCCCAGCTGCATTCTTGGAAAAGCCTTGGAGATGTAGGACACCCACTGAAGTGTTTCAAAGCACCAGCCTGTCCTAGTGAGGAACACATTATTTTCTGGCTGTTTTCTTTCTGTGCTAACCCAGCTGGGTGGCTCTGAACTCACCTTCCAGAGAAATGCAGGACAGGGGGACGATGCTGATGAGATGCAGGTTATCGAGAGTTTTGGCACCTGGACAAAGGCATGGCCCAGGAGAAGAAAGGGCCACCAGCTCTATATTTTCCTAACCCACGTCTAGGGTGACAGTTTTGCAATGGTCCAGTCCCAAGAGGTTTTTTGGGTAGCAGTAGCCCCAAAGTTGGGTGCCACCAGGGAATTACAGCACTGACAGGGAGTGTGGATGTAATGCTGGATCACATGGGATGGCTCTGCAGAAGAGGTGAGGTGTGTGCTGGAGCTGCCCCTGCAGGAAGGGACCTCCTGAAGGTGCCAGGGAGGTCTCACCATTCTGCATTCTTGGGATCCAGAGGGAATTATGTCTGTTGGGAGTGAGAGAGCATCGTACAGAGCAGCACATCTACAGGAACCAAAGGTGGAAGGGCAGTGGAGCGAGAACAAAGCGCCTTTGTGGGAAACGCTGGGCTGAAACAACTGGAGCCCTGAGGTGACAGCTGCCAACAGGCAGAACATCTCAAATACCAGTGTTACCTTAGGCCTACATCTGAGCAGTGCATTAAATAGCTCTGGAAATATGTTCAGGCACTGGGACCAGGTGCTGTGATCAGCCCACGCTGTCTCATGAAATTCCCTGGTCCCTGCAGCAGGATGAATCCCCCCAAAGCAGTTGTAATTAGATGATCTTTAGGATCACTTTCAACCCATTGTGTGATTCTATGGAAACAGTCCCAGGAACGCTCCAGCTGCTGTGTCCAGGAAAGCTTTGGAGTGATCTGTCTGGCCCAGCCCAAGCCCAGGGCCCTGCCTGACATTCAGACAGTTGGGTATCTCACCCTGGCAGGCCCTGCCTGGCTCTGTTTCACGTGTGTGCCATGGTCTGCTGCTCCATGGTAGAAGTGAGTACTGGGGGGTTGGCATCTGGTTCATTCCAGAGAGGAAGCAACAACTCATTTTCTGCCATTAGATACTGTAAGAATAATTTTTAAATGAGAGTTATGGGCTAAAATATACCTTCTGCATGGAGTGAGTGGACAAATCAATTAATCAATCCACTGATTGCTTAGACATACAAGGAGATCATCATCACTCAAGACTGAGTGGAGATCAGTGCCATGCACTGTTGCAGCAATTTCACATTTGCTGCCATGCCACAGGGCTCTTGTTTGCCATTTTCATGATAGTTTATGCCACATTTGTCAATTTGTTGGCCTCACATTCAATAGGATCAGCAACTGGTTGAAGCTCCTCCACCTCCAGCTAGTTATCCAAGTCAGCCTAGGGCAGGACTTACAGGCATGGTGCTGTTTCAGGGCTGGACCCAAGCATCCAGGAGCCTTCTCCGGGTCTGGGCTTCTAATTAAACCCTTGTCAATTCTAACACCTTCCAAATGGAAAGAGGCATCTGCTTTGTCCACTCATGTCTCCAGCACACTCACTGATAAGGAGGACAGATTCCTGCAACCAGGAATCCCAACATGTGGCTTATTTTCCTGTGTTTTGCTTCAGGACAGTTGAACTCAATGGCATGTTGGAGAGTATAGAGTGAGCTAATTCAGTCCAAGCAACTCCTTGAACAAAGCAGTACAGACATTTATCTCCTTGCTGGGGCTTGTTAATGACCCACTGTAAGGCAAATATGGTCTGCCCAGAGCTTGGCCACTGAGCACTGCTCTGCCCCAGGGCCAAAATCTATCAGCATGAGAATCACAGAATGGTTTGAGTTGGAAGAAACCTTAAAAATAAACTAGATGCAACCCCCTCGCCATGGGCAGGGACACCTTCCACTATCCCAGGTTGCTCCAAGCCCCATCCAGCCTGGCCTGGGACACTTCCAGGGATTCAGAGGCAGCCACAGCTTCTCTGGGCACCCTGTGCCAGCCCCTCCTCACCCTCACAGGGAAGAATTTCTTCCTAATATCCCATCTAACCCCGCCCTCTGGCAGTGGGCAGCCATTCCCCCTTGTCCTGTCCCTCCATCCCCTACCCAAAGTCTCTCTCCAGCTCTCTTAGAGCTCCTTCAGGTACTGAAAGGCCACAAAAAGATCTCCTTGGTGCCTTCTCTTCTCCAGGATGAACAATTCTCTCAGCATTTCCTCACAGCAGTGGTGTTCCAGCCCTCTAATCATCTTGGTGGCCTGAAGAGGATGGTGCTGTCTCAGGGTGCTGAACACAAGGGTTGTGGGGGAGGAACGCGCAGAGGCAGCTCCTTCAGCTGCTCCCCAGCAAGGGAAGAGTCCATGATCCCCTGTCAGGGCTGGATGGTCCTGCAGCCTGGGGGCTGCTTTTGGTGAGGGTGCTGTGCAAGACAGGCTGTGGACCTCACTCTCCAGGATACTGGAATCAGGCTTCTGCTGGATTTTCACCCAAGGTCCCATCGCCCAAGCTGGGGGAGGAGCTGGGGACAAGTGGAGGTGTCAGGGTGGCAGAGGTCCCTCCCCGGCTGGCCGGACCTCACACACCTGGCAGGGCTGGCTCTGGAGTGATGCTCTGCCTCATCTCACTGCACCCGGCCACGGGGAGCAGGAGGGAGGAGGGAACTGTCTCTTTGTGCATTTTACACTGAAACCTTTTGGGGTGGAAAATAGCTCTAAGCACCAAAGAAGAGAATTAGAATGCATTTTAATGATATGTGTCTTGTCTGAATGAGCATCTCAGATTACAATATCACTTGGGTCCACGTGAGGAAATCCAGCCACTGAAAAATCTCCCATCATCTCCTTCTACATTAATACACATACTTATGTTTTAGAGCTTAATTTCAACTGTTATGTTTTTTCAAAAGTAATTAAACTAGGTTTCAAATGAGGAAATAACCTCACGTACTCCCTGCTCACCAGCCACACATGAATGTTAAAGAAAGTGGTCAGAAATAGATATATTTATGAAAAAAATATAAATTAATTAAACGCAGTTTTTCTTCCCTGCAGCTTCATTCAACCTTTATATCAAAAATGACATGAAATGCATCTAGGTTCATTTGTTTAAAAATTTCTTTTGAACACATCTCCATCTCCATTTAAATTAAAAAATGACTTAGCACAAAGAATAACAAAAAGCCTTCTGTGCAGGAATACAATGAGTAATGAACTTCAAATCATATCTGCATGAAAGATTGTCAAGTTGGATATTGTTTTTCCATATGACCTGGTTTTTTCTAATTATTATATTTTTCCTGGCTCTGATTTTATAAACAGTGGCACCTCTCTCCTTAGCTGGCTCTAAAAGAGGTTTGTTTAATCTTTGACATTTCCTATTTCACAGGCTGCTTTGCAAGTGTCACACAATAGAGCTTTGTTGGTCTCAGTTTAATTAAACACCATTTCTTTGCTTTAAGTAGCAGAGGCAGTGACACTTTAAAAAGTTCCTTTTCTGCTTGAAAAATAATACAGTGTCAGTGAATAATTAAAACACACAAATCATCAGAATTAATTAACATCCTGAACACTTTTAAGTGCTTAAGAGTCTTTATATCTGGGCATTTCATTTGAAAGGCCTTTTGGAAACAGAATTAGCAAGCATCATTTTGGTGATGTTCTCTGGGGTCATGGACAGGAACTCTCCCGTTTCCCAGCAGCCACGTGAGGAGCTCGAGGTCACTGGATATGGAATCCTGGTCCCTGTCTCCTCTGAATATGCAAAGCCCCTGCTCCAACACAGCCCCCCATGCCAGGGGGTAGCAGCACCTGGAAAACTGAGTCCTGGAGGAGCCAACCCAATTTCAGTGCAGTTAAGATCCTCTCTGATTTTCTGGTTTCTCCAGGAAAAAACAGAGGCTGAGCATAATTTCCAAACAGTGCTGTACCAGCCATAGCTGGGGAGGCCCAGAGAGGGTTCTCTCATCACCTCACCTTCCCTGCATGGACTGGAGACCCCCAACCCCGCTCCCACACTGTGTGTACAGCACACTGGGCTCCCAGTCCCTTATTCCTGAGCAGTTCACATGTGCCTGCCCAGTGACCCACCAATACTCAGCATAGCCATTCCCATACACCGGCCCATCAATATTTATTGCAGTAATTTCCACCCATCTGAATAATAGAAATTGCAGATGAAAAAGCCGGGCAGTGGCAGCGGCGGGAAGGAAATTGGGTGTTGCAGTTCTCAGTTGAGTGCCTGGAAGTGGCTGTTCTCGTCTTGAAACGCAGCTTTGTGCCTTTCATCCCAGTGCACCTACTTGCTCCAAACCAGTTCTTCTTCCCCTTTCATGAGTGCACTTTTCAAATGATAATGGGCTGGTGTCATGACCTTGCTGAAGCAGAGACTGCCGTGCTAAAAATATTAACGCTTTTCATCTTCGCTTCTGAGTCCCAGATGGGTTTGCTGGTTTTCTCTGAACATTTCAAACACATCAATGTCACTGTAGAAATGAACTTGCCCCTTTCTGGCTGTAATATGATGATCCACCATATATGCATGTGAATTTTGATTTCATAACCACTGGGGCTGTGCAGCACCCAGGCAGGCCCTCTCTGCCCATCACACTGGTGCATCATGCCACACGTCACTCATTCAGGACCTCACAGCAGAGCTGGGAACAGAGCTCTGGATGTCCATAACCTGGTGTGGTCTTCAGCACACTCACAGTTTCACTGGACATGTGGATGTAAGAATTGTGTCTTGTATCCTACTCCTGTCCAAGCCAGTTCTTACTCCACTGCACTGACCAGTCTGAGGGAGAGTCCTACTGAGGGACAGTCAGAGGGCCAGTCCTAGTACCATCCTACTGTGCTATGATATTCCCAATATTCCCTTTGGAAATCTGGCAGGGCCAAGAGCGGGATGCACATCCAGCCCCAGGCACCCTCTGCACTCCAGAGATGTCCAGGACCAGTGACCTGGATGTTCAAGATCACCTGAGGAGCCTGAACATACATGAGACTATGGGACACAGCAGAAAGCATCCTAGAGTCCTGAGTGAGTTGGCTGATGATAGTTACCAAGACACCCTCAATGGTATTTGAAAAATCATGGCAGACAGGTGGAGTCTCAGGTGACTGGAAAAGGCAAAGCATTGCTCCCATTTTTAAAAGGGTAGCAAGCACAAGCCTGGGAACACTCAATCTGTGAGCCTCCCCTCTGTGCCTGGAGCAGAAATGAAGGATTTGTGTGGTACTTGCTGAGATTTGTAGGTTTGAAGAATGAATTCGGTGGACAAGGGAAGGGCTGGGCTTCTGTAAGGGCTTCAACACAGTCCCTCACAACATCCTTCTCTCTGAATTGGAGAGAGATGGATTCAGTGGGTGGATCGAAGGGTGGATCAGGAATTGCCTGGGTGGTCACATCTACCTGAAATCACAACTCCCTGACAGGAGGGGGCAGCCAGGTGGGGGTTGGGCTCTGCTCTCAGGGAACAAGTGACAGGACAAGAGGAAATTACTTTGAGTTGTGCTAGGGGTGGATCAGGTTGGACATCAGGAGGAATTTCTTCATGGAAAGGGTGGTTAAACATTGGAATGAACTGCCCAGGGAGGTGGTTGCACTACCTCCCTGGAGGTGTTCAAGGAACAACTGGATATGGCACTCAGGGCTCTGGTCCGGTTGCCAAGGCTGTGATCAGTCAAAGGTTGGACTCAATGATCTCAAAGGTCTTTTTCAACCTCAGTGATCTGTGATTCAGAGGGTAACAGTCCATGGCTCCATGTCCAGCTAGATATCAGTGATGAGCAATGTCCCTCAGAGGTCCATACTGGGACCAGTACTGTTTAACAGCTTCATCAGTGGCACAGAGAGCGGGGTCAAGTGCACCCTCACCATTTCACAGATGACACAAGCTGTGTGGTGCAGCTGAGGGACAGGATGACATCGAGAGCGACCTGCACGAGCACAGGAAGGATGCCCATGGGAACCTAATGAGGTTCAACAAGGCCGAGTAGCCCTGTGGGGGCTGATAACGCAGCAGGGTTTTGGAGCCTGCCAGCCTCCACCACCCGCCCCTGAGCTGATGGGTATCCTACTTGGAGTGGCCAGTGCCCCTTGAGCATGGACCCACTGCCCTCCAGCACATCTTTGCCTGGTCCCTGGTGCTTGCAGGTGTGTCACAGCTAGGCTGGGCAGCAGCCAGGCAGTGATCCAGGGCTCCCAGGGCTGTCTCTGTGGGATGCTGCACAGCAACCTGCCACCCCTTGCCCTTGAGCAGCACACACACCATCAAGGGCAGAGACCTGATCTTTTTCTGCATATCCAGCCTCCACTCTGTTTTTTCTCTGCCAGCCCTGGCACGGGAACAGGAAATCCTTCCACCTTTTACACCAATTACTGACTTTTTTACATTGAACTGGAGAGGCTCCTGAGAGTCCACAGACCTGTGTCAGAGCACATCCCAACCAACAAGAGCTCTGCAAACGTGCCCCCAAGACACTTCCAGCTCTGACCTCTGAACAGGTTTCCCAGGAAGACTTCATCCCCTGGGATGGGTGGTCTCGCTATCAGTGGTAATCGCAGCAGGAGTCCTTTTCTTGTGGTACTTTGTGGAAATCTCAGCTTTTGAGATAGGAAAGGTGGTCATTAACACCTCAGGGTAAAACTGGCAATACAGAACCAACAATAAAGTTCTTGTCTACCTTAGTCTCCAGCAAAAAGCTTTGAAAAGGAGGCAATGTTTTCCTTAGATAACTGATAGTAGTCTGGGTATAATGTGCAGCCAATTCAATACTTAGCAGCTTTATGCCTATAGCAGGTGTTTGTTTAAGAGAGATTTCACAGTACAGAGAGAGGTAAATAGCAGATTTCTTCCTTTAATGGGCCTCAGGCTCATTAAACAACATTTCACTTTCTCCTGTACAAGGTTTTTATTCATTAAAAGGATTCACTCTATTTCCAAGGGTGTATTTTTCTCCTTTATTGACAATTCATCTAATGTGCTGAAAGTTGTGTATCTGAGTGGGGGACAGGCAGCCACTGTGCCTCTGCTCCCAGCCTCGGTGCACTTCTACCTCCACAAGTGGCTCCTCTCACTCTGAAAACACAACTTGACCAATTTCATGTGTTCTGGATTCATTCTTTTCTGAAAAACAAATTGTGTCTTCAAAAGGCTGTATTTTGAAACCTCAGAACAGTCATGTCAGCAGCCCCAGGAAGGCATGGAATTTGCTTCTGAGGTGAACCAGCTCAAAATACAGACTGGAAAATCTCTACAAAACCTTTGAGTTCTGTTTCAGTTTTCCCCCAATACTGATCATTTTTCTTCTCTTGCCTCCAAAATCTGTGCATGAGCTTTTTTCTTCAGGATAGGGCACTGTGGAATGGGGGCAGTCTCAGGAACACGCAGTAGGAACTACCTGGGCAAGAAAGAACCGCAAAATAAGGAAACCATCAAACACTGAAGGAGGCAGTAAATGCTCTCAGATGTGTCATCTGGACTTTTTTATTTTTTAAACCAACAGTCCTTCCTCAGGAGACTGCCTTTGCCCACACTTGGCCAGCCTGAGCCTGTTTGCGTGCCCCAGGCCCACGGACATCACACATTTGTCTGCACAGACAGGACTCAGGTGTCGAGGTCAAGAGGACAGTGGTGGAACTTTGTTCTGGGCATGTGGGACTCTCCCTGTTGCTTCAGCATTTCTCCTCACAGGTCTGGGACTTACAAAGCCAAGAGATTCCCATTCACATCTCTTCTTCCTAATCACACAGCCAATGGCAACCCCTGCCACCCGAAAGCAGCTTTTGTTCCGACATCTGGAGCCAGCCTTGGCATGGACCAGAGGAGAGCATGTCCTCTGCAGCCTCAGTGCCAGGCAGGGAGCCAGCAGAGCCACAGGATGGGTCACAGCATCTTTGAGTCCCCCCACCCAAACATTTGCAGCTACACACTAAGGACCGGGCAGGGTTTGAAGCCAGCTGCCCTGGCAGGACTTGGCCTTCAGAAAATCCACATGTTCAGATGCAAGCAGGATGTCCTCTCCACTCACCTCTGCTGCTTCCATCACCCTCTTCTCACCACCTCCTGCTGTTTCTGCTCCTTGAGGCTGATTTAAAGAGAAACCATGCAGGCTCCTCATTCCTGATCTCCTAATTCTCTGATGTTCATAGGATCTTGATGGGATTTGCTGAGCTAAAAGGCACCTGAAAGGCAGGAATTAAAAACAGCTAAAGGTCCCCTAGTACAGACAACTCCAGAGACACAACCTGGAGTAAACATGGGAAGCTGTTGAAAAATCATAGAATCACAGACTCGTTAAGATTGGAAAAAACTTTTAAGATTATCAAGGACAAGCATCAACTAGCACCACCACCATGTTCACCACTAAACCACATGTCCTCAAGTGCCATATCCTCTCACTTTTTGAGCACTTTCAGGGATGGTGATTCCACCACTGCCCTGGGCAGCCTGTGCTAGGGCTGGACAGCTCTTTCCATGGAGAAACAATTTCTAATATCTAATGTAAACCACGCCAGCACAAAATCTTACATATTTTTCTGGTTATCAAAATTAATTTTACCGCCAAAGAATTCAGCCCAAAAGCCTTATTCCCCTGAAAACTGCTTCATGTCTCCTTAATTGACTCATGATGCAATAATAGCTCCAAATAAAACCCCCAAATCCCGTGTGTGAGCATTGCACAAGCTGAGGACAATTTGCACCCACCTGGGCTCAAAGGCACAGCCCTGAGCCCTGAGCCACCACAGGACTGTGGAAGCAGAGGTCCTGCTCAGGAGATGTGCTCCTGTGAAGTCTTTGGCTTCACACCGTAAAGAATAAAAGATCAGATGCAGCAGCTCATCCACACCATCTACAACTCCATTCACTGGAATAAAGGTGTTTCTTCTGAGGAAAAGAAAAGCAGTGAACTAGAAAAAGAGTTTTGAATTAATGGTTATATAATTTGACAGTGGAATTTGAAAGTTCCCGATCAAAGAGAGATTAATGGTCCAGATTAAAAAAAATACTAAAAGAAACAGATGCTCCGTGTTTGCACACTTGGCAGAGCAATGGAACAAGGCAGGAACAGCCCACGGTCTTGATGGGGGCCTGGGTCTACCACCACCAGCAACTCAACTCAGCAGTTTAATAAAAAGTTCAAGCAGCATTTCTCTTGTGTCCTTTATGGCAGAGTTTAGGATGAGTTTGCTGTCTAAAATTCTTCACAACTTCAGGCCTGCAGGAAGTAAATAAATACTGGAGGAGGCAAATTGTGATGGCACCATCACTGCTGGTGGGATGCCCGGTTCTTACCCACCAGCTGCCAGCCTTTCCCAAGATTGAATTTCCTGCACTGAAGAGTTTTGCAGGTCCTTTGTGATAGGAGAAAAATAATAAAAGTTTGCCCCATTCTTTTTTCCTGAGGAAGAAAGGCCTGGAAAAAACCTTGTAAGAATGAAAAGATGACAATTAAGAGGATGCTGACTTAGCTCTTCCAGCTAAAGCACTTTCTCCTTTGAACACACTGGAGTTTTCCTTTTCCTTCAAAGTTAAACAGAAAAAAAAGTTAATGATTTTTTGGGGGTCAAATAAACCATTTCTTTCCATTCACCCCCGAGACTCTCAGGTTTGTGTCAAGCAGTTGACAGTGATTCCAAATCGAGAAATATTTTGTAGAATCATAGAATATGCTGAGTTGGAAGGAACCCAAAAGGATCAAGTCCAACTCCTGAAATAGCATACTGAGGTTTTTTTAGCACAGATAACCCAGCACAAACTCTGGGCTGGTCCCTCCCTCACTCCCTTCTGTGACTTCTTGCTGAAGGAGGCATTGCTCACACTTGGTTTGTGTCCCTGTCTGACCCCCGAGTGACCCCCCCAGCTGAGCTCCACCTGCCTCTCTGAGCACCACCTCAAGGGCTCCAAGGATTTGTGAGCTATGGGCTTTCAGCTGCTGGAAAAGATGGAACACACCAAACATATGCCTGCACATATCTGTGGATTCATCAGTCTGTTTAAGTTGAGAAATCATGTGAAAACCCAAGAGAATACAAGGATTTTTTGGGTTAAAGTTAAATTCTTCTTTTGCTTTATTTTTGGCTTTTTTGTTGTGTATTCAGTCAAATCAAAATTATTTTTTCATGTTTTATACCTCAGCCAAGACAATGATTTCATAAAACTGATACTTTTCACCTCACCAAAACGCATTGATTGAGAGCTGTGGCCTCAAGCTGAGGGATGCACAGGGAATCAGGGATCTGCCCCTCTCCAGGCAGCTCCTGTGAAATCCCCCTTTTTTCACCGTGACTCCCTCATGTGACAAAGGACCTTCTCATCACTGCCCACCCAAACCCTGGGAAACACAGATGTCTTTATCGAGGAAATCTAGAGAGGCAGGAGCCTCTACTCTGGAGATGCAGAGCCAGCCCTGATCCCAAATCCCCTCATCAGGACTCATGCCTGGAGTACATCATGGGGTCTTCAGGACCAGCGGTGGCTATCGCAGCTTCAGAGGTTCCACATCAAAAATCTAGTGGCAAACCCATGAAATGGATTGTAAATTCCCCCTGTGTTTTCCCATGCCGGCCCCTGCTGCCATCTGTGAGTATGGAAAGCACCACAAGACTTTGGCTGCATCGGGGAAAAGCCCACACCCACAGCGTGGTGACACAGCCAGGGTGGGAGTGTCATCCTTGGGAGGATATTGCTTCACTTGGAAGAGCCTCCACATTGGGAGGGTGTTACTTCAGAGCGTCTTAGGAAGTTTGAGTCTGATTTTAAGAGATAAAATACTTGAAAAAAATCAGGAGCCAGAACTTTAAATAGACACAGAATGTCTGAAGTGATGAAATCACAGGGAGGAACACAAAATCATCAGCTCTGGCCAGTGCCCTTGCACCCTCAGTCTGAGTCAGGGGACCAAAATGACTTCATATGTCACACCGTGCCCAGAGCACTGGCCACAGCGTGACCGTGTCTGCACTGCTGTGAGTCACTGCTGGTGACACAGGGAAAGGCTCTGCCGTGGCTGGGGACACTTTATACTTGACGTCAGTGGAGATACTTGCAGGACGAGCATGGCTTTCTCTTATCTTCATGTAGTCATGGATTGCAAGGCCAAAAGAGACTGGCTTGGCCAGCCAGCTTGGCCTCCCACTGGCCCAAGCTCAGAGCTCTGGGTTCAGGTTTGATAATGTGGAGAAGTGTCCACATTCGATTTACAGTTGAGGACTGGAGGGGCAGGGTTCAGCTGCTCTGAGGAACAGTTTGGAGCCTAAATGGATGTGAAGAATGCAAAGCCCATTTCCATCACAACAGCCACAGGAACAGCTACAACAGACCAGAGTTTACAGCTCTGAAGTATTTTAGTCTAAACAGGGCATTTCCAGTGCCTTTCATTACATCAGGGAGCCTAAATCTGCCGGGTATTTAATTTGGAATGGTTGTGTTAAAGTTTTGTGAACCAGCTCAGGCTCCTGCAAAGGGCTGCTTGGCCAGGAGCTGGGCACACCTTGGCCAGGAGCTGGGGTCACCTATCCCCACAAGTGGCCAGGAGCTGGGGTCAGCTCAGGCATCTGCATCTTATGGGCCACCAGATTGGTGTTCTGTGCAGTTTGCTGGCCAGACACGTCAGGTATAAGCTTCATCCTGGGGAGGGATGGGGATGGGGATGGGGATGGGGATGGGGATGGGGATGGGGAT
>VZRV01008643.1:186012-328335 GCA_013398115.1 Falcunculus frontatus
CCAGGGATAAAGGTAATGCATCTGTGTCTGAGAACTGTTTCTCTCTGTCCTTTTATTGTGGTGTTGTTGCTATCCCAGGCCAAAAGAAACCACGTTGAAATTTGCGGGAGAAGGAGAGTGAATGTCTTGGAGCTCAAACACAAACATAGCAACGCGTTGCACGGTAGGTAACAGCAAAGAACTTTGCGGGGGTTTTTTTCTGTCTCTCGATCTGTACGAGCAGGACCTCAGCTCCCCTTTCCAGCCGTGTATTTCCGTGCCCGTTCGAAGGGAAGGGAAGGGAAGGGAAGGGAAGGGAAGGGAAGGGAAGGGAAGCCATATTTGCACACTGACACGGAGAAATAAACTTGACTTTTCTCTGTGCCACAGACTCTGCAGGATGTTCAAATCCCAGAACTGGCCCCTTACAGGGGGATTTCTCCCAGTCCCAGCATTAGTGCTGAGCCCTGTCCCTGCACTGCTCAGCAGGAAAGGTCAGTCGAGTCACTAATCCCTGGGCAAACAGTGGCAAAATGTGTCTGGGGCAGTGAGTGCAGTTTATCTGTGTTTGTGAGGAGGTGTCACCTTGCCAGTGCAGGTGTGTATCAACAGTGACTACTGGATATATTCAGTGTATTTCACTCCTTTCTCTTCCTTGTTCACAAACACATTTGCTAAAGCACAGGGCAAATGTTTTCCTCTGCAAAATTAACCATGTAAGGGAGGCCAAAGACTTACAGAGCCTTTCCCTGTATGCCAGCCCCCAGAAAGAGATCCCCTGGACCCACAAGCCCAGGCTGCTGTCTGTTCACACCAGGATGTTCCCAGGCCTGCCCTGGGAATGACTCTCCTCTCTCTGCCCACCTGCCCCATACGAGAAGAGCTCACTCCTCCTTGCAAGCTGCAGAGAAATAGAAGCTGAACCTCTGGGCACTGTGCAGAAAGCTGATAACATCCTGTTAGGAGATTGATCCAAGCAGAAAAGATGGACACAGGAGACCCATCCAGAGAAGGGGAGTGGGATCAAGCCCATCAATTTGGCTACAGTCCTGGCCCATGGTATCCCATAACCTAAGGTCATTCATTCTGGCCCAAGGAGAAGGCAGAGCACTGTGCTGTGCTGGGATGCCAGGAGGAAGCTGGCAGCTGGAGAGGTGGGTGCTCATCTGTACCTTCTCCACTCTTAGTATTTTTCTTATTAGGGTGTATATTGGCCAAGGAACGACTCTGCACCTTGCTGTCCTTGGCAGAGGCAGCTCAGGTCAAGGCTACGTGCAGGTGTTGTGTGCACCCTGAGATGTTCTGGCTGTGACCTGGCACAGTGACTGCCTCCCATCAGGATGGCTTCAGTGGCAGAGATTTGCTGGACTGAGACAAGATTTGCTCTGTCCTCTGGTCATGAGAAATCCCTTTCCTGCCCCAGCAATGTTCCCACTGCCTGGTGTCCTCTGTGTCCCCCGACAGAGCACAGGTAGGAGACACCCGGTGACACACACCCCAAGGTCATGGCCCCATGGGGTTCTGCTTCTCCCTTCTGCCCTGAAGAGCAAGTCAGCAAGGTCTGCAGGACAGGCTGGTCCTGAGAGGAGACCTGGGACAGAAGTGACAAGCCAGGGCTCTCAGTGAGCGCTGAATGATGAAGGTTTGGGGTAACACTGCTCAGATGACTTGGGGTGTCAGGGCACCACGTGTCCTCACAGGATACCCCACCATGTGTATCAGGTGGGGTCACTCTGCAGGCACTTGGGCTGGACAAGCTCACATAAGCAGGAGCATTGGGCTCTCCACTGAAGGTAACCTTTGGGTAGGTTTGAAATGTTTCCTTTAGTCAGTCAGGAGTAAATTTTGTCAACAGTCAAATGTTGGAATGTCCACAGTTTATTTTAAAAATAATTTTAATGTCCTTTTGGTGGCTAAGAAGGGCTTGAAGGCCTGAAAAACTCATCACAAAATCAAGTGTGAAATAAAAGTTGTTGGAACCCTGCCTTATCAGGAACAATCTCAGCTGACTGCTGGCTTTCAGCCTGGGTGCTGGTAACACCTTATGGGTGTGGGAATGATAGTGTGGACTTAAAATCCGTTAGGAGAATGCATTCAGCAGACTACAAAATAAATGGAGATGGAACAGCCATGAGGATAAGAACAAAGACCTGGAATTGCTGAAATACATCTGAAGCAAATGTACAGGCTGAAGATGTCACAGGCCCTTCACTGGATTGAAAGGATCAGCTTGTCTCCTGCAGTCTACAGGGATTAACACATCTCCAAGGAATTCACTAACTGTTTTGTTAATATCTGGAAAGATAGTGGGAGATGCTTTCTCAGCAAGCTGAGATAACACACAAGTGTCTGCTCCACCCCCAAGAGAAGGAGGGTGTTAAACTGCAATCAGAAAAAAACAAAGTTTAACCAATTGCTTAGAAACTTCAAAGTTAAACAGCTCCAATAACCTGAAACCAAGGGTGTGGAAGGGGGTGCTCTCATGGGATGATGA
The DNA here is from genome assembly GCA_013398115.1 of Falcunculus frontatus. NCBI lineage: Eukaryota > Metazoa > Chordata > Aves > Passeriformes > Falcunculus > Falcunculus frontatus. The sequence continues at coordinate 188,486 of VZRV01008643.1, forward strand.
TATTTTTTAATAAATCTAGGAATGCCATGAAATATTTACAAGGCTGGGAGAAAACAAATGCTGTGGCAGCCTCCACATAAGAGCAGCGGGGAGGCACAAGGTAATTAGGGAGCTGTTACCCTGCTATAAACACCTGGGAAGCTCAAGGAATGGCTGTCACATACTCAGATGCTGTGGAGGTGGTCACATCCCATTGTTAAAAACAGCTGGTAAATGGGGGTTTCAAAAGAATGCAGGAAAGTCTAAAAAATCTGCCTCGTGGTGAAAAAGGTGAGATGGTCAGTGTGTTTAATTTATCTGTGAACAGGCTGAAGGGTGAACCCAGTGTGCTGGGAAGTGAGAGAAACTGAGACCTGCCTGTGAGCCCATGCTGGAAAAACTCAAAGTGGAAATAAGTCGCAATTAAGAGTGCAAGTAAGGAACCTTTGCTCAGGCAGGAGCACTTGATTTTGGCATGGGATACATTTTCCAGCAGGTAATATCTGTACACAAGGATTGCAGGGCTTGAAAAAGAGTTTCTGATGCATTTGGCTCAGGGAAAGAAGTGGAGGAATCTGTGAGCTGATATTCCGGCAGTCACACAAGGAAGTGGAGTCATCTCTGCTTGTCTTACTGTCTATGAAAGTCTTCCAGAAATGTCCTCCACTGAGAGACTCATCAGATCTTCAGCAGATTCACTGCAATATTTGGGAACTGGGTATTCATCCTCCATATCGTCATAAAACACTATCTATGAGAATAAAGGTAATTCAATATTTCTCAAAGAATTACTTCATCTCTCTAAATGTTACAGAATGCAGAGAAAATAAACTGTCTGAAATTAGCTGATTACACAATATATTTCACAAAAAATTAAAACATTTAAGCTGACAAGAAACTGGAGAAATTTCCTAAATCAGGCAGAAACCACTAACTATGAAAGTAAAACCGAATCCTGCTGAAATTGTAATGTTTTTTGGTGCATGTTTAGTCAGTTCGGCTGTGGTGTCCACAGTGGCACCAGCTGCCTCCAGGGGACTGCTGATGCTGTGTGTGGGAAGGGCTGAGGGTTGGTCTTGGCTCCAGGTTGTGTTTTATGGCCTCTTAGCACATGAAACTGCTGATTGCTCTGGTTTAGGTAAGCTGGGAAACACCGATTCACAAAGCCCCACATTTCTTGTTGGAAATGTCTTCGTTTGGGGACAGCTTTGTAGTTCACACCTGGAGCTGGGGCTGCCAGAGCTGCAGGCACAGTGAGAGCAGCACCTGGGCAGCTCTGGCCCCATCACAGCCACCTGGGCCACCTCAGACTGGGGGCACTGGGACTCCCCCAGCTCCTGGGAAACAGCTTCAGCAGCTGTTGTTCTTAGCAGTGATGTTGATTGACAGCTGTCTATCTTGGAGCCCTGGAAACATCTGGAACATTCCCTGTTCAAAGAAAACGTAGAAAGTGTCAGCCCATTTCAGACTAAAACCAAATTTCAAATACCCCAAGTATTCATTTTCTTGGAAATCAAACTTTCCAACCAAGTTTCAATCCCTTTTCTTAGGAGATGTCCAAAACTTTGTCTCGTGGGGATCAGCAGACAGGATTCTCCCTGTGGCTGGAGCCAACCACAGAGGGACCTGGCTGTGCTAGAACCGGGACCATTGGGATCCCTGAGCAGGTGGAATTTAGAGATATGCCCAGGCTCCTACAAACAAGAAACAAAATATTTGCATAAAATCCACTTCCCCTCCACCTGTGTTATTGCTTCCCTGGATGATGAAACACTGGCCTATTTCCATAACAATCAAAATGCCTGCAGAAATGGCCCAGAAGTGCTCAGGACTTGAGCACTTGTGACAGCACTGAAAGGATCAGGAGTACAGAGAAACCCTTGAGGCTCTGAGAAGAGAAGAAATGCAGCTTTTCTATGTATATTTATTCTGTTACTCCTAATACCTTTGCTACATTTCTCCACCATGAGGACAAAGCTGTTCATGGTATTAAATCTTAAACATCTAATCTTAAAATCTTAAAAAAGAACTCTTGAATGCCACTCATTACATGCTCTTATGCAAAAAAAAATTGCAAAATCAGGGGGCATTTGAACCACATGGACTCCCCTCTGATGTTATTAAAACTCCAGGCTAAAATTGGTTTCAAGATCACGTGAGCAATATATAACAAGAGAAGATGAGCTCAGGTGAAATTCATTTTTGCTGGGGGTACACTGCAGAGTAACTGCAGAGTAGCTGCTGCAATCCATGCTTTTTGGAATAGTTATTTTATTTTATATTGTATCATTTAATGAGTTATCCTATCAGATGTGCAGGCACACTCAGTTGTGAGCCCCAGGAGTGGGCTCTGGCACTGCCCTTGCTGCTTCTGTCTGCCCTGGTGTGTTTGCCAGCAGCACATTCCTCTGCCTGGGGTGCAGCTGGTTCCCAAATGGCATTGAAATTTTCTCCTCTTGTTTCTTGTGTCCCTTCCCCAGCCCTGCAGCTGGACACTCTCGGGTGCTACGTCAGGGAAAAGAGTGCCAAATTAGCATTTTCAGAAGTGCAAAACAATGTCAGTGAGAGAACAGTTGCATTCAAGGGAAAAAACTGAACCACAAGAGCAACAAGACATGACAGAACACGGTTTCAATTCAGCTGTCTGCGCAATGTGAACTTCTGCTTTCCAAGAAGCAGGAAAATGACCCTATGTTGGGTCTCTACAAAGGCATTACGTTGATGTTTCACCTCCTGAAGACCCTGTTTCCCTGCTTCTGAGTTGTCCCTGTTTCAAAAGTGTGAGAAATTAAGTACAAGAGGATCCATAGGAAAGAAAGCACCACTTTGCTGTAGCTGCTACACAGACGTCCCTGGCAGCCTCACCTGCACTGGCGGGGCACTGGCCAATGTGGCACTGACCAGTGTGGCACTGACCAGTGTGGCACTGACCAGTGTGGCCCTCACCCTCACGGCATACAACCATTGCACCCGGAGCAGCTCTGCAGAGCAGGGACACGCAGCACTGCAGATGAGGGGGGAATGTGCTCCCTGGGGCAGGGGACATCCAGGTAGTGAGCAGGGAAAGGACAAGATATTCCCAAACATCAGGGCTGAAGGATGTCTGATGCTGACTCTGATCCTACTGATCAGTCCTCCATCCCTGCCCATGACGGAGGGGTTGGGACCAGGTGATCTTTAAGATCCATTCTGTGATCCTACGGTTTTTCTGCTCTCACACCATGCTCTGACCATGCATTTTAAAGCTGTGTTTGGGCCTGAGCATATCGAGACGTTGGGGACCAGAAAGACCACAGGAGCAGGAAGCAAAATCCCTCAGAGCCCACGGTCAGGACACAGAGGACACTGAGAGACATCCAAGAGCAGAAGGTGGCAAAAGATGATGGCAAAGGTGACAAGCACCCAAAGCACCCCGGGGACCAGCCCACACCCCCAGGACAGGTTGGGGCACAGGGATGGGGTGCAGTGTTGGGGTGCAGTGTTCCTTGGGATGGGGAGCACCAGCTGTGGCACAGGGGCTGCCAGCCCTCACATGCTCTGCATCCAGCCCTGCTGCACAGTCAGACAGCCTGGCATTTTCCCTTATCAGTATCTTTCCATCTCTCAGATGTCCCAACCAAACATGTGCTCTTGCTTTAACAACTCTGTTGACAGAGTCTGCCACAGTCTTTGTGAATGTCTTCCAAGGTCTAATTACCTCTATAATTAAAGATCTGCCTCACTTTTTGGTCTCAGAATGTTTGGTTCTCACTTTCCACTGTTGAACTTTGCTAATGTATTTATTACATTGATTCCTGGTACACCTGGGTCTGCAGGATCCCTCGTATGTATTCAGCCCAGGACAAATCCCATGGCACTCTCATAACCAGTGTGATAAGTCCTTCACCATCAGTTTATTCTCTTCCTTCTGGTGTAAAGGCAGCATCAGCAGAGCTGCTTGGGAGCACCCTTTTATTCTGCTGCAGGTTAATTGTTATTAATTGTCCTCGATAATTGTTCAAGGACATCATAGAATCATCATCCTCATCCTAGAATGGTTTGGGTTTGAAGGGCCCTTGAAGGTCATCTTCCACCCCCCGCCACGGGCAGGGACACCTTCCACTGGACCAAGTTGTTCCTGTCCAACCTGGCCTTGGGCACTTCCAGGGATGGGGCAGCCACAGCTTCTCTGGGCAACCTGTGCCAGTGACACCTGTGTGTGCTGGTTCCAGCTGGGGTAGAGCTAATTTTCTTCACAGTGGCTGGCACAGGGCTATGTTTTGGATTTGTGCAGGACATAAGCTGATGATATAGAGATGTTTTTGTTATTGCTGAGCTTGCATATAGCCGAGGCCTTCTCTGCTTTTTGTACGGCCACACTGGGAAGGGAGTTGGGGGTCCATGGGAGGTTGGGAGGTGACACAGCCAGGACAGGTGACCCAAACTGACCAAAAGGATGTTCCAGAGCATGACACCATGCTCAGTATATAAAGATGTAGGGAAGAAGGGGGAGGAAGGTAACATTTGGAGTTACGGCATTCCCAAGTCACCGTTCCATGGGATGGGGCCCTGCTCTCCTGGAGATGGATTAACACCTGCCTGCCCATGGGAAGCACTGAAGTAATTCCTTGTTTTGCTTTGCTTGGGTGCACAGCTTTTGCTTTCTCTATTGAAATGTCTTTATCTCAACCCATGAGCTCTCCAGCTTTTACCCTTCTGATTCTCTCCCTGATCCCATTGGAGGGGGAGTGAGCGAACAGCTGTGACGTGCTGGGGTCCGGCTGGGGTTAAACCACGACACTGGGACACCCTTCACAACTCCACCAGACCACTCCCCTCACCCCAGATAAAGGTGGAGCAGCTTTTATGGTAGAGCACATGCTTGTGTTGGTCCCAAGTGGGTTAATGCTGTTTCTGTGAGCCATGGGCTGAGTTTTGAGTGACAGACCCTCCTGAGTGGAGGTTTGCAGCAAGTCAGTTGTGCTGTCCTTTGCCAGGCACCTTCCCACCCCAGCACTGCTCTTCCATTCCAAGGCAGGGTACACTCACCCCTGCTGCAGCTCAGGGGAGTGTACAGGGAACAGGCTGCTGCCTGGGTGGCAGGTGGCAGAAACACCTCAAACACCAGGTCTGGTCACTGAAGACTTCAAGCCAGTGCCCATCTCACCTGAGCTTAGCCTCTTGAGCGGGTGCCAGCTCTAAGCCTGTCATCTCGTCTTTCTCCTAAACCAGCACCATCTGAAAGCAATTTGCCCATCCTGTAAGAGGAGCTCTGAAGAGCCACAAGGTTGGGTGTGATCTAGAGCTATGTTTTCTTCATTACTGTGCCCTTTGCTGCAAAACTCTGAACGCATCTCTTGCCTTTCCCAGCACACAGGAGTGTCAGATACAAGCACTGCCAATGTTTAAACTCCTTAGGGATATGTGAACATGGATCACAGGGTTGTTTATGCTGGATGGGACCACAGGAAGCTTTCATGAAAGGCAGTAGGACTATAGCAAAACTTCTGGGCACCTTTGGCTTTCCAAGGTTTGGGTCTTCAGATACTGAGCATGCCTGGGGCTACCAAAGCCAGATAATGGGTGGGAATGAGAAGTGATAGTGAAGCTTTCAAAATCCTTACATATCACAGTCAAAACAAGTTAGGTGTGAGCTAGAGGGGAGTTTTATCAGCATATCCAAGCCTCAAACACTGTCAGTGAAAAGACAGCTTATGCATGATTCAATAATTCTGTGTCCCACTGCCAGCATCAAACTTTCACTGCTCACTCTGGTCCTTTGGGTTTAAGGGTGGGTGGACGAGAAACTACCTAGTTCAGTGCCTTGTAAATTGACTGGAAGGAAGAATAAATAGAGCACCAAAAGCATCTGCTTTTGGATGGACAATCTGATGGGCACAGGTTCAGCTCATAGCTCCAATCTCTGGAGAGAAAACATGCCACTGGTCTGCAAACTGGGAATGCCACGTTTGGGAAGGATCATGGGATGCATAGATTTCCTTAGGAGAAAGTCACTGAAGTAGATAAGGAGGCACCCTCAGCACATTCCCTGCAAGCCAGGTAGGACACGTTGATCTGCATTTTCCTGCGGGAAAACAAATGCATTTGGCAAAACTTGGGTGTATTTTGCATATGGCAATGTGGGGTTATGCAACCAAGCCCCACTGCAGAGCACTTCAGTGGAAGATTTCTGAATAAATACATCAGGACTAATGTTTATTTATCAGAGACAATCCTTCTGTGAGATAGGCACATCCCATCTAATACTGGCCCCTCACACAGACCCTCCTCTAGTCCTTGTAGCTCCAGGCACAAGGCAGGGCTGTCAGACAGCCGCCTGTGTGGGTATCCTCAAGGCAGCTCAACCTCCCTTGCCCCATCCCTTTCCTTCCTTCTAACTAATCAATTTAGGAAATTTAAGGTATTTACAGCTTGGGATCTCTTGTTTGTGGCAATGCAAATGAACCGCTGTCGGAGCTTGTCAGGCGCTGGAATACACAAAGCCTTTGTGATATGCTGATTGCTCACACCAGGCTCACCCTCCTGCCAGGCGGCTGATTGAGTTGCCACCTTCCCAACTACTCTTTTCCCAGGCAGCTGGAGGGTGTGGTGCTACCAACATTTTTGTAGTGGCAAAGCCAGTTTGAGAAATTCCTGCCCCCACCCCTTCAGTTGTGTCAATACAGCTGTCTGGGGAGCTGTGTGGCAATTGGGATGGCTCACATGGGCACACACAGACAACAATTGGGAGGAAGTATTTGTATACCCTGGCTGACGTCAGCAGTGTGGTCAGAAGGAGCCCTGTGCAGCAGAGAGGACACCAAACTACAGTAGGAATGAGCAGCCAGGGGGTGGAAAATCCTTAAACCCACTTTTCCCCGTGAAAACCTCATGAGCTGACACCCTGATGGCATCCCATCCCAAGCACTTGTAGGTCTCATCCTGGCTGGTCATCACCTGTGCAATGGCCAGCACAGGTTGGTGCCTTTCCCTTTCCACCAGTGGGCTGCATAAGGCTTCTCCTGGGTGCATGGAGACCCTGCATGTCTCCAGGGCAGGCTGCCATTCCATGGAATTTATACAAGAGATGTTAATAATTTATAATCCTAGGGGATGTAAATCCCAAGAGAAGTTCAGAGATGGGGTCTGATGCACCTTTAGGCTCCAGGGGGACTTGCCCTCTGAAAATACCTGGCCCCTGAAGCTACAGCTTGAGAGAAGCACGAGGGTGTGGATGACTCTAAACAGAGTGAAGAGTGTCCCTGGCAAACCCACATGGCCCCCAGCCCAGGGTGAAATGGATAAGCCATATTGCTGACACAGCACAGAAACACTCAACTCTCTTGAAGATACCCTGCAAAGATGGAAATAGGAGATGGAAAGGCTCAGTGGCTGCTAAAGACAGCCAAAGACAGAAGGCCCAGGAAAAGTAAAGTCCCCTGCAGAGAGGTGGCCATGCTGGAGAGCATCTGTTGACAAGTACAGTGGGGACCTGATCCCTCCTTGAGGGCACCAAGCAGAAAGGAGAGAAGGGGATGCTCCCACCCAAAGGATTCAACCTCAGCCCTGAGCAGCTGGTTTGTCCTTACCTCAGAGAAGCTGAGATTTCCCCATAAGACACTAAGGAAAGGTTCAGGATGCACTGGTTAAGGGATCTCCAAGTGAACGTGTTTTCAGAAGCGGCAGGCTTAGAAGTCGCTTTTTTTGCACAGAGTCTGTGAGAGTCAGAGCATGTGAGAGTGCAGCTGTGTCAGACTCAGCTGCCACCAACACAAGTGTGCTGGCACTGGTGGCAGAGGTTGGCAGCTCTTGCAGCTGGACCCATTGCATGGTGTGACACATAGGAAGTTTTGGGTCATCATTTTTAGGTGGACCATCAGCCTCACTGGCTTTCCTTAGCCTTGCAGCATGAATTTCTTCCTGTTTCTGAAAGGTTTGGAAAAGAAAGGAAAAGAGGGGAAATATTCTGTTTAGTTTCTCCTGGATATGAGTGGTTCCTAATTATACTGGAGGAGACAATTGCCTCCCAAGACAACGATCAGCATGGGGTGATGAAGACCACCTGCCTCATGCCCCTGGAGGGGAGCAGCTGTGACAGCTGAAGGCTGGAAGTGTGCAGGGCTGGCAGCACATTGATGCCTCCTCCTAAGGCATCAACATCAGCTTGGAAACAGCTTTGTAAGTCTTTGCTCTCCAGTGTCAGTGACACAAAGAACAGCTTTGGTCTCAAATGTGTGTTTACAGATATCACTTCCTAGACCTGTTCTCCAGCTGGGAAGCTGAAAATCAGTTTAACAGAGAACAGGGCAAGAGTTATCCACCTTCACTGCAGGTGACAGCAAGCTGGTGGTCAGACAGCCACAAGCTTGGTCCCTGGATCTAACAAGGCATTGAGTCTACCCTGCCCCACCTGAGCAGTTGCCCATTCTCCTCTCCATCCATTCCCTCTCCTCCCTGCCCAGCAGGCCAGAGACTGATCCTGAGACTTCACCGCTCCCCAGCCTTGAGCATCATCCAGCACCTCTCTGTGGCAGTGGCCCTGCTGTCCCAAGTGGAAATGATGTGAAAGCCATAGTAACCAGGTAGACAGCAGTGAACAAACCAGGGCAGTGGGTTATCCAGGGAGACATTTGGGAAACACGGACTAATGTTGGTCTAGTGTGAGCAAGAGGCTGGACTAGAGATCCCCACATGTCCCTCCCAATCGCCACTGCCGTGGGTCACTGATTTCAAGAATTCAGAATATTCCTGTGTTTCCCAAGACCTGGCATCATCTGGTCTCCAAGACATCAAAAAGTGGCACCAGCACAAGAATGAAGGTCCATAACCTCTCCAGGAGCAAGCCAGGAAAACAAACCTCTGATCCTGCCATAAATTGTGTAACTTCAAGCTGAAATCACGAGAACTGTATAGATGATTGGGAAAAATTCCCTGGTGCCATGAAAATAATTGGTCCACAGCTGTCAGAGAAATACAGGAAATTAGAAGGATAAAATGGCCATCCTGGGGAACAGCAGTGGCTTTATGAGCAGACAAGATGGCCTGGTGAAACCAAGGACCAGAACAACAGCTGAGTCATGTAGACTTTGTAAAAATTGTGTTTGTAATAAATGCTGTCTGAGAGAAGCAGTTCTGCAAGAAAATCACACTGAATTAGGTTGGGTTACCCATACCTGAGACTCTGGGATTGTCGCTCTGTGCTGAATTGCAGGGTTTAATAGCAGAATTCACGATGTGCAGCAGATTAAGCAGTTGTTGGGACTGACATCAAAACTGATCTCTGCTTTTTGTTGGCAAAGCTTAGGTACATCCTGATGGAGAACTGGGAAAAGGGCTCAAAATCAAGATGAAACCATAGAGTTCAGTGTCACATGCATGTGTCAAAAGGAGAAGCAGCTGGGATCTGCACAGAGCAATGGGTTAAAAAGCTAATTGGTTTCTCCAGGGACCAAGAAAATGGTGCCAGGAGTTTTGAAATTAGCAGTGAAGATAAAAAGAGAAAGATGAGTGAATATGAGAGAATCCTGCAAGCATGAAATGAGCCTCTTCAAATGGGTTTTCACACGGAAACAGTGAAAAAGTGAGTGTAAGCAACAGGTTTGTCAACGAGCTCTGGGCTCAGCTGCCCACTGACTGGTTAATGCTTGGCAGCAATGAACACATTGGCAGCAATGATTCCTGTCTGATTTCAGGGGAAGGCTGTGATTCATGTTCCTTGCACTTTGTTTCTGTTGAATATTGCCACTCTGGGTTGTAACGTAGACAAAAAGAAGGATGTGCAGGATGTGCTTCCAGGACACAGCCCCAGAGCAGGGAGTGGCAGCTGTTTCTTGTTGGCTACAGCTCCAAATGCCAAAACTCTGCCAAGCCAGCCCTAGTTCAGCTCTGGGGATGCCCTCCATTCATAAGGAATGCTGGTTTATCACAAACTCAACCCACATGAAACCATAAAAAATTTTAGCTCTTAGCTGGATCTGAACAAGTTGCTCTCAGTTTTGTACCAGACCCAGGGCAAGGACTTCCTAAGTGAACACTCAGGTCATTGGCGTGTGCCCTGCTGTCTGTAGGGCACAACTTAACCTTTCTGATTGTTCCAGCATGTGCTGATAGCTTTGTACCTATCCTCCCACACCATCACACATGATTTTGCACCTGAAAATTAATTTGAATGCGCATTTTGTTTCAACCCATGATAGGAACCGAATGTTTTGCAGCTCAGGTCTTTGAGGCAGAAAGATAATGACAATTTTTGGATTGTATTTTTAGTTTAAATTAAAAGTATTTTAGTTCTTTCTCTTCCAGAATTTCCTGCCAGTGACCACATCTGTTCCACATACAGTTATAGAAACCAAGTTAGGCTGCAAAACACAGATAGGCCTGGCAATCACCGGGCCCAACAGAAACATCTCCCAAACAACTCCTCTGAACAGTGCCATTTGCTACCAGATTTATTTCCCATTAGCTGGCTCTGCTGATGGGCTATCATCTCCATTGATTTTTTTTCCCATTAAAACCACAAGTGCACAATCCTGCCTGTGGGAAGCACATGCAGCCTGGCTGTTCCCAGGGGCTGGTTGCTCAGGGCATGGTCCTTGCTGCACCCCCTCCTCGCTGGGCTGGACAGGACAGGACAGGCCCCCATCCTGCATCACCTCCAGATCCTCCTCCCCCTGGCTGCTGTGATGGGGCTCTGCAGAACCCAGCCTGGCCCTCACAGCGGGAGACGAAGAGAGGGAGTCAAAATGATGCCTTGAGTTCTAGCTTTTATATTCTGTATTGCCTACTGTAAAAATCTGAAGTGTCTTGCAGCCTGCTGCTGCTGCTCTCTCATGCTCAGACAGACATAACAAAGCCTCTCTGGGTTTGCTCTCCAGGGACACCCAGACCGTCCTGGGCCCAAAACGTGTAAACCAACATCTTGGAAAGGGGGGCTGAGCTTAGAGAACTTACATCATTAGCTAAAGTTTTAGTTGGCAAATTGATGAAGATATGCAAATGAACCCAACCTATAAAGGTGTGAAGAACTCGTGACTCGTCCATCTCGGGGTCCATTTCGGCAGTAGCCTCTGGGCTCCCCAGGGTGTACCTTTGAAGGCCTTTCAAATAAATATCACCTTTATTCCCTCATTCCTGTCTAGTCTCTGTTTCCAGGTAGCCACTTCAGGCATCACCAGGCTGCCCACCTTGCTGCCCAAGGCTGGGACCAGCAGTGCCTGCCCTCCTTCACCAGTGTCCCACCGGCTGCCAAGGGACAAGGATGATTTCACTGCTTGTCCTTCCCCAGGTGCCAGCACACTGAAGAGCAGGTCATGGGACTGGGAAGGGTCAGCCCAAAGCAAGTAGAGCACCAAGCTTTTCCCAGCTCAAACACAAATGGTTTGATGAGAGCCAGGAAATACCGGTGTTTAATGGCCTGAGAGATGGAAATCTGCCCAAGCTCATGGCTACCCACACAACCAGCTGCACAGGGCAGTTTGCAGCCCATATCTCCACCCTCCCTAACATATCTTGCTTTCCAGTCTGTCTTCTGAGAGCCCATCTCACTTCTCAACCCATCTTCTGAAAGCTCACACCACCAGCTCCAGGCACACACAGAGCAACCTCAGACACCAACAGGGCCAGTGCCAGCCCAGCCCTATCTCCCCAAGGAACCCCAGCCATCCTTCTCTCCTGCCCTAATGTGGTGCAAGTTGATCTTGGGAATGGTGACCTGCAGAAGCCCTGTCAGATGCTGAGGAAGCTCCCCAAGGACTGTGCTGAGTTCTTCATAGTAGCGAGAAGATGCTGTCCTTTCCTGCTTCATACTCAGGAAATCTCTGTCCTCCCCCAGCCTGTGTGGCAGGGACATCTCTTGGTTCCACCACAGAAACATTTCCCCAACTGGAAACACCTGGGATATGAGGTCTTTCACTGGTGCCCACCAGTACGACACAGCTAACATGATCCCAATGCGTCAGCAGAGCTATCTCCAGTGAAGAGAAAGAATTATGTAAGACACCGCAAAAGCAGATCTGCTCAGTGAAACACTAACTCTTATGGGAACTGAGGCACAGGAGCACTGCAGTTGTAGTGATGGGAAAAGAAACCCTTTCCTGAGAGCAGGTGCTGCAGGGGCTTGGCCTGTTTGCTGGTAAGATGAAGCCTGCAAGGCACTGCAGTTGTCTGGGGAACATGGTGGAGTCTGGGAGGGAAGAGGTGAGGTCATGTTTCAGTTGATAACCAGAAGTTTCTCCAGTGGATTGTGCAGCACGAGAGCCTTGCCAGTGGATTTTTTGTGCCCATCTGTCTCACCAGGACTGCATCAAAGATTGTCTGGGAAAAACTGGCAATTGACACCAGTAAGGTGCTGTCCCCAAGAGTTCCTGTCTAATCCAGACAGCCACCTCAGAGAGCTGCCTGGTGTTCTCACAGGTCTTCTGCACTCAAACTTCCCCAGCGTGTGCTCGGCAGCACAGGTTGGTTTAACCCATTTAACAACACCTCCCAGCACGTCAATGTTGGAACATGCAGGTGCATCAGGCTGATAACTCCAACCATTCCCATCAGGCAATGAGCCCTAATGGGCTGCTGGGTGCAACCAGACCGCAGCAGATCCCAGCCAGGCTGTGGAATCTGGCACGGGCGGTGCTGCAGCTCTGCAGGCCTGGGCACACTGAGACTCATGGGAGATCAGTTTTCTTAGAGGTGACCTTCTTAGCATGGAAATATGAATGGGAAAGCACACATGGGGTTTGATTGGCAGCCTGGAACTAGCCAAAACCATCAGTGTAATGCTGCACTGGCTGCTGGAGAAATCAAAACTCCGGAGGAATTGTTGTTTTGCACATCTCGCAAGATTTGAATGTGAGTAACCCTAGGAATGTGTTTTTCCATCCATTAGATGTGCTTTGCTACCCTGCTCTTGATGTTGGTATCTCTTGGAGCCAGGCTGAGCAGACGTGCCTGCACTTGTTTTACCAGGATCCTTTTGGGGCTTTGGCTGAGCTGAGCTCTCACAAGGCAGGGATCCCTGCCAGGTTTTCGCCTGAGAAGACACCTTGCCCATCTTCAGCAGAGACGAACAGAACACTGGGGTTTGCAATGTGAAAGAGCTGCCAAGGATGAGTTATATCTCCTGCCCTGGAGGGAGGGGGAAGAGATGAGGCAGGGAATAGCTATCCAAACAAGTTTGTACACACATGAATTTGTAATGTGCTGCCTAGAAGAGACTTTGTAGCTATGGTGTGGAAGAGCCTGGAGAGTCTTGTGAGGATCACAGCCCTGCCCTCCGGGGAGGATGGGGCAGGCAAGCACAACGCTCTCCACTGGCATTTGGCTACCCCAGCCCAACCCCTGCAGATGGGTTTGGGAGCAGCACAGCCATGCCGTGCTGTGAGGACACAGAACAGCTCCAACTCGGTGAGTTGGTGTCTCCCGTATTTACCTGGCCCTGCAGGAAATTCCTAATGAAGTGCCAATAAAGCTGCCAGATGCCAGTGACTGCACATGGAGGCTGTTTTGGATGCGTCAAGCAAGGCAGGAGGTGATTTCAGATTGCAAACATTTTATGGTTCCATATCTGAAGAGCAAACCACACTCTTTTGCCAAGAGAGAGACAGCAGGTTTTACCAGCACCAAGAATAAAGAAAATGTCAGTAATGACTGTGGTTAGGCCCCAGGGAAATGTTGCTTTCAGATATGCTTCTTGCTTCTGGATCATTCTGGGAAAACTTAGGGGAGTGCTAGGCACCTCACCAGAAATCAGAGTCTTTGTCAGGGCACAACTTCTCCAAAGCATCTCCCTCTCCCTGACCAAGCCACACTACTTCAACTACGGCTGTGAGCAGAGAGACCACGTCTAAAGGTATACTGGGGAATAATCAGGTACCAAAGCAAATTCTACCATTGAAAAATCTCCCTGGAGGAGGGAGACACAGAGGATCGTTGACAGTGTTCACCTTCCACAGCAGTTAAATTCACATTTGGCATGACCCTGCAGACCAGAGAGCGGACAATCAGCCTTGCTGGGCACCAGCACCCACCCTGACATCACCTCCTCCCACTGCCCTCACTCAGAGGCAGCCTTGTTCCGTACCCTGACAGGGAAACACCCGCACATGGCACTCCAAGGACAAGCTTGCTTCTTGCCTCCGACGGGACCCCACACAAAATGGGTTTATTTGTTGTCATGAGTTATGTCTCCATCACCTGCTCTGCCCCAGAAATGTCCTGGTCCACACCCTCCAGCAATACCCTTCCTCAGGACCTTTGGTCTTTCCAGCTGACTTGCTGTCTGATGGGAATCTCACCAGCTCCCAGCCCTCCCAGCCTTATGCCTGCCTTAAACTGCTCCTGGGAACCTCCAACCTGTTAGTGACATTTAAAATGGGACACAAATGCATTCAAGCTAAGAGATGAGTTTACTGTGTAATCAGAAACAACTGATGAAAGAAAACACAGGCTTTGAAGGTCCCTGCCACAAGGTCAGCTCCTGTCTCCTAGATGCCACCCTCTGCCAAAGCTGTCCAGGGCAGTAATGCAGGGGTTGCCCAGTCTGACCATGATGCTCCCTCCACTGAGAACTGAGCCTTGCTCTGCCTGGAAACAAATCTGCAGAAAACCCCTTGACCACTGGACCAGTCCCTGGCCTGATCCCACAGGAGCCAGGGGACCTGCACACACCCAGCCAGTGGCCAGGGAGATATGGGAACCCTGAGGCTGATGATGTGCCACGGCCTCCGCCACAACTTCTCCCTGCCTTTTCTTCAAGTTAGGATCTCTTGCTCTGTGTCATGTCATTTCTGAGCTCTCTTCCCATTCCCTTCCCCTACAGCGACCAACAGCCTCCTCCTTTTCCTCCTGGCAGTCTGGGACACCTCGGTTTCCTCTCCCCTCGTTTTCGTTTTGAGAGCAGCACATGATAGTACCAAATACAAGCATTTCCAACATACTTCCCTGCTTTGTTCCCCAACCAGACACTGCCTTGTGGATTTCCCAAGCTTTATCAGCACTTTCTATATCACACAATTTGAGAAATGGTGACTGAGCACCCACTGTGTGTTGTCACATGCTGGTAGCTCAATTCACCTCTGGAGAAGAAAACTGATATCAGGGATCATAGAATCATAGAACATCCTGAGTTGGAAGGGACACACAAGGAACACAGAATTTCTGGCACAGGATGACCCCAACAACCTCACCCTGGGCATCCCTGGCAGCGCTGCCCAAATGCTCCTGGAGCTCTGGCAGCCTCGGGGCCGTGCCCATTCCCTGGGGAGCCTGGGCAGTGCCCAGCACCCTCTGGGGAAAGAACCTTTTCCTAATATTCAGTCTAAACCCCTCAGAATGAGGCAGATGAGCATCCCATGCCCCCCTGTTTCCCAGAAGAGTGGGAGAGCCCAGGTGCCATCCTGGGCTTCCCTACCAGCACCTATGCCCAGTCCCACCCCACAGCCTGCATCTGAGTGGACTCCTTTGCTGTTCTCTCTGGGGCAGGAACGGCTGCTGCTCCTGTGACTGCAGTGTCTGAGCACAGCAGGGCCCTGTGCTGCCCCAGGACTTGGCTAATAGCAGTGACAGGAGGGGAGGATGAAGGCACCCCAATAAAGAGGAAATGGGTGCAGCCATCCCTGTAGCTGATCCAGCTCCGTTTGCAGCCCAACAAGACTGGAGCCCAGGAAGAATTAGCATGACTGGAAACTCAGTGCTGCTCCCATGGGACTGGCTTCAGCGCAAATGGCTGCTGCCAGATGAATTTTGCTCAGGAGTGTGATCTGCTTGAGCTGCCCTATCCAGGGGCATTTGTTCTGCTGACACGTAGCCCTGGCAGGGGGATGTTCATGAGCAGCTTCTGGCACAAAGGAGTGCTCCCACTCTTCCCACACTGGTGCAGAGCAGAGTAAATCCCCTTTGATCAATGCAAAATCCAGTGTAAAACAGGAGTATCCAGCCCAGGCCATTTAATTCTCCAAGATATAAGCAGGCTCGTAATCTTCATCAGCGTTGCTTCCTGCTTGAAATGCTTTTCATTAGCTGCTCATTCAGTGAACACAACCACTTCTGCTGCCTCAGCAAAACACATGCCACACTTCTTGCTCAGCAGCAGAAGACAAACATTTTATTGCATTTTAATCACTGGCAGTTTCAGCAGTTGCTTCCTGCTCTCTGTGCTTCTTCCACGCATCCTACTGAGAAGCCTCTATAAACTTTGATTGCTTGGCCAAAGCAATCCAGGACCTCCTCAGCCTCCAAGTCCTGGGGAAGCTGAAAGTTGAAAGCTTCGTAATCTTAGTGGCCTCTTGATCCTGTTGTGGAAGAAGTGAGACAGGCTGAGCACAGCTGATCAGCTGTAGAGCTTGGCTGCCCTGCCGAGACCTTTGCCGTGTCACCAGTCTTGCTGGAAAATTTAGTGTAAAATTTTTATTCTGAAAATAATGATTTCATGGAGCCGAAATGTTTCAGGGGAACATTTCAATGACCAAGAGGAAAAAAAAGATGGTTTGAATTGCAAAGTTAGAAAACTCGCTGATGGTGTGCCTTCTCCCAACCCAGCCACTGAGGAAGCAGAAATGCTCCATGATGGCAGTGCAGTCCATGGTCAGGAGAGGGTCAGGGCTCACAGCCGACTGTCAGAACACAGCTCAGGCTTACTCTGACCCCGAAGTTTAAAGCCAAGAACTGTTGAGTGACCAGAAAAAGGCTGATGGACCCTGGCTCTTTGGGTCCAGTGCAGTGACTGGGATCTGTCAGCTGCTCAGCGTCCCTGACAGCTCTGCGGGTGATGCCCAAGGCCAGGCTCTTTGAAGTGCTCACCTGCAGATCACTCCTTTCCCCTGGGCAGACCCTGCCCTGCAGCGTGTGACCCGCCGCTCCTCTCCCAGGATCAGCCTTCCTGTGTCTCTGAGACACACCGAGTGTTTCAAAGAAATTTTTGGTGCCTCATTTCTTCATTTTCCTGTATCTGGGGATTTTCCAGCCTCAGATCCACACCCTTCGTGCTGCTGCAGTGCAACTCGTTCTCCTCACTCGTTCTCCTTGCTTGGGCCTGATCCTTAATGTGCCTGTAATTTACTCACAGCCCCACATTAAAGTCAAAGCCCCTTCCATTGTTCTGCTGCTGCACCAATGGCAAGGTGGGCAGGAGATGGGGCAGGGAGTGTGTGTTAGAGCCTCCCACCACCTGCTAATGAGCACTAAACAGGCTGGGTGGGGGCTGACAGAACCCGTCACTGCCCAAGGATGGGACCTAGCACTGCCGGGGGCAAGGGCAGTGGGACCACCAGCATCCCACCAGCAGCATCTGCCTTTTTCCTGCTCGGGCACCCCACTTAGTTTCAGCAAAAAAGCCCATTGACCCCCATTTACCCCGTGAAAACGAATGACAAGATCAGGCCCAGGTTGTGGCCATCAGCTGTGCCTCACCCCGGGCAGTTCCCTAAAGGAGAGGGTAAATTGGGCACAGAAAGCCCAGGAGAGGAAGAAAAAAGGCGGGTCCGTTCCCCTCCCTCGGCATGATCCGGGGTCCATCACTGCCCCGAGTAACTCGATCCCTGCCCTGCGCCTCTCGGCCCCGCACAGCCGAGCTCCAGCGATTCTGTGCCAGGGTAACGCTGAGTTAATTTCTCCCAAGTCTCACGGGACCCTTCAGGCGGCCCTTCCAGGAGCGGATTTTGCTGACTCTGCAAAATAATCCAGCCTGGCGAGGGGGGCATCCATGGACCCCCAAACCTCCAGGTTTTTTCCTCCAGCCCTGACTCCCCTGACCCGTGAGGTCTCGGGTTGCCCCGGAACAGTCACTTGTTGAAACTGTGCAAATGCAGTATTTTCTCCCCTGCACAGATTTTGCCACATCTTCCTCCTCCCCCACTGCACCCTCAAGGTCGCACCGGGAGTGTTCTGATGAAAGGGAGCAGGGAGGGGGAAAAGCCCAGCGAGATGAAAACTGATCCCTGCTCCAGCTCCAGCCTGTTCCCTCGGCCCCGCCTGGCTCCCTTCCCGCTGCCCCAGGACCTTCACACCTTGCACCCGGGACACACTTTTGAGGTGGTTCTGAAAGGAATTGTACATTCAGGTATTCTAAGAACTGCCTGGGTCTTTTGTCCAGAGAGCGGATGAGAAAGCTCCTTAAGCGAAGGATTGTGTAACCCTGGCATGCTGCAGAGCTCCTGCTGGCAAGTGATGAGAAACTGGGCAGAAAACAGCCTTTGAAATGCCCAGCTGGACTCAGAAGGGCTTCACTGAAGCCCTGACTCCCCCTCAGCCCACTCATAACCTGACAGCTGCTTCTCTGCCCAGGAGGCGATACCCAGGGATTTACCAGCAGCCAGAGTCCTGCATCTGTAGCAGTAATTTCAATACGACTGGCACTGCTCCTGGCCCTGAGGCCACTGACACTGAGCACTATTAAACTTTCTTATCCCCCAAGCTGGGATGGATGCAATCATATCAAGGTGCCCTTAAACTTTTTCCAGGAATTGTTTCTAAAACCCAAAATCACATGCCTGACACCTGCAATCACAGTGAGACTTGGGAATTAATGTTCTTGATGGCCACGGAGACCTTCCAGCCCGGGCCCCTGTGGCCCAACCCTCTGTCATCCCCAGCTTGGGGAGGGCTGGAGCAGGGCATGCAGGAGAGGCAGCTGCAGCAGGAAGCAGTGACTTGCACATCCTTACCCAAAAGGCACAGGGCAGCTGCAGCTGGATGCAGTTTGTGCCAGTTTGCCCAGTCCGGGAGCTCCTGTTGTCCTGAGCTGACAGGTGCTGTGTATTCCCAGCCCACTGCAGAGACCTGCAGCTTTCACTGCACAGCCCTTCCCTGCAGCACCCTGCTGACAGCCCAGCCTCCTCAGGGACACCCGACTGCTCTCCACACCCATCTGCAGCCCAGCTGCTGTGGAGGATCAGGCTTTGGTGCACCCTGGCCTGCCCATGTGCACCAGTGCTAGTGAGAGGGCTGTGACACTGTGATGGGAATAAACACATAGGAGAAAACACTGATTTTGCTGAAATTCCGTGGGTGAGCAAGCTGAAGACAGCTTGCACTGGGACACGTGCTAAAAAGGAGCTGAGAGCAGGGGCATGGACCAGGGTTTGGACAGCAAACTGCTTCCCATCACTGCTCCTCACCCCAGGCCGGCATGGGCAGGGGCAGACAGATCCCTCAGCTCTGCCTGCTTGGGAGGCAGGAGCAGCATGGGGGAAGGGATGAAGTGAGGACACCTTCAGCATGAAAGTCACTGGCAAGGCTGCACGTGCCCCTGAAAATCCTTGCTATTGTTTGAAGCTCTCCTCAGCACTAGTGGGATTTTCCTGCCTTGTTTCCTAAAATCTCCACCATGGTTTTCACTGCTAACAAGGTGGAAAGGCAGTTTCTGTGGTAAATACAGGACAGTGGGACTTAGGAAGCTTCAGGAACTCCAGTTTCACTGTTCTTCCTACTGCTGATGGCAATGGCATTATGGTCTCCAGCAAGGTCAGTTGAAGGTTATTTCCTGTCCCACTGTAAACCTGAGGAGCTCTTGGCCTGCCAGTGACTGCACTGCACAAAGGGGTTGGCACGCCCAGCTCCCACCCCTGCATGAAACAGCCCCAGAGAGAGCTCTGCCCTTCCAGACATGCTGCTTCGTAAGGCAAAGCATCTGAGAAGAGAGTCTTCGAAGACAGAACTCTCTCTTCCCAAAGAAAACTCTCCCTGATGTCCTGTGTCCATGCAGGATGGCTGAGCTCCCCAGAGGCAAACCAGGGGTCTTTGGAAGTTCAGAGCCAGTCCCTCCGTTCATCCCCCACCTCTCCCTGGAAGGCTAGGTAGGGGTTAGCCTACACTTAACTCTTTATCAGCCTAGGCAGGAGCACCCACAACCTGAGTTTCTCCAGCAGGTCTCCAGGCTCCCCTTTTCTCAGGAGTGCACTGAGCAGCTCTCTCCCCTTCTCCCTTGTTTTTACCACTTGCATCCATGTTTTCCACTGTACCAAACACAAGTGTTCTGCACCTGGGCCACATTCCTGGGCCTGACTGCTCAGATGAGCCACCCGACACGCTGGGAGTGTGCCAAAGTGCTTTCTGCAGAACTGCTGGACTGTTTTTCAGCAAATGTTCTGTCAGTAGCTGGATTGTTTGACTATCCAGGGAAATCAAGTGCAAACTGCAGATTGGCCAGGAGAGTTCCCAAGAAACAATTTTATCAAAACTTCTGGCAGAGCAAGTGCCTGGTTTGACAGAGCCTTTACAGGGGTGGGCATGGAGAGCAGGGATTCAAGCAGCACCTTTGTTTGAGCAGAGTTGGAAGCCTGACTTCGCTCCTCACTCCCAGTGTATGCTCCAGGCACAGGCTGCAGGAACAACCATCTTCATCAGGAGTGTGTAATTAAATTTTCACTGGGCCAGGAGAAGGCTGATGTGCGTGGTGCAGAAGATACCCATTCAGATACTGAGCTGCATCTTTCCAGGGTAACATATGAACCACAGGTCTGTCTTCAGTGATGTGGTCCCAAATCACATCTTCTCAAGCATGATTTGAGTTGCTCCAGGTTTCATGCTCCTCATAAACCAAATATTGGGGAAAGCTCTGTGCTTGGATTTTTTCCTTTTCACAAACCAAGCTTCCATTTCCCATAAACAGGGAGCACAAGTTTAAGCCTCCTGAGAATACCTTCTCATGTCTGGTTTGAGTTTTCAGTGACACATCATCAATTACTAGGTGGAACAACACACTCCAGAGTGGCCATCACACTCCACCCTAAGAGAGAGATCTCTAGTTCAAGCAGCAGGATCAGGTCCTGCCCTGGAACACTCCAAGAATCATACCAGGCACATGGTGTGATTTTTTGGGGTGTCCTGTGCAGGGTCGTGAGTATGACTTCAATGTTCCTTGTGGGTCCCTTCCAGCCCAGGGCATTCTGTGGTTTATGATCAGCAGCTGTGTTTGCAGTGCGGGACATCACAACACCCAGCATCGGAAAAATCACACTGCTCCCTGGCTGTTTGATATGCTATTGTTAGCAGCAGTAATCCTGTGGTACAGGAGCTGCAAGGGATTAGGAAGGAAGAGCATTCTCCCTGTGTTGTGGGGATTGCACAGTAAATTTCCACAGGCCGGTATGCACTGAGGTGAGGGTTTCTCAGCTACAGCACTCCTGGAATTGCTCCTACAGTTGTGGGCTCTTTAAACAATGTAGGAGTCAAGAAAACAGTTGTACCACTATCATGGAAGTGTAAAACCCTCAAAATGGTTGTTTTCTTCCAGAACAGTGGTAGGCCTAAAATCTGCTTTTATAATAATTTTGTTGCTGTTGCTTGGATTTCAGGCAAGGACTGCTTTCCTAGGAGCACAGGGTGGCTGGATTCTTTAACAATGAGTTTCAGTATTGCCAGTCATTGTCAAACCTCAAAAGTATGAAGTCAGCTGAAAACAAAGATATTTAAGAATTGAAAACACGTTGGATCCTATTTTGCCTACTCCATTCTGCTCTCACTTGTGTTCTCAAGCTTTTGTCTACTTCAACTAACCTGAAAATAAAGAGGCTCAGATTAGCCTCCACAGTGGATTTGTGGTGGGAAACCTGTGCCTGCCCTTGTAGGTCCTTCCCTGTCCAGCTGCACCATGATCTCTGCTCATCGTCCAGCCCCCTGCCCTCAGGCATCCCCTTCCCACTGGAAAGCCGTAGCCAGCCAAAGCCATGGCCCCAGACAGCCTTGGCCATCCATCTCTGCCATGCTGGTACCTGCAGGGACAAGAATGGCATCTCGCTGTGTGCCTGGCTCCCATGGATTTGGGTTGTACTGTAAAGCCAGGCTTTGCCAAACAGCAGCGGTCTGGCCTACCACCCAGAGTCCAGCCAAGGCTGAGAGTGCAGTGCCTTCATTTGGAAGCAAAACCCAGCAGGAAGGATGGGGTTTTTCAGGTTTTGTTACATAAAAGTAATTTAAACACTTCTGCATATGGTGAGTAGCCAGGATTGATCTGTCTTCACAAAGGCACAAAGAAGGGCACATACTCAAGGAGATATAACCTATTTCATGCCACGGATCTTCTTCCCATTCACCTGGGTGTCAACCAGAGACTTGGCCAAGTTTCCCCTTGGCAGCTTGACTGGAGCTGTTTTCTGTAGTCCGTATCACTCTTATTCTCCACAGGGCTATAACAGGAGATGGAGCAGTGACATGTGACAGACTGATTTAGGCCCTGCCGAGAGGATGTTTACAGAACTGGGACACCAGTGACGTATTACAGAGAAGCAGGATGTCTTTGCTCCTCTAACTCTGTGGCTCAGCAGAGCTTAACCTGTTTGCTCCTTCCATAAATGTCCCAAAGAGAACTGGGAGCATCTCCAGGCATTTCCCACCAATGTTCAGTCAGTGTTGTTGCTATCAGGGGTTATAGGAATGCTCTGTCCCAGGCCAGTGCCATGCCTGGTATGATCATAATGGTAAAGAACCACATCCAGAGATTGAGGCAGGTGTAGCACAACCTGATTTCCCATTTCTTTTGGGAATTTCAGCAACAGCTGTAGGAACACATCTCTTCGGAGCCAGAGATTGCTTGCAGCTGCAGATGCTTCTGTCCTTTTCCTGGGCAGAAGTACAGCCCCTCTGGTAAGAAATACATCTGGTCATCCTCATGTTGCATCCTGAGAGTCAGAAACTCTCCCCATGAGCGTGTGTGAGAGTGTTCCAGCCAGTGCTGATGGAAGCAGACAGAGAGGATGTGAGGCGGCCAGTGGACCCAGAATAACTCCAGAAGTGATTGGACTTTCCACTGAAAATTACCTGGTGCTTGATTGCTCTGACCAGAGCCCAAATGAAGGCTGTGGGGTGGCCCCTGGACCATCAGGGTGTGACCCCTGTCCTGTGCCATGCCCAGGTGGGGCTGCAGAGGCAGCAGCTCTCGGCCCCAGTGAAGCACCAAGTAAGGGTTTGGAAGTTCCCAAAGCTGTTGCTGTGTTTGGGTCACTTGGCCAAGTCCTAAGTCAGGTACCTCGTCCCTGTAGTGAGCAGGAAGGCTCTGAGGTCAAGACGTGCCCCAGCACTGACAGGCAGCTGCTGTCTGTGCAGCAAAGATCACATCCGAAATCTGTCAGTTCCATGTGTTCCCAGCTCCACCCTCCCAACACGGGGCCTGTCCGGATGTTCCCATGACATCCGTGTCTTGTGAATATTAACTCCAGATCATCTCGATTGTACAGCTCCCACCAACCCCCCAGGTCTATCTGCTGCCTCTGAGCAGCACAAGGTAGGAAGGAAGCAGCTGGTTCCCCTCTCAATCTTTAAGGCTGTGACTTGCTCCATTCAGACACAGGCCACACCTGCCCTCTCTTAGACCTTGTTACTTCCCAAGGGAATTTGCTGATGTGAATGCATAAAAGGCAGGAAATGTAAAAATTCAAGACCTGCAAGTGAGAGGAACTCCCTTAACCTTGCCTATCCGAGCATCTCGGGAATCCAGCCAGGAGCTGCAGTCCAAGGCATCCACATGGCCCAGGGCTGGGTATGCTGCAGTCAGCAATGACAAACACCCCCGAGCTGCATCCAGTGCACGTGGCTTCCCAGCCAGCGAGGGCCTGAGTGCCAGGGACCACTGCATACAAAGAATCTGTTCCCTAAAAGACCTGTGATGTCTCATATCTGGTTTTCACCCCTCTTTGGTCTGTTTTGAAGCAGCACAAGGCACTGCAGGTCTGGCTCTGCCTCCATATATGCTAGTACAGGCTCTTGCACATTTGCTGATGCTCAGCACCTGCCAGAAGCCTCTGCTCAGTCCCTAACCCAATGCTCAACATGCACTGTTGAGCAAGGGAACACAAAATTCAACGGGTGTCCAAAATTTTCCTTGTTGTTACCTACTGAGATTGTGGATGTTCCTGTCATTCTAGAAATAGCTGGTAAGATTTCAAAGCTCCCTAAAGTGCCAACTGGTCTCATGAATGCTACAGGTGAATGACATGCTCAGTTCCTACTGTTTGAGCTGCACTGGTGACATCTTTGTTCTGGTAGATGTGCCCCTTGGTAGCTCACAGAGGAGCTCATTAAACTGCTTTTTTTTTTTTTTTTTTTCCACTCATCGGCTGTGAGTGGTGGAGGAGGGAGAAGACGAGGCTGTATTAGATACAAAATGATTACAAGCTGCTTACACAGTGTGCCCATAAAAAGGTGAAAGGATGATAAAACAGGTCTGGGAGACACAGCAAGATGTCAGCAAATCCCCTTCCCACACAGTGGTGCTTCTGGCACTTATGACAGTGTCTGACCTGGATTTAAAATCCTCTCATACTGGAGTCACAAGATTTTCCCCACACAATTTCTCCAGCATTTGCCCTTCCTGATGGTCAAAAGGTTTCCACTTGTGTTGAAGCAAAACATTGTTTTTTTATAGTTTACTTTTACTACTTCTCTTCTTTTTGCCTATGAACACTTGTTGCTTTCAGCTTTGTGCAGACTTTCCTCTTGAAATATGTCTCAGCAGCTGTAGAAGCTCTGCCTGCCATTGTAAAACATCAAATTTGCAGGAGGCATGTAAATGGTTTCCCTAAGGCTCCACCTTTCATGAGCACACACACATCCACATGCCAGCATTCTCCTCTGATTATTTTGGGAAGTTCTCTTGTTCTGCCATGGAAAGAGAAAAGGAGATCTGCCTTGCCCCAGCAACATGACCAGCTTTCCCCAAAGTGAAGTGGGATATGAAGTGGAAATAAGATGCCAGAGTCCAAAAGTGAAGTAGGATGCAGTTCACCTCCTGTGTGAAAGGCTGAAAGGCAGGGAAGCCCATGTGAGCAAGTCATGCCCAGCTTTATTTATAAGCACTGGAGGCAAAAAAAGTACAAGTGATTCATTTGGTTCTGACCTACCTGTCAGGCGGGTGAATCGTGCCCCAAAAGTGCTTCATTCCCTATATTGAGCCTGAAGCTGGTCTAGACAGCTCACCCAGAGGCAGGGTGAGGGAGACAATGACAGCTCCCACATCTCTGAATAGGGGGGGAAAGGAGTGTGAAGCCAAGCTGAGAAGCTCCAGCACCAAAGCCTAAGCCTGGGCAATAGAAGGATCAGAGATTCTTCATCTTGCAACTTGGAAAACATCCCTCTGCCCCGAATTTTTGCTCCTTGTTTTCTATTTCATCATAACCTTTATATGGAGTCCAATCACTGGGTCCCTGCAATTTTCAGTTGTCCCTAAACTGCAGAAAACTGTGAGAATAGAATAGAATAGAATAGAATAGAATAGAATAGAATAGAATAGAATAGAATAGAATAGAATAGAATAGAATAGAATAGAATAGAATAGAATAGAATAGAATAGAATAGAATAGAAGAAACAGAATGGAATATTTCATTTGGAAGGGATCTACAATGATCAGCCAGTCCAACAGCCCAACCATTTCAGGGCTGACCAAATCTAAAGTGTGTTATTAAGGGCACTGTCCAAATGCCTCCTAAACCCTGCCAGGCCTGGGGCACCCACCAGCCCACCAGAACCCAAGGAAGCCTGTTCAGTGTCTGACCACCCGCTCAATAAAGAAATGTTTCCTTATGTCAAGTCCAAACCCCTCATGCATCCTGAAACCATGAGCAATACTGGCTCTTGGCTGGGTGTGCTGTAAGGAGGGCAGAAGAAAACCTCACTTCCAAGCCTGCAGGAGGATAACTGGTGATACCAGACATGCCTCATGGGAGGAGAGTGGGTGAGGGGTGCATCTGGGAGAGGTGCATTGGCAGGGCGAGCAGCACTGTGGAAGCAGGATGGCTCCGTAGCTGGCAAGCACTTGCCCTCACTAATGTGCCAACCAAGCTCCTGGGCACTGTAACTGGTGCCAGCACAAATCCAGACTGACTACTCTTTAATAAGGCGAATATCCCTGATGGGGAATTTTTATTATACCCCTTGAAGCAGGTTAAACACACATTTGTTCTTAAAGATAGAAGAGAAATTTAATGAACACTGCACTGGGCAGAGTCATACTGTACTGTGGGGTTCTATGTGGAGTCTGAAAAGATGCATCACAAGCAGATTCCTTATATAACCTTGCCCCAGCACCAATCCCTTGCAAGGAGTCATTTAGTCTCTGGCATTTCTGCTTCCAGACAGTTTAACCCCTCCTTGTATTTGGCCCTTTGCCCTCTGTGCCAGATCATTCCTTGGTCACAAGTTTTCCCTGCTGAGCAGTTACAATTAGTATTTCCTTCCTCCCAGTTAAGACCCTGGAACCAAGAATTAAGCCCATATGTGTGTGAAAGAGAGCAGGCTGCAGTGATGTTCTTGTCTCCTGTGACTACACTGATGACCCAAGTGCAGCTCCCACAGCAGTAAGACAACTCTCCAGCAATCTACCCTGTGAGAAATCATCTCCAGGTCCAAGCTGAGACCATGATCCAGCTGGAGAATTCCCTGGGTTCCATGCCCCACCTCCTTGGCCACCCATGGTCTAGGGTTTATTCAACAGGCCCTGGGGCTGGGTATTTTCATCAGAGCAGAGGATTAAACCAGGAGTGCAGGGCAGGTGCACACAGTGAGAGATGAGCACCAGAGCTGCTCTCAGGACAGGCCCCAAGAGTAGCAAAACCATGCTTTTAGCTAGTGAGATCTGCCCCATTTCATTAACTAATGACATGGCTTAACCCTATCCTGACTGGCAAAAAAGCTTAAAAATGGGGATTAAGTGAAGTGTCTGAGGAAGCACATCCTGGACTCCAGCCAGGCAGAGTTGTACATTTGAGAAAGGGAGACCCCCAGTGTAATGTCAGCAAGGATTCTTTCAGGAGAATCCTTTCAGCCGAAAATCCAGCAGAATGTACTGGCCAGTCATGACACCCAGAGCAGCTGTGGCTGCCCCATCCCTGGAAGTGTCCAAGGCCAGGTTGGACGGGGCTTGGAGCAACCTGGGATAGTGGAAGGTGTCCCTGCCCAGGGCAGGGGGGAAACAAGATGAGCTTTGAGGTCCCTTTCAATACAAATCATTCCATGATTCCATGATTTTATGCTTCTGTGACCTGGCGGTCCCTTCCCTCACACAAGGGACTTGTGGCAACTCTTGAGGTGGAGAAAGTGTTTGCCCTGCATGCTTCAGATGAAGGCTGCAGGTGCAGGTTGAGGAGCTCTGTGCAAGGCTGTGGCCAGGCAAGCTCCTGGTCATGCAGGAGTCATCTCCTGTAAGGAACAGGAGGCTCTGGAGGGCAGAGAGTTGGGTGCAGATGTGCAGCCAGTGTTTGGGCTGAGAGATAGGTGGGAATCAGACCTGGGGAGTGATCTGCAAGCCATGGGAAGGGAATGCATAGGATCTGCCAAGAAGGTGAGTGGGACCACTGGACTGCCAGCATTGCTGCTGAGCCTGGCAGAGCAGCACCCCAGAATGAGCATTTAAAGAACAGGTTTTGCAAATAGCCCGAGAGTCCAAATTACAGATCAACAAACACAGCCAGATGGACACTGCTGCCTTCTGGACATCTGCATCATTTATTGATGCTATCAGGACTCAGCCACGCTGCCAAAACTGGAGGCACAGGCCCTTTGCCAAGGCTATGCCCAGCACAGCCTCCTGTTCTGCCACAAGGACAGAACAAACTAACCAGGACTCATATTGTGAGCAGGAACCTGGCCCGGCTGTCCAGCCTTCCTGTGAAAACCCGCCCTGAAAGACAAGCTTTAGGAAAACTCTGTCCTGCCAGTTGAACCATCTGTCTTGATCCAACTTATTAATGAGCCACATTCTTACCTTTGCTTGTGTCGTTTTTCAGCTCTGCTAGTTCTGTTCAAGCAGCTTCGCTTTAGCTTTATATTGATAACAATACTACCCTGGAAATCTGTCAGTGCAAATGATAGCCACATCCACAACCTTTCCAGGTCTCTGTGAGTGAATTAAACAGTTCCCAAATTGGCATGAGAACAAGCTGCCCAGACCCTCCCCCAACCTTGCTATCAAACTCTTTGAGCCTCCAGAAAAACGTGGTGGATCCAGCTTGTCTAACGGGGCTGGTGTCACTCCACAAAGAGCCCTGAACATGCCCAGGAGCCATTTGGAAGAGCATCAGTTGGCCCTGGTGCCCACAGTGGCATGGGCTGTCTCTTGGCATCATTGATTCAACTACTGTAATGGAGCAGAAGAGGGTTTTGATTATTGACAGTGGCTCATCATTCACTCTGATTTGACTCCTCATTAAGGCTGTTGCAGTATTCAGGAATACTGGACCCTGCTGCCTTCAGAACCCTTCTGGAGTGGTTGCTGTAGGCACAGGGATCTCCAGTGCTTACACATTATTAGTGCTCTCATACAGCTCAATATGAAAAGAAAAAAACAACCAACAAAACCAAACCAAACAATTTAAGCCTGTAGCACAAGGAAGAAGGCTGCCTCTATGCAAATATAGCCAGAAAATCCCCAGACCATATTCCTGAAGGCACTGCAAAAGGTGGCTGAACATAAAAGCCATGGCTGTCTTCTTCCCCCTTTTCAGCGGTTAGTTTTGTGTGGTTGGGATTAGCGCAGCATTGAACACGTCAGTTAGGTATAAAATTGTTGTCAGCACTAGAAAACTCACTTGCCCTGTGGACAAGCTTACTGCACAATGAGCTGCTGCGGTGAGGGCACAGATTCAGCATGTCCAAACACAGGGAGTGAGCACAAGAGCTGTGTTGCTCCTCTCTGGGGTGAACGAACTGCAACGAACACACTCCTGGTTAAAGTACCCCAGAAAGCTTTGTCTCTCACTGTGAGTGGAGATCTGATTTACACGGGTAAAAACGTGGCACTGAGTGTGCACAGAGCCCCGGGACCCTTTCAGCTTGTCTTTCCCAGTCCATGCTCAGCACCATCACATTAGTGCTGCACACGAAGACGTGGTAACCTGATTGAGAGGGGAAAAGGGCAGCAGCGAACAGATGCCATCTGCCAGGGAGCTGAACCTGAGCCACTCTGCCCTGGAACAGGGACTCCGGTGTCAGAGCAAAGCTCTGCTCGCAGGAATGAAACACAGAGCAATTGACCTTTAGGTGACAGTTTGCGGAATGTCAGCTCGAATGACACTGTAGGGAGGGGGGTGAGTGTTATTAAAGTATAAGATACCACCCACAAGCAGGAAAATAACAAAATTCCCCTGGGAAAAAAAGCCTGTGATCTGTCCCTCCCCATGTTAGACTTCTTGGCTCACTGCTTCACAGATGCTCTATGGGAGACAAGAGCTTATCAACAGGGTACCTGCATTTCTCATAAGAGGTAAATTGCCTTTTAAGTCCTCTCCATTGCTTTATAAGCGTCCTACTTAGGTCTAATGATGTGCAAAAGTTTACAAAGCATTTTCCATGACCTGGAATGCTTGGCAGCTTGTGAGTAGAGCAAATAGCTTAGCTGGGATAATAGAGAGGAAATCCACTGAAGAGCTCAAGTCGTTAAGATGTTTGCATTTGATGAGACAACCACTACCAAGGGCCAGAGCAAAAGAAATGAGCCAGCAGTGCTCATGCGAGGTGCTGCGAGGCATTTCTGCATCCATCACCCACCTTCCCAGCACCACCAGAGCTGCTGGCTCAAGTCTTTTCCCAGTGCACCAGCTTGATTGCTTTCTGCCCAAAATCTTGAAAAGCTACAACACACAATTCAGCAATTGTACACATGGAAGTAAATAACAAATGAAATCCCACAGTGACCACATCTGCATCACTCCCAAAACTTCAAGGAGAAGGGCTGAGGCAGCAGGTAGCTCACTGGAGCTCTCTTTGGGAAACATCATCAACCTGAAATTACAAGGTGGAGTTAAAAACCTCTTTGTTCCCCATCTCCATTGCTATTGCTTTCATTCATATTTTACAACTTCAGGGAAACTTTTTTTTTTGCTTTATTGCTGAGTGAAACACATCCTTTTTCCCAGGAGTAACTGGGCAGCCAACTGCCTGGAGAATGGGGAGGACCATTGCAGGAGGACAAAGTGCTGTCACTATGAACTCTGAGGGGTCAGGAGGAGGTGACAGCCGGCAGACACAGGAGCCCTTGGGCTCTTTTTGGATATGTCCATTCATGCCACACATCTTGGAAAGGGAAGCTGGGACAATCACGAAAGCCTTGTGAGCATCAGATGGAAAGGAGGATTTTATCTTTGTCACTCAGCCTCAGGGACACATACAAATGGAGGCAGAAGGGATTGGGACTGGAAGCAAGTAAAAAAAGCTGCTTCACACTGATGGTTTCTGCAAAGAGGCCAGGAGTCAGACACCTCCAGGCAATGTGGTGCACGGGCCCTTGTCCCTGCCCAATTCTCAACTCCACTGTGGGAGACCCTGTGATGCCATCAAGACTTCTGTCCACTTATTCCAAGAAAATTGACCTTCCTCCTTCTCTGTCTCCTACTATGTTGCTTTCTCACTGTAGACTTCAGTTCCTAGAGCACAAAAAGCCAAGGGAGTTGCCAGTGCTCAGGTGGGAGATGTCGCACTGGGGCTTGTGTTTTACCCAAACTGTCAGAACATCACTTGAGGACTGACACTGATGGTTATATCTGAACTAATCCAGATAAACTCCTTGCTTTTTCTCTCCAACTGTCTGTGGCAACTCAGCATGTCCAGGTGGTATCTGGAAGGACAATGCCTGCCCTTCCAGAGGGATGTTAAAGTCATCCCTAATTTGTCTCATTATCTGCTGAGTCCCTGGGTGTCGTTTCAACAGCTCATGAGAAACAAATTAGTTCAGAGCAATTGCACACAGTTGCGTGGAATTCTTTCCCAACACTTTTTCCTTTATAGGAATCACAAAAAATGCTGGATTTTTTATAACTAGATGAACACTGTGACAGCAGCAATTGTCTGCCATAAACAAATGCCAAGACAAATTAGATTAGACACAGGTATGGTGATGAAGTCTTCAAAATCCACTTTTCCACAGGGTGTCCTCTTGCAATGTCGTTGCTTTCAGACATGACCCTCTGCTGACACAGCACAGGTGCTGTCCCAGGGCTACAGAGTTCCTCTCCCTGCACCAAAACATGAAGTTGTCAGACAGGAAATTGCTGGGATTCACATAAAACTGTGTTAGTAACAGTTTCATGGGCACTTAGTGGATGCTGGATTTGCACGTATCCCCCTCCTCACCATTCATAAATATATGCACAAGCGTCATTTTATTCACACAGATTTTGGCAAAAGGCCCATTGAATTCAGCAGAGAGAAGTCCATTGACTTTGGTAGACTTTGCACATTGTGGGTGAGAACAGATGGAGGCTCCATTCACCAGTTGCCACTCGTTAGTTAAAGCTTATTATTGCTAAAGAGTTTCGTTAATGCATTTACAAATGGAGCATGATCCAAGTGATGTAACCACCGCTGAGTGCTGGAGAACAGCAGATGTGCTCTCCCAACACGGATGGAGTGAACAAAGGACACCCCTGTATGCACAGGGCTTACAGACTGGAGTTTACTGGCCCACTCTTCTCTCGGCCTTCAGAAGGCAGCAGGTCTGCAGCCAGGGCCACTTGCTCACAAGGAAAAGGCACTTTCCAGCAGTCCCAGTGAGAGACGCCACAGACCTGGCACAGGACAAGGAGAAAGAAGGCACATGTGAGCACAGGCCCTCTCTGCTGCCTGCAAGAGGGTCCCATGGGTTTGGGCAGGAGCTACACTGAGCCTTTCCACAAGCTACAGCTACACAGAGTGGAAACTCCCCTTGCTTTATGAGGGAACAAGTAATCACATCTCCTGAGCACAGTCAGGGGAAGGGATATCTTCTAGAGAAAAAGATCTCCCTACACATGGCTCCTGCAGCTTTGGCCAAGATCTTTCCTCCAGGGACCCACACCATTGTGTTTCTCAAAGCTGGATCTTGTTTCCATGGAGCTCCACAACTCCACGTGGCAAAGAAAGTAAGGTGGGGAGTGCCCAGTGGCTCATGGACAGGCGGTGCTCAGCAATCAGCTTTTGCAGAAGGCGGGAGAATTTACATTGCCCATGGAGCCATAGGGTTGTAACAGCCTTAAAACCATATAATCTCAAGATGGCTTGGGTTGGGAGGGACCTTAAAATTCATCTCGTTCCACCCCCTGCCATGGGCAGGGACACCTTCCACTATCCCAGGCTGCTCCAAGACCCGTCCAACCTGGCCTTGGACACTTCCAGGGATCCAGGGGCAGCCACAGCTTCTCTGGGCAACCTGTGCCAGGGCCTCCCCACCCTCACAGGGAAACGTGCCAGTAGTCCAGAAAGTTGTAGCATTAATGAATCAGGGAAGCCAATGGCTGTCCCAAACAAGCTAGAAAGAGAAGCTAAAAATCCATGTTCATTTTATGGGTCCAGATTAAAAATAAAAAAGACCTATTGGGCTAATCTAGAGGAAGTGCTAACAGCTCTGACGTAGGAGTAGTTGGATGAAGAGGAATGGCTTAGTCCAAAATGAGAATGCAACTAGCAAAAATGGATCACTGGAGAACAAGGGATATTTTCCTCACTGCAAGCCAGAGGCTTGAGCCCACAGGACAGCTTCTCCTGAAAGTGGTGTGAGAAACACACCTGGCACACTCAGCCAAAAAAGCATTCCTTGCTGCAGGTCAGCACCTGAGCTGGTGTGAACAAATTAGCCTCTGAGATAGATCCAAATAATCAGCATTGAACTATGAAATACCCCAAACAAACAGCACTGTGCGCACATGTGGCAAGAGGTAATTAACTTCAGCTCCCAAATACCTGATAACAATGGTGTCAGTGCAGCCTCCTCACACAGTGGCACATTCTGGTTGTTAATTATTGGTGTGCCATCAATGGAGAACCTCTTCTGTGATTGGAGCCTGGTTACTGGGCAGTCCAACAGCTCTTGGGGATGCTTCATGCTTTAACTAGACAGCATCAAAAGTGATAACAGACGAGTTACTGCCCCTGGTGCATACCTTCAGCTGAAAACTGAAATTAGGTTTCCTGATTTTGTCTTCTTTTCTGTGTTCACAAATGTGGTAGCGGGACTGTGTCAGAGTTTTAGGGCTCTCACTGCAGCAGAAAAGCACATTTTTGGTCTCAGGAAACAGAAATCCTCCCTAGAAACACAGAAATAATGTAGCTGCATCCTCAGTGGGCTTTCATTTCTTGTGCTGGTCTTTGTGGCTTGGGGTTTCTGAGCTGGGAAGCTGTTCAAGATGCCAGGTGTTTCCCTGCCCTCAGGCACTCACAGAGCTGGGTGCAGGGCTCTGCTTTCCTTCCATGGAAGGACCTTCAGAGAAAGGTCTTCTTGACCCTCCCACCCAGGCTCTACACCATTGCAAGCCATGTGAAGGAGCTGGGGGATCCTGCACAGAAAAGGGTGTTACATTCCTTCAGTGGAGGTCTCTGCCTCCCTGGGGACTCACTCACTGCCAGGTGCTCACACCATCCTTGTGCTGAGAAAGAGTAGGGCCAAACCTGCCAGAAAAGAGGCTCTGACCACTGGACAGGGACATAGTACGAGATCCTCGCAAGGGACAGTCACAGATGGTCTGTTTGTGAACTTCTTCATGAGATCTGTCACTGTGGCCCAGCTGCACTTGTCAGGACCGAGGGGCAGCTCCTCTGAGGGGCTGATTAATGGCTTCTGATTATTGGCACGGTGAAAGAATGCTCAACTGACTCAAAGTCAGCTGCAGGCTGGAAGGAGAAGCCTTCTGTTTGAGAAGAGTTGTCACTCAGCTTCTTCGTTTGGCTTCCAGTTAGTGGTGCAGCCTCACCTGAGCCAAACACTGACCAGGAACGGGCCTTTGTCATATTGCAGTATGTCCCAAAGCACATTTGCATGGGTGTGAGCTCACATGATCTACCTGCCATCAGAATCAGACAAAACCCTCTTTTTCATGCGTATTAGAGCAGCGGTATGCATTGGGAATTTCCCCTTGCATGCAAAAAATGGCATTTTGTTTTCTTGAAATAAAAATATCTAAAAATATTGTTTCTGCACTTGGAAAAAAAAAAATATCTGTCCCACAGGGCACCTCTGGTTGCCTGAACCCTCTGGCTAAATAAAATGGAGGAAGGTTTTAAAAACCATAGGAGTCTGGCTGGGACAATGTAGAGCTGACTCATAAAGCTCTCATAAAGAGCTGACTCCCCAGACAGCTCCTCATGAGGCATGGATGAGCCAGCAAAAGCTTGTTCCAGTGGTCAATCATTAGGACAGGGGCCCAGAGGGACCACAGAGGGTCTGTCCTTTAAGATTTGCCGAACTTGCCTCGACAAACACTGAGCAACCTGTGCCAGCAGGGCAGTGAGATCTGTCTGATCTGTGCTGTGATTTTACACTCTATATTCCAGTGGTGCTGGAGCATATCAGAACTTAAATCCTTACATGGAATCATGCCAGAGTCATGTAACATGAACAAAACCTGCTGTTTCTACACTTAAAATGGTTCAGGGAAGAAAGTGAACATATATGAGTTACAGAGGAACTGAACTTTCCAATCCCCGCTTTCTCTTTCTGCTTCAGGGCTTTTTGTCAAGACTACAGGAACAGCATCTCTTGGGGCCAAAACTGGCTTGAAGGGCTTGTGTTGGGTTATTTTTTTTCCGTCTCACACATGTGCTTCCCAGGCCGGGCTTGGTGTAGTGTGGCTTCAGCCATGGTTAATGAGCACACTTCCATGGAGCTGATCTGTGTGAATGCCCTTCGTACAATAATTGAAGCGTGGATCTCTCAGGCAGACTGTAACTAAGCTCATCCTACAACAAAACTTTTGTGTCTCGGGCAGGTTACCTTCACCTTGGGCAGGTTACCTTCACCTCGAGTCTCTTCAGCACTGAGCTACTTTTACAATATCTCTTCTTTAACCATTTGGCTTCACCATGTACCTGCTGCCTTCCCCCCGTGCTAACCCACGCATCCTGCAGCCCACAGATGCTTCTACACACGTCATGCTTCCCCATATGAGCCACCCTGGTGGGTTGGGGAAGTCTCTGTCTTGCTTTTTTGACATCTGTGGGCATGCCCAAAAGCATTACTGAGAAAGCCATTATTTTCTACCCAGAATTAACTCATATGCTCAAAAAAAGCCACTCCTCTGGCCTCTAAGGCCATGTCTGGCCCAGACAGGACTGTCTCCACCACCTGTCCTTGTGCTCTTCTGCACCCAAGGGAGCTACTTAAAACACATGGTCTCCTTCCAATCATCTCCTGAAATAAAAGCAGAGGGAAAAGTGTTTCTTTTGTATTTCAATGCCGATTCTTCAAAAACAAAGCACACAAAAATTCTTGACCCCGGTCCCACCAGTGAAACCAGTTCAGGCAGGAGAGGGACACAAGGTGCTTTTCTCCCAGAAGGCATCATTGGGCCAAGCTCGAATCCAAGTAGTTCTCAAGTTGTCAGGTTTGGGTGGTTGGACTTACTAAATAAAACTTGAAACTTTCTGCTACAAACAGTTACCATAAAAAAGGTAAAAATCAAACTTCTGCATTTTTGGGAGAAAATGACACAAGCCAAAGACAGCAGCTAATGCCTGTGCAGAACCAGCCCTTCTCACCCATCTGCCCTCGTGCTCCAGCACAAGGGGCAACGTGGGCAGGGATGACCCCCTGGCACAGTGGCTATCGACTGGCACAGCTCCTAGGCCGGGCAGGAGGGTCACATCTCCATCCCCTCCTCCTGCTGCTCCTCTCCACAAAGGTACCCATCTGTGAACCCAAACCAGACCCGGGGAGCACCACTGAGCCGGGAGCGAGGCTTTGCAGCCGTAACCAGCTGTGGAAGAGCAGCCTGGCTCTGTGGCTGGTATCAGTTAGTGTGTGCAGAGCCTAAAAATAGAGACCCTCTGCTCTCACAATGACTCAGAGATGCAGAAGGGAAACCCGCAAGCTCAGTCCTTGGCTGTCCCCCGAGCTGATTGAAAGTTTGCATCCAAAACTTTGTTTTGACACGAAACGGCTTTTTGAAAAACAAACTAACAAAAAAAAAAAGAAAAAAAAAAGGAAAAACCAAACCTCCTCTCTCACCACCAGAGCTGCTGGGAATTCTTCTCATTTGGTCTAAGTTTGGAAGAGGTCTTGGCCAGTAAAGCATGACATTTTGTAGTTTTAAAATGCTAGTTGGCAAACCCCCTGCAAGTATTTACTTGCTAAGCACTTTCTTGGAGACCTGTGAGACCAGATGAAATGGTGAAAGGTGTGCCAGTCCTCTGGAACTTTCATGGGGACACAGTTCCCTTTCCAGACAGCTCTGATTCCAGCTCAGGAAGAACACATCAGCTGTCTTGCTGAATCCCATGAGGAGGGGATCCTTCTGTCGTTTAACTCCCTCTGTTTGTCCCCTGCATCAGGGGCTCCAGCCAGTGCCACCCAGGTTTTGGCCATGCCATGGGTGATTGTAGCCCGGAGGGGAAGCAGAAGGGAACCAGGATCCCCTGGGGATGTCCATTACTGCTTCAGCCCTATCCTGCCCATGAGAAGAACAGGTCTTTCCTCCCCTGTGTCTGTTTATCTGCCCCATGGTCACAGGTCATTTTGGGACTGGTTGAGCAGCTGCCTGTAATTCTGGAGACGTAATACACAGAGATTTTCAAAATTGCTGGGCAAGGCCAGGAGCATCCTGCCCCATCTTTGACATGGGGGGTTGGATTAGTGACCTCCAGGGATCCTTCCAATCTCAATATTTCTGTAGTCTCCCCCCTCTCAGGCTCTCAGGCCTGGTGGAGTTGAGCAGGCACAGCCTGAACTCCTGAGAGCAGAGGAGCAGAGCAGGCCAGGGCAGCCAGGCACCAGCATAGCCTGCTCTCTAAGCCTCCTCTGCTTCCACTTGAGCCACAGGTCGACTCATTTGGTCCTTCCTCATTTGGAGGTGAGGGGAGGAGAGGCAGCACTGAAACACTCCACACTAGAGTCAGGCACCAGGACAAAAACCCCTCACTCACAAGGTGAGCTCTGTGTCTGCTCTGGCAGCTCCACCTCTGCAGAGGACCTGGCCACCAGCTGGGCTCTTCATCTCCTTCCGCAGTCCTGGAAGGCCAGGTGGGCTCTGTGGTGGAGCCATGTGGGACTGTGGCTCTGTAAGTGCATCCATCCCCATGGCACACGTGGGGCTGCAGAGGTACAA
The DNA here is from genome assembly GCA_013398115.1 of Falcunculus frontatus. Taxonomy (NCBI): domain Eukaryota; kingdom Metazoa; phylum Chordata; class Aves; order Passeriformes; genus Falcunculus; species Falcunculus frontatus. The sequence goes on from VZRV01008643.1 coordinate 225,428, forward strand.
CCCAGCTCCCTGCCATGGCCAGAGAGCAGGGAGAGAGGCCTGAGCAAACAGAACTGCTCTGAAGTTCATTCTGCGGGAGACATCAAGCATTCACTGGGCAAGAGCAGGTCAGGGGTGTCCATCCTGCACTTCACACACCATGGGAGCATCCTCGCTGCCTTTGCTCCACTCTGCTGTACCTTCAGTCTGAGCCCCAGCACAGACAGCCCAGCCACAAGCAGGAGGCCATGAGTTCACACACCTGCAAGAGCTCTCAAAATGCTCCATTAAATCTCTGCACTGCCAAGGACCTCAGGGAAGAGCTGAGGGGGACCACAGTAGGAGCCCAGCTCAACCCCCATCTCATCCCTGTGAGGGGCAGCCTGGATGTGGCACCAGTCAGTCTGGGCACCCCTGGGCAGCCCTGGTGCCCCAGAAAGGGGCTGCCCCAGCAGGAGACACAGGTGGACCCACAACTGGAACCCCTTCCCAGCTCCCTTGGGAACATAGGCACATCTCCCTGCCTTGGATGCCTGTGACACAGGGCAAGGGGAGACAGTGAAAATGAAATCAACTGATAGTGATGAGCTGCCAGTAATTCCCACAGACAGCTGGGAGGAGAAAGACCTCAGGAAGCCTCCCTGCTTCCCTGTCAGGATTAGCCCTACCTAAACTAATAGACCATCTGCCTGCTGGCCTGGCCTGTGACCCCAGCAGGGCAGAGCTGGCCGGCAGCTAGGGATGGGAGGGAACCACTTCCTCCAGCTCAATCCAGAGCTCCCATGCTCGGCACTAGGAGCTGAGATCTCTCCACTGTTTGCTCCTGCTGGGCCATTCCCTTTCCAGAAACCCACCCCCACTTTACTCCCCCCGGCTCTTGTCCCAGGGAAGGTGATGGAGGCAGCACGTTGCCCTTTGTCACCACACACAATTACAAGTGTCCCCTATGTGGCAGTGGTCACTGCTTCCATGACCTTGGTGTGGGCTTTTCCACGTTCTGTTGAGTGCCACCTGGAGCTTCAGCAAGTCTGCCACGAATGAAATGGCCTGTCCTGAACTCACCTGGGAGCTGACACTGCCACAAGCATCTGCCATTGAAGAAACAGCATGTAGTGACCCCAGCTCTGGCTGGGGAGCAGCTGCAGGACCCAGGGCCACCCTTCAGCTCACTTGTGCCAGTGCCTCACAGCCAGTCTCTGCTCAGGACAGGGTCCAGCCCATGCTACCATTGGTTTGTGACTCTGGGGAAACCCAGAGTCAATTTTTGCCACAAGAACAACCAAATTATCAATTAAATCATTGAACCAGAAAATTATTTCATAATCAATTCAGATCTAGTCACTTTTATATTCCCTTTTTCTTACCAGCAAAGTGTTGTGTTTGAGATTAGCCAGGAACGTTTTGTTCCAGCTGAAACAAAATTTCCTCTTTCGTTATGGCCTCTGCGCCAAAGTCAGAGGGTTGGTGCACTTCTAACTGAGACCCCAGGGCTCAGGCTCCCGTAGGACATCAGGCATTTGGGCTGGGTTCTGCCTCCATGTGTGGCTCCCCTACACAGCAGGTTTGGAGATCTCTCTGGGCCCCTCACACCTCTCTGCTGGAGATAAAATAACTATGGACCAACTCTCACAAGCAGGAGCTTGATCCCTGCCCCTGTAGGAAGGGCCATAACCCCCAGGATGGCAAGATGTTCTCACTCTTCATGGACTACTAAATATTTCATTATTCTTCACAGAGCAGAGAAGACAGGCAATTTTCCACCCCCTGGCTCTGCACACCCACAGCAGGACAAAGACACTTCACAGCTCAACAGCTGTGGGAGTCCAGCCCCAAACATCTTATTCAGACCAAAAGGTCTTGTCCAGTTTCCTGTGACTATCACTGGCATTTCCACGAATGCCCCACTCACTGAGAGAAAAGTCACTTTCTGTTGATAACGATACTTGAGTTGGTGGAAAACACTGGGAATTTCTCCCTCATGAGATGAAATGGTATCTTGTTTTGATCTGAATCAAGATTTCCTTTTAATTTTAGTCTGAAAATTTTGGAATTGATGGCTCTGTTACTTTCTCAACTTTTTGTCTGTTTTTCTCTGCCAACCCCCAAGGTATCCTGGTTAAGCTTCAGAAATTTGTCGATACAGGGCAGGATTTGGATTGTCAGTTGCACTTAAATGCAACATTTTTACAAATAACCAGAATAGATATGTGATGATCTGCTCTGAAATAGGGCACTGGGACAAAGAAAAAAGCACAGTGTGCCCAAAGTATTCGTGATGAATAACAGTGCAGAAATGTCACTGCTCCTACACACCAGCCCATCATTAAATACTTCCACTTTAGTGAAATGGCATAAAAACAGTTGATGCTTTCAGCACAGTACAAACCAAACTCTATCCACATCTACCTTACAGTGTCAGATTCATGCAGGAAGCAGAAGTGTTCCTGTGAGATTATCATCTCTGTCTAGAACATACTTGTGAAAGGTGAGAACACAATGCCAGCACAGTGCAAGGTTTCTGAGGCATCTCTGTGCATTTTAATAGTGATATCATTGTTAAAATGAGATATAACGCTCTTTAGTTCACTTTTTTTAAAAAACTGACTCAAAGGAGTTTCTGGGCACTTGCTTAGAAATTTATTCTTCCTGGACCTTAAAATAACCCTTCCAACTCAGTCCTTTCAGACCACAGAAGAGCATTGCTGTGTGATGGCTAATGCCCCTTTGGTAGCACTCAAGGGGTTTAATTCTGCCACCGTTTATCCAAATTCCCACAAAGAAATGGTGATTTCCAGCTCTGAACAGTGCACAGTGTGAAAGCTCAAAGAATTGAAAAATTTGCTTATTTTTAGAAGGAGCTGATCCAAATTTCACAACTGCAGGAAAAGGAATTTAAGAAGAGCAGCATCAAGGCGAGAAGCCCTTCTCTCACACTGAGAGACCGGGGGCTGTTTTGCCTCTCCCACCTTCTACTCTGGCTGAGGGCAGGACCAGGCCCTCTTGGGGCCAGTGATGTCCTTTTTGAAGGGTTTAAGTCAGGCTCTCACCTTTCTTCCATGGCATGAGGAGAACTCTCCTCCATCTAAACCAGGTGGTTGAGAGGTCACGGTGGGACACACAGAATTTGGGATAATGTAGAAACACTCATTTCCAAAGAGCTGCTCCAGAGTTTTGGCCACGTGGGTGCCCTGTGTCTCAGAGCTCAGATCTCCTCACTGTGGTGCTTGTGGCAATACCACAGCCATGAGCAGCTTTGGCAGGTTTAGCTCCATCTGCAGTGGCCAGGAAGGTGTGCTCAGAATCAGAGAAGTTGCTCTCCCATGTTAGCAATCAACAGGAGCACCTCAGGGACTGACTCTGTGTCTTGCATTCCCAGGGGATACCTTCCTGCCTCCAGCAGCACTTCAGGTATCCTCTACTTACCTGGCCTGCCTGTTAAACCAAACCAATTTCAGTCTTTGCAGATCCTCAGCACCAGGCATCAGGAGAGACCTTGGATTCACAGTCACACATGAGCATAGATCCAGCATAGGAAAAGCCAGGGGTGTCCTCCTGAGCATTCATCACCTCAAACCATCATTTGTCTCCTTCCTAGCCTGCCTCATGGGAGGTAGGAGAGCAATGAGTAATGCCTATAGAAGATACCCTGGGATTAGTCTAGGAGCCATGGATATTTTTATCTACAGCAATCAAGTGGGTTAGGGAGGTATTTTGGTTTTGTAGGCAGCATTCATGGACAATGCTGCCAGTTGTGGTGCCTGTGCTTCCCAACGAATGTGGACAAGTTAGAAATTGCCTGGGATTGTTTGATTTCTTTGAAAACTCGCAGCAAAAGTATTTTAAAAAATTCCTGCATTTCTTATCCAGAAGAAAACATAACTTGAGGTGGTAACCTCTGATGCTGGCTGAGTGGTAAATGACTTGACTCCTTCTTGTGGCTTTTCTCCACATCTGCTGGTGACTCAGTTGTCCCACATGTGCCAGGAAGGATGGCCAGCCCTGATTTCCCTTCTGTGCTTGGCTGCCCTGCTAAGCCCACTGGGCTGGAAAAGGATTCACTTGGGAAGTTTCTGAGTGCTGCTCATCCAGCACCAAGCAGTCGTGCTGGTCCCTCTGCTCTGCTCTTTCCATCTCAGTGCCACAACCCGAGAGGAAATGGGGTTGCATCAGCCCAGGGGAGCTGAGATGATGCAGCTTGTGGCCACACCAGCCTGGCTGAGCTGGGCAAGCAACAGTGGCATTTGGCCACATCCAATGGTCACAGTCTGGCACAGAGTCTCATTGGCTCTGCCATTTCCAAGACCTTCACTTCCATCCATAGGCAACTCCTATATTTAGTAATTATGTTGGTGGCAAAGGCCCAGCCTCCAGGATGTTGATTCAGACACCCAGACACTCAGCCACTTCCTGTTTGGATGCACTAAAATTATTTGCATCATTTAAAAAGTGATGTTGGTTAAGGGAAACAAAGCATTATTGTCAGAGGAGGCTGAGCTGGGTTAAGTGCTCATGCACAATGGAAAAAAAAGCAGAAGAAAACGCCTCCATGTCCCAACAGCAGCACACTCAGACAGCATGTCCTGGGAGCCAGTTTCACCCCTCCTCTGGCCCACTGGCACTGCTATTGCCACAACAGTGCAGTAAAGCATAGGGACCCCCTGCCCAGCCTCCTCCCAGGGTGACCCAATATCATCTGTACCTAAATCTCAGGAGCAGAGACACATCCAGGAGATGTAGTCTTCTGGCTGGAACAGGCAATAGAAAGCACCTGCTTTCTCTGCCACCCAAGCACTTACAGCTACAGACAAGCTTTTCCACAGTCACACAGTCTTTGCAACCCTGGGCATAAATGTGGCATCCAAGATCTTCACAGACTTCTGGTGACTCGAGGTCTGGGGCATGGATCTCCACCCTGAGGGTTTGTGGGTGGTGGCCATGTCTGTAAGCTGGACTCAGCTCTGTCGCCTCTGTGCTTCATGTCTTGCCAGGGCAGCTGCTGAGTGAAAGGGCAGACAGGACTCACTTTGGGCCAAAAGATGCTGGGTGAGGGGTGATGGGGGAGCCCCTGCCCAGCTCTGCCAGGGCCTGTGTTTGCCCTTCCACAGGGCCACAGAGCCTGGCTGTGCCCCAGGGCCACCTGGCTCACCCAGAGCTCAGCCAGGACACCTTCCAGGAGCTGCAGGTACTTGAAGACATCCTCTGCCCTCTCAGCCTCTCATCCCAGCCTGTGCCTGCAGCCACTGTCTCTGCGGCTTCTCCACTTCCAGAAGAAAGGCAAAAAACAATTTGCAAAATATTTTCAGGGAACCCTTGCAAGTGATTCCTTCTCCACTGCCTGCAGGACCTGCATGTCTGATAACACCCAACTACTCCATGCTCAACTCCTCACAAGCTCCCAGACATGCAACGCCCCCAGACATTTACATGAAGGGAGTCGTCCTGGATGCTTCACATCCCATCTCCAAAATATGATCAATTTAGCCTTTCTCCTGCTTTTTTAAAGTCTTACTAAGCTATTCCCAATGTCTAGGAAGGCTGATGACTCAATAGGTTTTTCCACACAGAGTCTGGACAAGCAATCTCTTGGCAAGTGTTGTTTATGACTTAGCTGCAGACGGATTTACCTATCCTGCCTTCTTTTTAGAAGAGATGTGATTAGTCGTGTGGTCCAGGAACTTTAAAAGTAGGTGGGTATGTTAGTGCCTTGACTTTCACACCCACCTTAAAAACACAGCTGGGCACCTAAAAGTGAAGGTGACCTTGTTTCACTGTCCTTTCAAAAATTCTTTGTCAAAGTGCATCTTCCAAGCCCAAATCAGGTGAGTGCACTGTTTAAGCTAAGGAATAAAAGGCAAATTACAAATAACAAATCTCAAGCAGTAGGTTCTGAGTCACCCTCAGTCAATGACAGCAGCTTTGCAATCAGCATTTAGGTCATAACTGCATTGCTATTGTATGTCCAGGAATATCATCTGACACCCACAGCAGTAGCTGTGTTGAGTCAGCAAGGCAAACAAGAGACAAATACAGTTAAAATCTTATTTTTGTTACATTTAGCAACTGTTTCTGACTATCTCTCATGGCAGAGCAAACCTGCAAAGTCACATCCCTGGATTTCTCAGAAGAAAGTTGCAGTTTGATTGTTGCAAAGTGCTTTAAACCTCAGGTCAAAAGTTCCCAGTTTGGCACCCCAGAGTTCTTCAGATCTGAATATACTTTTTGATTTTAGCATCTGATAGCGAAGTGTCAGGTAAGCATTGATCAAAAGAGAAACCACCAGTGTGAGCAGTCAAGGATGTTTCTCCAACACGAGACCTGGAGCAGGGTGCACGGTCCTTGTGCTTCCCCTGCACCTTCAGCTGGCAGCAAACACAGTGTTTAGCAATCCTAAGCAAGCCCGGTACAAGTCAGGAGTGATGGTAGAAGGAAGGATCCTGAGCCCTTTGCACACAGAGGGGCCCCTGCTGCCACCTCCCTGAGACAAGGTGAGCCCTGCCTGCTCTTCCCAGGCCCAGCCAGGAGCAAACTTTCCCCATATCTCAGCACTCAGGATGTCTGGCCCTGACGGCTCGGCAAGGTGCAATGTCCAAACTCAGATTCCCAGATCCACCCCAAACTGCACACCCTAAGCGCAGCCTGCACATTTCCCTCTGCAGTGATCCTCTCCTCGTGGAATGTGAGAACTTGTATTTTCAGCTTCACCTACTTTGCCTTCTCCCAGCACACACTGGACCTGAGAGCATGCAAGCTGATCACACTGCTGTACAAAGATTAGCCTTTGATTACAGAGCTGAAAATAAAGTTTAAAACGTGGGAAAATACAAATACAAGGACACAAGGCAAGGGTAGGGCCAAGATCGTTCCTGGTTACTGCCCAGACTGCTTTCTGGGGGATATCACAGTCTGTGGCTCCAGCTGCCATGCACCTGGAGACTGTCTGCAAGAGCAGGATCCTTGAACATTGCCCTGCTTTTCCCATCACATCTCTTTTATTCATTTCCTTTCTGTTTGGCTCATGTTGGCATTTGATGCAAGCACACAAGGGACGTCTTCTCCACTCAAGTCTCCCTGCCCTTGCAGACCTCTCGACTTCTCTGTTGAGTTCACTCCTTCAGGCTTAAAACACCTTGTTGCCTGCAGGATGGTCACACTATTTAGTAATTCTCAAGGAGCCTGCATTGCTCTCAACACACCTCCTGTTTCCTCCAGAGTTCATATCTGTGCCCACACAGCTGCATCAAGGGCAGCTACACCAGCCAAGAGCCTTTCTTCAAACAGCTTCCCCCTCCTTCTGCCAGTTTGGGGGCTACACTCTTACCCTGAGTGCTAACACATTCGCTCCCTAGCAGTTTCACGATGGAGGAATATATATTCCTGGGTATATTCCCATGTATTTTGAGCAACTAACCCACGCACTGGCTTTGCAGGACTCCTGGGCTCAAGGCAACCCAGCAGTAACAGCACACAGAAGCCAACCAGGCTTCCCAAGCCCCCACCAGGCAGTCCAGCAGCTAAGGCTGAGAAGAGTCGGGGGAAGGAGCTGGGGTTGGACAGGGCTTGGGGTGGTGTTGTCTGTGGATGTCACAGGCACTGGTGGAGTTGTTTGTTGAAAGAATTTGCAAACTGCTGTAACTGATTAAGAAATTGAGTATATTTGCAATCTGCTGATTACAGAGAAAGGGGTTATTAATCCTCCAGGCAGGCCTGGTAAAGGCCCTGTCAAAACATTAGGGAAGATGCTGTGAGGAAGAAAAAAAGGCGTGTCATGCTAGTCGTACCACACCTGACTGCCAGCTCTGCTGCACAAAGGATTAAACTGATTCAGCATCTGACTTGATCCAGACATCCCCTGGAGATCACTGGTTTGAGATTCATCTCCCTGTGGGAGAACCATGTCACCTGAGAGTCCCACTGCAAACCACGGTGGAGTTCAACTCACCTGTTGAGCCTATTAAGACCAGGGTTCAATCTGATATTTAGACACTGATGTGCCTTCATCAGTCAGTAGAGTTTAGGGGAAGCTGGAGGTGCCAACTTCAGGGTGAACTAATCTTCTCTTGTATCTCTGCTGGCCCTGAATTAATCAGCTCTCCCAGGAACCTCCTGGCTGATGGGAAATGCTCACCCTGACCCTTAGATGTAGGTGTGTTGATCACAACCTAAGTCTGATCCCAGATGTTATGGGAGAGGAAAGCCAGTGTCTCTCCTGCCCTTTTGACTTTCCCAAACCCTAAGATACGTTGTTGTCAGCAAAGCTCCTGTTCTCACCAGCAGGCACAAGCTCAGGGCAGAGGTGCAGGCTGACTGCTGCCTTCCCCTGAGCCTTCTGGCTGTTGGGCACCCTTCCTTTGGTCAGTCTCTCCAGACAGGAGCAGGGATGCTCAGCTAGAGCTCCACATGCCCCAGGCTCCCTGGGTGCAGACAGGGCATCCTCCATCACCCCTTCTGCCAGAAGGACTTTGTACTCAAGGGTCACACAGCACTGGCTGCTCATGGGGACCAAATGGCACCTGAAGACAAAAGGGGAGCCCAGACCCACCCTGGGGACATACTGAGTGTCTGAGGCATCTCCAAGTGTTGGCATGTATTGGCTCTAACAAGCACTGGGGCATTATCCTCTGCTGAGCAGAGCCTTGCAAGCAGCAGAGCAGGGGCAGATAAACTGGCCTCAGCCTGCCCGGTTAATCTGTGCTCAGTTCCTTTATCCTGTCTGCCTATATTTAACCTCCCTCCCAGCCACCTGCAACCACGAGTAGGGGGAGCACATGCCACGGGTGTGGGAGGGCAGGGGGAACATGCAGGGAGCACCTCAATGGCAGTTCAGCTGCTGCCCCAGGCCGGGCATCACTGGGAGGTCAGGATGTGTGAGCAGTCCCACATGCCTGGTCACACCTGGTCACACAGAGGGGGACCATGGTCTCCTCTCCTCCCCCAGCTGGTTTGAGTGGGATTGGTTGGTCTGGAACAATGGACAAGGTGGACTTGACATTTGGGACAGTGTCAGACCAGAATGGAGATGGAATGAGAGATGCAGAGCACAGGCGAATGCGGACACTTGTAGCGGTAAAAAATCCATACAAACAGAAGATTTGTCTTTCCATGGAGAAGCTGGGAGTGATAGTTTGGATAGAAATAGAGGTCGTGAAGACATGGCAGGGAAAACTGATGGAATCTGTCCCATTATGGTACTGCTGGACAGGACAGAGGGACACAGGGGCCAGGCTGGGCAGAGAGCATGGCTGATGTGAGATGGAGGAGGCACAGGTAGGGATGTGTCTCCAGGCTGGTGCAGAGGAGGAATTGGGGTCCCTCAGTAGGATACGAGTCTTCCTCACCTTTGCAGGCACAGTGTCCAGTGCAGACCAGTTTGAATCCTTCCCACCAGCCCACCTCCCACCTCCAGTCCTCACCAGAGGCTTCATGGCACACAGTGCCACTGTGGACCTGGTAGTGTGGAGTTGCTGAGCCTGCTGAGAAACAGCTGGAAGGAAGTCTCTGCTCACAGGGTGCTTTCTGTTGGAAGAAAAAGAAGAGAAATGCCAGTTTGTGCTGTCAAGATGGAATTTTAGGAAATTCCCTTTCATCCTCACAGACATGTTTTCTATTTAAATATTGATCCTTCTACTTTGAATGTCCTCTGTACCCAATTAGCCTGCTCCTCTGATAGAGTTGAGACAAAATGCTCAAGGCTCGGCTCTTAATACGCTTTAAAAACCCCAAAACCATGGTGTCCCTTCCCCTGGGTCTGAAAAGGGAAGGGAACATGAGGCAGCTCCACCTCATCCTGCAGCCCCAGGGGAAAGGCACCTCACTGGTATCCCAGAGCTCCTGTCACAGCCTTGCAACAGAGCATGGTGGCAGCAGGGCCAGCCCCACCAAATCCTCTTTTCTTGCAGCAGGATTCACACCAGGTTTGTGCTGCTGGTTTAAACGAATACCCAAAATCCAGGTAGCACCAGGGGGGCTGGCTGTGCCCATTTTGACAGCCCTATTTAAAGTAAAGAAGGTCTAAACTACAAACTACCCTCACAACATAGGTAATTGCTCAAAACACAGAAAACCCACCAAAACTAAAAAAAAAACCAAACCCAAACCCAAAAACAAAAACAAAAAAAACAAAAACAAAAAAAACCAAACAAACAAAAAAAAAAACACACCAAAAAAACCCCCAACAAAACAAAAAAAACCCACCCCCCACCAAACTAACAAAAAACAGGCATTCATATTCTTTGGAAATCAAGAAGTTGGAACTTTCTCTATAAGAATTACTTCCTGGACTACCTTTCAAGCACGCATCTCACCTCAAACAACAATAAATTCATGGGTATTATATTCAAAAGAAAATAGCCCATTAAACTAAGCAAAATAAATCAAAATGCTATAACCAAACACCTTGCAGCATCTCCAAAACCTTTTCATCATTCATTGCTTATTCTACTAGCTACAAACTTGTGAGACTCTTGCAAAAAAATCCTGTCCACTCAAATCTACATTTTTGTCTTTGCTTAAATCAAATATTTGACAAGTGGAAACAACACAGGCTTACAAGTGGTCAGTGAAGATTGTGCTTGTTGCAGTGATTTATTTTAAAACCATTTCACATGAGGCATTCCATATCCTCTCCACCCTTGGGTAAAATTTACATTCGCCCTTCCTCAGTCCTTTCTCCTGCTTGCAAGGCCAAGACCCTCCAGCCTGATGGGATGCAGTTGGTCTTTGTATTAAGGTAAACTGGAACAAAATCCTATTTAGCTTATGCTCGGGGGCACTCAGAGCTTCTAGTGCCAAGAGCTTATTCCAGGGGGATTTGTGGAGTTTGACACAGATAGGAGTTCAACTGGAGAGACCAGGAACGTGTCAATAGGGCTGGGCAAACAGGCAAGCAGCTGGATGTCCTGATTCCTGCCCTTGTGCATCTGCTGGGAGATGAACCAGTGTGTGCACAGGACACACACACCCTGCTCCTGCGGGGGCTCACCTGTCCCAGGCTCCTTTCTCTGGGGAGAAGGAAACTGGAGGGAACTAGAAGAGCTCTGGTGGGAGGGGTCAGGACAGCTGAGTCTACTTCACAGAGAAACTAGAGAAGGGGATGGGGGAAAGCCAGGAGCTCAGGAATACCCAGGGCTTCTGCACTGGCAGCTGAGCCTTGCCGGTACACAGCAAGCACTGAGCCCAGGAACACCAGGAGTAACAAGGAAATCAGTGGCAGTGCTGGCTGCTCGCTGCCCCAGCAGTGATGGGTGCGCTTTGCTGGTGGGTCTGGTCTTGGGGAAGCCTGGCAGAGAACGCTGCAGGGAGCAAAGCCATGGGTACAGACTCTGCCTCGAGTCTGAGGGCTCCCAAACCGGCTTGGCAGCTGCTGGGCCTCTCTGAATGCTCCAAACCAGTGTCACAGCCTGGCCAAAGAGGACTGGACCATCATCTAGTCCAAAAGAGGAAGACCTGTCTTGACCACCCCATCCCAAGGTGGAATGTTTGATCTGGTAATTCCTGGTTATGGCTGTAGAGTTTTGATGAACTACTGATCTCTCAGAGACACCTCTGATCACCAATATGATGGAGTAGAGATGAATATGGGTCAGTGGTGGTTCACCACAACTCAGATACCTTATAGAAACCATAGGGCGAGTGAGGAAGCCAAACTCTGCAGTTCAGCTAAACTGGGGGCCTCTTCTGCAGCAATGAGCACTGTGCTCCCCAGGCTGGTGCTACAAGAGATCCGTGTCCTAGAAGCTGAGCCAGGCTGCCCCTGGTCTGGACATGGAGGATAAAGTGCATTCATGGGCTCAAAACACACCACTGACCTCTGGCTGGGCCAGCTCTGCTTTTGTGGGAAGCAAAGTCTCTATGCACAGCATTCCCTTCTGGCTCCCCGAGCAGGGTGCGATGGTCTGGCACCAGCCAGGGAGAGAGGCACTGCACAGGGGGGGATGCAGGCTGGATCAGGGGGTTACAGGATCGTGGTCCCTGGGGGATGGGCAGCGGGGCTTTTATCACAGCCACATTCCAGGGTGACATCCCAGGACTGTCTGGTGCCTGTGCAGCCAGCGAGGACAAACCACACCAGGACAAACCACACCAGTCATCAGCATCGCTGTGAATGCACCATGCTGTGCAGACACAGGGAGGCAAATAATTTCATCCAAGTGCTCTGAAAGTTGTTCTGCCCCGTCAGGAAAAGGGACAGGACAGCTCCAATTAACTGCACTAGTCCCACACACTGCATCAGGCCGTGTCCCTGCGGCATTCACACTATCATCCCCTCCCCTCTTAAGGACATCTGGGGAAAGGGGAAAGTTGGTTATTTCTGATAGCCCAGTCCTTTTTCTTGCCTTTCAAGGAACCCACCACCACCAGCTGCCTCCACAGATGCAACCAGGCAGAGCTGGCCATGGGTCCCTGCCATTTATGCCGTGTGACATAAATGGCTTTGCTGACCCTAATGCTTTGGAGCTTACAGCTCCTGATCCAGGTAGTCCCAGGACAGCTGTTCTGCTCAGCTCACTGATGGCAAAATTGTTAGACGGGCACCTTGGGAGCTGAGAGACAAAAATGACTTTGTGGTCCAGTTCTCCCGCCATGACCAAAGGAGGTCAGGCGAGTGTGTGTCCCAACCCTCTCCTGAAAGCACAGGTTGTGCTCCCTCCCTTGGTGCTCAGAAAGCAGGAAAGTCAGGCTGACCCATGAGCGAGTGCTGTGAGAGGGTTAAGCAAGAGGTGCTGATGGCATCTGTCCAGGAGCCAGCAGGTAAGTCAAGAATTTCCCCAGTACATGCCTCTGCCTTGGAGTAGAGCGAGCCAAAGTGTTGTAACACCTCCTGCAAGCTCAGAAGACACATTAAAGGAGTTCACAGGATGGAAGCACTTCTAGGCCTGTTGCATAATCCAGATAAGTAGATAAGTCTGTAATATTTGCACAACATCGTGTCCCTTCTTTTGCCTTGTTAATGGTCTCGTTTTTGCAGGACTTAATTCAGGGGATCTGATGGATTGAGGACACCTTTCAGGTCATCGATTCCTTGGGAGGTGGCTGTGACTCAGCTCTAGCATTGTGACACTGTGAGCATTAAAGGGACAGGGACACCTTGCTGACACCTGTACTTTATGCTTTGCAAATCTGTTCCAAAGGCATTTTGGAAATGGCACTATGACGCCTATTGGGAAGCTTTTTATGGAAAGACACTGTAGTGGTAGTGCAAAACCACCATGGAAAAAGAAAGGTGTCCTGCCAAAGATGAAATAACCTTTGCATAAATACACAAATACACACAGCTTGGGCATGTTCACAATCTATCTGCTTGACCCAAAAGGTGCAAGATGTGGGAGTTGAATAGTGTCAGGACTCAGGTGCCAGGGAAAGAGGTGGGACACTGTTGAATGCATTGACTGAGTACAGACATGGTCCAGAGCCTGCTGGGATCTGTCTTGCTTCAGTACCTCCCCTCTCTGGGATTTACCAGGCAGCCCAAGGCGAGGGCACGGTAGCATCTACCCACCAAATAAGTGGCATCACCTTGTACTTATCTTTGGACTGTGGGTGAAGGGAGTATGCAGCCAGCAGGCTCCAAGGACGTGCCCTGAGCACAAAGGCACACAACTGAGCAATCAGCGCTGTTATCTGGGCACTGGCACAGTCCTACAGCAGAACAAGCAAGGAACAATGTTGTGCCAAATGCCAGTGCCAGCCTTCCCTCCAGGAGCTTTCTGCAAGTCAGTCCCAGACCTCGCACTGGAAGGGACTGGGAGGTCAGAGCAGGAGGCTCAGGACTCAGTGGGACCCTGCTCACAGCTGCCCAAGCCCCACACATTGTGCATGAGCGTGAACTAACAGGCCGAGGAGCAGACAGAGCTGGATGTGCAAACTTTCTGACCCAAGGGCCCCAGCCTGGTTTCAGGTCACATCAAACAGATTTTCACCTGCCAAGTGAAAATCTTCCCCATTTTTCTGTTCAGAGCCTGATGCTTTGTTCTTGGGTGCAAACGATCTTCAGGGATCTGCAGCATTTCTAAATTGCTGCAGTCCCAGGAGAGACCACATTGCTCCTCACATTCTTTTAAGACAAACAGATTCCCTGTGCCTGTGGTTATCCAAAGGCCATCAGCCCCAGCCCACTCTCACACTGTGGGGATGGTCCCAGACCTTGCTGTGCCCTGACTCCTCTGGTCAGCTCACACTGTTTTAGCAGTGGAGTTTTCCTCTCTCTCAGGGGTTCCTTGACAAAGGGCTATGGCCTGGGAACGAGTCAAAAGTCCACTCAGAAATTCCCCCTGGAGTGCTCATGGCCACAGTGTGGAACTTGCAGGGAAAACAGGCAGCACACGCAGGATCACCAGGTCGGGAGGGGCAGGACAGGGAGCAGGGCCAGCAGAGCCAGCAGAGCCATCATCCCTGAGCTCCCAGCCCTGCTGGGGTGAGTCACTGCACACTCCTGACACCAGTGCCAAGGGGAGGGCAGGGACATCTGGCCCAGGGGAAGGGTTTTCCATGCTGTGCTCTCTGCCTGTAAAACCACTGCTCCTGCCCTTCCTTCCATATCCTAAACATGAAGCATCTCTTCTACTTGCCCTGTTCCTCACCTCAGCCTGATCCACCTGCCACGGGCACAGCATGATCCTGGAGAGATGTTCTGTCCTCTTCAGCTGCAGGAGCATGCACAGATGGAGAAAGGAAACAACAGAGCTGCCTCATGGTGAGTGCAGATAGCTCCCTATCTTCCCAAAAATCTCTTCCTGGGGCAGTGCCAAGCAGCCAAGCAAAGACTAGACAGGAAGAAGACTAGAAGGGAAGGAGTTGGCATAAGTGGTGGTAAAAGACTTTCCACTCGTTGCTTTTCCTTCTTAGTAGGGATCATAGTGCAATTACAAGATTGCAAAATTCATGCTTGGGATTTTTTTTAAATGCTAATTCTGGATATCCAATCTTGAGCTGGGCAGGGGGCCACACTGAAAAAATAAAAAAAAACATTTGTTTTCCTGAAGGGGAAACTAGAGGCTTGCTTGTTTTCCTTCCACATCAGAAAGTCAGATCTTGTACATGTAACTTTCTGAATCCTTGGATGAAAAAGAGCAGGGGGTTTTGTATCACCAGATGCACCAAAAAAACATAGTCCTATTGCTTGAGTTGTGACAAAATGGTTAAACATGTCAGTCGTTGTTCGCTTCACTCAATAACTGAATAAACAGCTGGGAGAAAAGGTTAGTCCTCTAAGTTTCAGTGCTCATCAGTGAGGGTCAGATGAAGCTCATTTTCTGCATGTGGGGCCTCTAACAAGTCCTACAGGAAACCCAAGAAATGTCAGATGTGACCTTCCTAGCAAATCAAATGTGAAAAACAAGGAAGCCACCCTAGGCAGGCTTATTAAGGAAGCAGAAAATGGGCACAGCCCATTTATTTTTCCTCAGCAGATCTCTCTGAGGTCATTATACTCCTGTAAACTACATCTCAGTTTGGCTGATAAGATAATTGAATACTCTGTGGCATTAGTCGTGGGTGGGTCTAAGTTCATCCACAGGAGGAGCAGAGCCTTGGAGAAAGAGCGATGAACCTGTGGTTGGCTGTGGCCAGCTGTGGTGGGGAACTGAGAATTAATCACAACCTCCTGGTCCTAGCCTCATGCAAACCCAAAAGACAGAGTATCTGGGACTGGACCCAGTTAAAAAAAACAAAACCTCCGTGTTCAAAGGAGCCAGACGTCTTTTCATAAAAAGCCATAGCTCCCCATTGTGAGGATCCAGCTTCCAACCAGCACGGCAGAGGGGTGCAAAACTGGGTGTCCTGGTTAACTGCCCACACTGTCTCCCCTTTTGGTCAAGTTCCTTTTCAAAGCCTCTAATGTGTCAAGATGTTTTGTGCTAATTAAAGTTGTGGCAGTCCCGTCCCAGATGAAAAAAAAGCCCAGAGGGACTGTCTGAGTCACCTCTGAACCACGAAACAGCCAAGACAAGATGAGCACAGAGGTCATGGAGTAAGTGCAGGAACCTCCAATGCTGGCGTCTGTATCTCAGGGGTTACTTGAACTCCTGTGGTCACAAGAGAGTGTGGGGCATATGCACTGTTGACCAGACCAAAAAGAGCTAGCTGGTGAGGGAGAGATGGACTGTGTCCTGCACTGCCTGTGTGGGGAGGAAACTCAGGAAGAGCCACACTTTGCCAAATGAACCTCATGTCTTGCGTGATGTGCAGTCAGCTTTCACTGCCAGGACACAGGGTGGCCATGCTCTGTCTTTGCCAGTTTTCATCCGCCCTCCTGACTCCTACAACTCATTTTCTCCTGTTGGTATTCAGCAAGAACAGTTGTGAGGACCAAATGCAGGATTCCTGCAGTTAGAGAGGCTGTTGTGATGGACAAGCAGTGGCAAAACTCCCTCACCATTGTGAGCTCAGCCCCAGGGGAACAGAGAGCTGCAACAGGAACACTGCAGGCGTTACCTTTCACAATGGAAAGGTTTGGATCCCCACAGAAGCAGTGTCCTGCTTGCTGCCCGTGATGATCAGCTATAAGCAATAAATGACCAAAGAGAAGGAAAAGATGAAATACAAGGATAAGACAGGAAGGATGGTGCTCTGATATCCAGTAGCCAACACCAAAGCCTGTTCTCAGACCCACAGGGAAAACTGCATCTCTTCCATCTGGGACCATGGCCACACAAGCCAAGCCAAGACTGGAGGCTGGCACAGGCATAGCTCCCACGTGGCCACAGGAGACACCGGGAGCTGCCTGCGGAAGCCCAGCAACATCCTCCCTCCTGCCACGCTGCCCAGTGAAGAGTTAAACTCTTCTCCTCAGCAAGAGCACAGAGGCAGCTCCCAGTCTGCCCATCTGCTCTCACTCACAAGTGCAGGGCACTGTTCAGTTTTCCATTTATTCCCTTTGACAAAGCCAGAGCTGCTGAGATCCTGTACCATGAAGAAGAGCGGTTGAGCCAATCCAAGTGTGCAGGAGAGGCTGGGCTGGCTGGGAGCTCAGGGCAGGGAAAGAGGTCATGGGAGGGTCTTTCCCTGTGCAGGCAGGGTGGTGCTGTGTCCTGGGAAATGTCTCACTCAACTGGAAGTGGCTGCTGGCATGACCCAGGCAGGCCACAGCCCCTGTACACGGAGCTGTCCCCATGTCACTGGGTTCCTGGGCAAGCAGGAGTATTTACACACAAGGAGCATCCTCTGCTTGCAGGGCATCAGGCTCTCACAGCAAAGTCTCCCTCTCCTCCAAACCAGCAGCAACACTCTGTACTTTAACAGTCTCTTCATAAACAACAATAATCTGAGAGTCATCCCAAGACACCCCAAGAGTCTGCACTGAACCTGGCCAGCTGAAATGTGTTGTTGCAAATGGGCACAAACAGAAATTGCTGTTGCTGGAGGGCAATAACCCAAGCCTCACTCAAAAGAATTTTTTTTTTAAAGGATCCATTGTCCTAAAAACCTAAACCATTCAATAGCCAAAAAAATCACTTTTCATTTAGACCTTTCTGTCAATTTATACTTTAAAAGGTTTCTTTAAAAGTCTGGAAGAGATAAAATATTTATAAATTATTCAAATGAAATGTTTATGTTAATTCAAAGCAAACCATATATTTCTTTAAATGGCCTCTTCAATGAAATTTTCAACAATTTGCCCTAATTCAAGAAGAAAATGGTTTCAGATACTCGTAAACTATGGGATGGGAAGAGAGAGCTAGTGAAAATCAGCTGATAATTGCTCGTCTAAATCACTTGGCAAGGCCTTGTGAAAAAACAAGTCAGCAAAAGGAACGAAGATGGGCAAGGTAAGTGAAAGGCACAGCATTGGATTCAAAAGGCTCACCGATGGGTTCTGGCCTGCAGAGGCTTAGGTGACTCACGGGACTTCCTTGCCTCCTCTTTTCGGCTCAAGCAAATACAGTTTGTGGTCTTTCCCCTGCCCAGGGTTGGTTCTCTGGAAGCCCTGGCTCTGCCAGCAGCGGGGCTGGTTCCTGCTCCCGCTCTCAGAACTGGCTGCAGCCCAGAGCAGCTCTGAGCTGAGGTGGTTGCAATGGGGACAGGCAAAGTTTAGAAAGCTGGGGCACAAAGAGGAAGCAATGTGGGCAGGGAACACTCATGCTGCTGTTTTCCTCCCATGTCTCGCTGGCAGTGCACGGTGCTGGTGGGGCAGAGCGAGCACTGAGGGAGCCAGGAGACCCCTCACTGAAGGGCCATGTTGGTGGCATCCCCCACTGCCCCCACTTCCTGCTCCTCCTGCCAGCTCCACTTCATTTTTCCTGGATCTTCTTTGTTGGCCCCTTCCCATTGCATTTTCCATTTGCAGCCTACAATCATTTCTGCATTCACTTCACAGGTCGGGGGTGAATTGCTTCTTAGGAAACACAGACCAATGCAACGCATTTGGAGCAACATTTCCAAGATATCCCAGGAACCCAGTTAACTTCCCTGCACCCACATCAGAGATACTTCAGAAATTCCCCTGGCAAGGTCACCCGGTAGTCTGAGACACCGTGATTGTTGCCTCGGTTTCGATATCCCTTGCAGGGTAACTCTCCATCCTGACTGCTGGGACCCCTCCAACTCTGTGCTGTGTTTTGCAACGCAGATATTCCAGCAGGAGAGCTGTCCCCGGGAGCAGTGTCTGTGCCACATGGGCGGAGCTGTGCACTAGGTGCCCTTGTCTGACTTAATTCAGAACAAAGGAGAGAGGGAGCCACAGTGGGTGTCAGGTCTCTAACTACAGCCTGCACAGAGGTTTCATTCCCCACCTCCACACTGGAGTTCCACAGGGAGATTTTAAACAGTCCCAGGTATTGACAGAGGGCAAAGGAGGCACTGGTCAGCTGGAGCTGGACAGACAAGTTCTGTGCCATGATGCTGAGCAGTCACAGATCTGACACTGGCCGAGACCCACATCCTTCAAAACCATCCTTCCAAGTAAAATAAACCACAGCAAGAGTTTAAAAGGTACCTGACAGCACCTCCAGGTAAGAAAGCCAGACCGCAGCTGGGATAGTGGCTGAGAGCAATGAATTTTGGTTAATGGTTGGATTCAGTGATCCTAAAGCTCTTTTCCAACCTAGGTGATTCTGTGTTCTATGATTCCAAGATGTGCAGAGCCCACAGGAGTTTGTTCCTGTGCACTTCCTGGTTCCAGTATTTTTCAGTTAGTTCTGTCTACAGAGGGTATGAAACTGCAGAGACATCTGAGCACTGCATTGCATGTAAAAACGAAACTAATAAACCACATGTTTTTAATCAGAGGGTAATAACAGCAGGTGAAAACAAAACAGTTTGTATCTCCTTTGAGACTAAGGAACCGAACTTGCAACACTGACACCTGAGAGGCCCAGGTGGCCCGGCTGGCATCCAGTGATCCCCATTTCAGGGAATGCAGACCTGGACAAGCTCTTCAGGTCGCAACACAGCATCCAGCACCAAGTGATCCCGGATCATTCCCAGCTGGTTGGTGCTCATCATGTCCTCTGGTTTCACAAGGAGAGGCAGTGGGCCGTGCCTTACCCACCACCGCCATCTCACATTGCCTGGTCTGGTGACCTGCTACTGCCTGGGGGCACCAGTGACCCTCTGGACCAATTCTGGGTGGACATGTAGAACTTCAATCACTGAGAGCCCAAGGTCAAAGTGTAAAATACCTGCATTTTGCATCATCCTCACTGGGGTGAAATATCCCTGCTGATCATAGTGCCCCTCACTGCACCAGCTGATGGGCTGGGCTTGACTTACTCCTTCCTTTCTCTCACTGGGGAGGGAATATTTGTGTTGCTCAGCAAAGAGAATGTTTGGCTCTCCTAGGCAGGCAAATCTCAGAACTGCACAGTGAAAAGGAACGGAGAAGACCAAGCCAGGAAGCGGCAAATTATTTTCCTGTGTCTCTGCAAGTCATCAACAGACAGAGGGGAACATCACTGGTCAGTGGCATGGGTGGAACTCCTCAGCCCATCAGCTGGAGAGCATCTGCATGTTCCAGGGAGGCAGGAGTCAAACCAGGCTGCCCAGAGCAGAGCACAAGAGCTGTTCAGCATCCGACAAACCAGACAAGGTCAAGCCCTGTGCTTGGACGCAGGTGCAGGAATCTCAGCAGATGACATGGCTCTCAGCAGCTTGTGACTGTCACTGGAGCACCCATGGCACAAAGCAAAAGCCAGCAGCACCCCTGGCGCACAGACACCCCTGGGAGCTGCTGGCCTGGGCACTGTTTGAGGGTGCATGCACTATTGGGTGGAAGGCAGAGACCCTCTCATGTCTGAGGGGGATTTGGACACTGGAGCTACGTGACAGCGGCACTGGAAGGGTTTCTGGGCAGTAGAAGGCTGTGAAGTCACACTGGGGTAAGAGGGCTGAGCTGCCTCTGAACTGAGCTGCTGCCTGGATGGCCCAGCTGATTAGAAAAGATAGAGCTGTACTGGTAAGAATACCCATGGCAAAGTACCCTCAGTGAGAAGCACTTTGAGGTGTTGTCCATGGGATAGAAAAGATTCCAGCAGTCACAGAAGGACATTGATGTCGTTGTCCATACCACACATTTGAAAAGAAGCTGGATTTCAAAAGCTCCAAGCACTCATCAGGATTCATCTCCCCTCCACTGGCAGAGAGGGACTGCCTGGCTCAGTGCAATAGCACTGCTGGTGCTGCTGTGACTCTTGCCCTTTCCCCTACTTCAAGCGTTGCACAGAACACAAAATATTAAATAAATGCATAATAAAGGGAACATTTTCATCACAGGAAGAGGACAGTGAGTGTCTCTGTGCCTGCTGTGTCACTACAAGTTGGGGCAGGTGCATTTAGAAAAACAGAGTCCATATTTGTGCACTTTTTAAACTGTCATTGAGCTGTGTTTAGGACCCAGCAGGAAACTGAAACTCCTTTTTGTGATGTGGAGGCTACAGATGTGTAAGTAAACCACATATTATCTGCTTAATAACATCAGAGCCAGGGACTCCAGGCAAGTCTGGGTTAAACAGTCCAAACAGCAATATCCATAAAATTACTATAACATTTGTTGATGTCAAGGTAGCAAAGATGCAGGGAGGTCGCATGCGGATGAGGATCTCAGAGTAAAGAGGGCACAGAGGTGCCTTGGACTGCAGGGAGAGGAACCAGTTACCCCAGCAGAGACATCAAAGTGGTGTAGCAGAGAAGTTCCCTGCAAAGCCTCAGTCTGCTGCACCCCAGCAGTGAGAGCAGAGTGATGCTGCAGGTGGATTGGCTTGGTGGGACATCCCCATAGCACACCCCAGCCCACAGACTAGACCCCAGCCCCAGCCATGTGCTGGCAGAAGGATCAGGCACACAACTACGTTCTGGCTTATCCATGCAAATACATAGTTTTATTCCAGGAAGCCCCTGGCCAGCTGAAACTGGCCACAAACCATTTAATCTGTGTGCACACAGGCTATCAGTCAACGCCTCTGACCTGAGCACCCATGGGAAAACACCTTTCCTGCAAAAGTCCCTTGCAACCTGCCATGCTTCCTGAGGTGCTGGAGGACATGGCTGGGATTGCAGCTGCCCAGAGCCAGCCCAGAGCTGCAGAGCTGACATGGGGGGGCTCAGTAAGGGCCAGGCTGTCCTGTGCACAGGTGTAAGCATTACAAAGCCTTTGGCTTTTGCTGTACCACCACTAATTCCTGGTGCACCCTACCTGCACCTGGGGTGGTTATCCAAACCATGTCTGTCTCCCACAAGTCAGACTCCAGCAACATCCACAGGGCCAGAGCTGTCACCTCACTCCTGTAGAAACACAAATGCAAACAACCACAATGAGAAATGGCCCTGGAAGTCACTGCAGAATGCAAAAAATTGCAGTTGCAGCAGAAAACTCAATCCAGGAACATCTCAAGAGGGAAATGCAGTTTTTATTTTTGACAAAGGTGATTCAGCTCACACTCTGTCTCTCCCAGGTTTCACTCACTGTTCTTTCATGCTCATGTACAAGAGATGTGTGTCCAGGCAGCCCAGCCAGGACCACTTGAGGTGACATGGGAAATGAGGGACACCAGATCCCAGTTCCTCATCACGGCTCGGCTCGTGGATTCTCCTCAGGAGGGTGGCTGTGACCTGGTTCTCAGGCATGCCTCTTGTACCCTGTGGGAACAGACCTGATTGCGATCTTCTGCCTCTTCACTCCGTCCTGCCTGTGAGTCATGAGGAGCAGCTGATTTACTCAGCTGGCTGGGCTCCTTCGGGGTGTGATCTCTCCTTTGTTTTAGGCTGTCCTTTGTTTTACTGCTCCCCTTGTCCTGAGAAGCTCAGGCCAATTGCTCTGCTCTCATGACCTGCTGATCAGGCAGATCAGCACATGCCATTCCTTTAACCCTTCCTCTCTCGCTGTTTCTCCTGCTGCTTTCACACCCAGACATCTCCAGTCAGGGCGATTTTAAGTTTTTGTTACGAATCTCCACAGCCTGAGCTGGATTCCAAATTGATGACACAGCGTTACAGAAAACCCTAATAGCACAGCAGGTTTGGGTCTCTCATTGTGTTGTTTCACACATGGACAACTACAACACACTTCCCTCTTGCCAGCTCCTTGGAAAGCCTCAGCATCAGCAGTAAAAGCTGAATTTAGCCATTCATTTTCTCTGCAGAAGGATGGGGGGCACTGAGTGTATCACAAAACTGTCTTGTTTGTGAGGACATTTCCTTTGAAATCGCTCCTCCCACCAGTTCAGTAGATTCCTGAAATAGTCCCGCATTTTCTTTGCTATATTGTGTTGGAGCCCTGCAGCTTTGAAACTGGATCTCCTTCATGTTCAGTTGGATACATGCATGGACAGAGAAGATCTGGTTTGTTTAAAAAGGATGAGATCTGACACAAATCTTACATCCAGGAAAGGCTCTGAAAACTCATATACAGCCTGTTGATTAGATGAGGCTCTTTCTGTGTGACATCTCCTCTCCTGTCTGATATCATAGAATCATGGAAAACCAGGTTAGAAGGACCTCAAGGATCATCTGGTCCAACCCCTCCTGCCAAAAACAAGGTCCAGAGAAGATGGCCCAACACCCTGTCCAGTTGAATCTTGAAAGTCTCCAACACAGGAGAATTCACCACTTCCCTGTGGCGATTATTTTCATTGTGAAAAATTCTCCTCATGTGTCTAGTCAGAATGTCCACAAGAGTAACTTGCACCTATTGCCCCTCATCTTGGCCATGTGATTCCTGGTAAGAAGGGAGTCTCCATCTTCTCTGTAGCCACCCTTTTAACACTGTAAGATGGTAAAAAGGTCTCTCCTAAGCCTTCTTTTCTCAAGGCTGAACAAACCCCGGTTGCTCAGCCTTTCTTCATATGACAACTTCCCAGCCCTTGCATCATCTTTGTGGTCCTTTTCTTGATCCTCTCCAGTCCATCCACTTCTCTTTGAGTAGCAGGGGCCAAAACTGCACATTATTCCAGGTGTGGCCTGACAAATGCGGAGTGGACTGGGACAATGACTTTTCCATCTGTCAGTGATGCCCCTGTTGATGCAGCCCAGCTTCCCACTGGGTCTCAGCCACACGACTGGTCACTCTCAACACACTGGTCACTCCAGTGACCAGTGTCCACCAGCACCTGGTGTGGACACCCACTGGTGTCCACCAGCACCTCCAAGGCCTCCTCTCCAGGGCTGCTTCCCAGCTGGGTCAATCCCAGCCTGTGCTGCACTCCTGGATTATGTTTCCCCAAGTGCAAGACTTTACATTTGTCTTTGCCGAGTTTCACAAGGTTCTTGTGAGCCCATTCTTCCCGCCCATCTGGGTCTTCCTGCAGGGTGGATAATATATCCATGTTTAAGATTATTCCAGCCTCTCCCAAACAAGCTCTTAAGGGTTTCTACATACAAGGCCAAAAGCAGAAGACCCAGGTGGATCAAGGAGCATCAAACCTCAGGTAATCACCCAGCCACATGGGAAAGCACTTCCAAAAATGACCAACAAAAGATGAAGCTGCAAAGAAAGGAGAGAGTGTCCAGAGCAGGTTGACGGAGACCACAAAGGTTTCCAAATCACAAAGGAATCTGAAGAAAGTACCATGCTGGAGCCCCTCTCCCAAGTTTTCCTGCTGGAAAGGGGCTCCAGCAGGCCAAGACCACAGTCACTCGTATCTCATTCCTCAGCAGCACTGCTTGGACACTGCTGGCCCCTGTGCTTTCAGTGCTCCCTCCTGGCCTGAGCCCCACGAGAAGCTCCAGAGCCCATAAGAAGCCAAGGCTGTTCTTGGCTGGGAGGTGAAAGGAAGATGCACTGGGGACTGCACACACAGGAGCCCTGTCTGGAATACTCCTGAGCAGTACGAGAAGGAATGAGGTGCCCCATGAAGCCAAGAAGTTCTGTGGACTCTCCTGTGACAAGGAGAGGATAAGAGGGATATAAAAAAGGGGAAATGGCCTTGGGCTGAAGGAGAGTAGAGTTAGATTTAATATTGGGAAGCAATTCTTCCCTGTGAGGGGGGGGAGGCCCTGGCACAGGTTGCCCAGAAAGGCTGTGGCTGCCCCTAGATCCCTGGAAGTATCCAAGGCCAGGCTGGATGGAGCTTGGAGAAACCTGGGATAGTGGAAGGTGTCCCTGCTCATGGCAGGGGGTGGAATGAGATGATTTTTAAGGTCCCTCCAACCTAAACCAGTCTGTGATTCTATGATTCTAATATGCGAGGACAGGTTGGAATAACAGCAATGGAAGAGTGTTCACTGGAGGAGAGGCAAGGACAGGCTGCGAGAAAGGACCTGTCTCACAGGATGTACCAGGAGATTGAAGCTCATGGAAGGACATCATGGTCCTCCCCTCCAGCTTTTTAAGGGCAGAAGAGCAGCAGTCATCAGTGGCCCAACTCAGGTTTTCCCATCAGAAGAGCAGAGAGCAGCTCAGAGCTACAGACAAGGCACCCTCCATCCCCTGTGCCCTCAGAGGACCCCTGTGATCACAGAGGTCAGGGGGTCTTTGATCTTCCTTTCTGCTTGTGAGTGGAGACACAGGACTCCCAAGCCCAGAGGGAGGTGGTGGATCTCCAAGACTGGTGTCCCCAAACTAAACAAGGAGATACTTAAGCCAAGTTCTCCTTTGAACCTGACCTGGCACAGTGCTCTTGTAGCACAGCCAAGGCATCTCTGTTGGCCTGACCAGCACAGTCCCTGCCTGGGCCATCACAGGGACCATGTCTGGGCCATCAGCAGCTGCTGCTCATGGAGCCACCGAGTGCCTGAGCAGCTCCCACACCTCCAGACTGAGCCAGAGCTGCCAGAGCTGGTCCAGCAAGCCAGCCTGGGTTGCAAATCCACAGCTGACAGGACAAGCGCAGAGCAGACAGGACGGCATTCCTGGGCTGCAAGCAGAGCCTCTGGCACCCTCCATGAGCTATTCTCAAATAGATTATGCTTGCAAATGAACTCAGCAGGCTGGGACTCCCAAAACAGCCCCTGTGCAGCCAAGGGACTATCCCCTGCTCCACTCCCCACATTTGCAGACTTTAAAGGAAGCTATCACAATCAGGAAGATCCCACCCTGGCCCCTGCTCCCCTGGCCACAGCCATGTAAGGGGTCTCACCAGGACAGCTCTCCTTCCCTGCCAAAGAGCTTTGCTCTTTGCCTCGTGTCGGCTGCTCACACAGCTCTTTGCAAAGGCAATCATCTTGATTATTTTTTTCATTAAAGATTTTCCTATTTCATTTAGAAGGTCTCCTGCTCCCATAGAACTTAGAGAAATGGGTCTCCTTATCTCCTCAGGCAGGAGCTGATAGCACATGAACTCTGGCAGCTCTTCCAGGAGGGTGTGTGCAAGGTGATTTCAGCCATAAATCCATTGTGGGCGGGGTGGGATTTTTTCTACCCTTCTTGTTCTCCAGTTAGAAAGTTGCACTGATTTACAGATTCTCTGTGCCCCCACGAGTTTATATCTGCTGAGGGACATTTGACTATAAAAGCACCTGCCCAGCCACATGCTCAGAAGGGGTGTCCTCTGCAGGGTGCATCCAGTGACTTCAACTCCAGACAGGCAGCCCAGCATGATACTGCAATTTTCCTCACAGTCCCCAGGCATTGAGTCTGATCCTGTGTTGTGATGGGGGGACGAGGACAGGGAACCCACCACCCCAGGGATGTGGAGATGCTGCTCTGGGTGCTGTCCATGAGCAGAGTAGGACAATGCAAGGAGAGGGCAGGAAGCCACCAAACAGCCCTTCTGAGGAGCGAGGGGTTAGAGGACAGGCTGTGCCGAGCAGCAGGAGGGGTCAGGGCTGCTTCCTGCAGAGCGGGACTTGGAGCAGGGCTGTGGCCACCCGGACACCCCCTCTCCCTGGCAGGAGGATGCCTTTGTGCACAGTTTATGCATAATAGATCTTCTGAGGAAAGAGATACTGTCTCCTTGCTCCAAATACAGTTTCAATTAGATGAATAGCAGCGTAATCCCATAGAGGCACTCAGCTGGGAACTGACCATGTGAGAGGC
The DNA here is from genome assembly GCA_013398115.1 of Falcunculus frontatus. Lineage (NCBI taxonomy): Eukaryota > Metazoa > Chordata > Aves > Passeriformes > Falcunculus > Falcunculus frontatus. Next base: position 251,808 of record VZRV01008643.1, read on the forward strand.
AGCCAACCCTCCCCCAGCCGAGTGGTGAAAGGGGATCCCCCCCTCAACCTGCTGGCGAGGAGGCCCCAAACCCTCCAACAGGGACCATCTGCTCCTGCAGCAGCCCCTCCTCCTGCAGCCCCCAGTGAAGAAAGAGCCAAGGCTGCCAGTGCCTTCTGAAACAAAGACACTGCTGAGGGACCAGCGCCCTCAGCCCCCCGGGACTGAGGAAGAGGAGGGAGTGAGAGCCCCAGTGGCTCCCTGGGAGACCCCCTTGCTGCGACCCTTTGGGCAGGCAGAACTGGAGGGAATGCTCCAGGAGAAGACGGGGCACTGAAATGGGGAGAAACTATTGTCCCCCTGCACCAGATGATGCTAACATAGGGGAAGAGGAGAAGGGAAGGAGGACAGATCACAGGGACGCTCCAGACTCTCCTCCTTTTCCTCCTGCTCTGCCCCTGGCACATCCCAGGGCAGGGACTTGCTTCCCCTGCCATCCTGGCCAAAGGGCAGAGCTGTTCCACCATCTGCCAGCGATGAGACAGCAGCAGTGCAAGTGCAGAGCTGAGCACTCTCTTTCCTATGAATATCTCTGGGCTCTCGGAGGGAATTTCCTCTTGCAACGAAATTTTCAGACTTGTCCCTTAGTGCCAGAGAGGTGATTTGGGGAAAGTCTTGAGAAACCTACATTGTGCAACTGGGAGTTTAAAGAGATTTTCAACCCACAAGGCAACTGACACCACTTTTGTCAGTAACTCTTACCAAAGCCCTCTGTTACAGCAACTCCTTCCCAAGCAGGAATGCACTTCACTCGCTGCTCCATAGCAGATGCGCTCAGCTCACAGGTATCAAATCACCAGACCCTTGGCTTTGTGGTGTCCTACTCCACACATCCCAACACCCTCCAGAACAAATCTCCCTGTCAGGGGCACCCTCCATCTCCCTGCCTCAGGACAGATGGGAGAGCAGTTCTGCAGCACATGAGGTAACATCACCCAGCAGAAGGGGCAGCCTGGCAAGCTCTGCAGGGCGGCAGCAAGTCATTTTCCTGCTAAAGTCAACAGCTCAGAGCCTGAATACACACAGCTGGGCACAAAGTGGCTGGAGATCACATCTGCTGAATAAGTGGCCATTGTTATGCTTTGTCACCCGTTTCAGAGCAGATAGCACTTTAAAGCCATTTGGTGTTGCACTCTGAATAGTTAAAAAGGTCAGGCTCTGAGCATGGGCAGTGGGGTGTTTTCCCAGCGCTGGAGCGTGATGAGAATATTCCCAGGTGCGAGTGTTTGTCTGAACATCCGCTGCCTTCCCAGTCCCCCAGCTCGGGAGGGGAGAGCTTTGATCTCTTCCCCAGCTGAGACCTGGAGCATGTTGTGCTTTCCCTATCCTCACTCACCCTCTCCGCAACCTGTTGCTGTGGAGCAGGACTAAAGCCAGGACTAAAGCCAGTGGCACTGAACCACAGCCCTGCAGGAGACGGGCGCGGAGGGACGCGGAGGTTCAGCGGCGGGTTTAGCACAGCCTGACCCTGCAGTCAATGCCTTAATGTGCTCTTGATCTGAGCTATAGCAGAACACGCTCGCGAAAGGCCGGATCTTGGCTGCCAGTGAAAGGGGCGCTGCTTTCTCCTGCGTTTTGTGTCCCGGGATGCTGCTGGAAGCACAGCAGGCACCCACAGCGTGCGCCCCACCACGCTGCTCCCGCAGTGCAATCACAAACCCAGACATAAATAGTGGTTAACCTTTGCTCTCTCTCCTGTGTTTGTCCAGAGGCTACAGAAATATTGCACAAGACACGTGACAGCCAGAGAAACAAAAATAACCTTCATTAAACTGTCCCGGAGTGGGAGGGGTGGGGAAGTTTTTGGTAAGTCAATGCTTCTCACAGTAAGGGAATGCGTTTGGGAAAATAATGCGGACCAGGGTAGTCCTTTATCAGCGGGTAAAGGTATGTGTTGGGATCTCAAAAGGGGCAGGCACACCCCCTCATGACTCACCTGCAGAAGGGCTTTTTACTCCGAGTCTGACTTTGACGTCTTTGCTCTTTGCAAAAGAAAAATGATTTCTTTCCCATCAGCTCAGCTCCTTCCAGCTACCCCGACTTTAAAAACTCCTGCTAATTCCTTTTCCTCTCCCCTCTATCACCGCTGCAAAACAAAGTTGAACATGACCTAATGCCTTGTTATTTCTGAATGACGCAGGATTAACCAGAAGAAGAGAACCTGATTTTGCAAAACCAACTGAGATTTCAATTGCCAGAGAAATAAACACCCTGCTTTGCCCAGTACGGAACTGACTGTGAGATGTTTGCGTCTACCTGCAGAGAGAGATATCACCCAGCTGTGTGTGTATTTGTGATGCTAAAACTGGAGTCATAAAGGCTGATAATCACAGGAAAGAACATTCCTGTAGGCTGAAACCCATGAAAGCACTAGAAAAGGTGGCAGAAAAGCCCAGTGAATAGCCAGGCTGAGTTTATAGAGAGGAATCATCTGTACTAGAGCATGCAAATACAGCCTCATGCAGCTTTTGTATTCACTTGCCACAAACCTGCGACTGAATGAGTTTTACCAGCACAAATGTTGGAGGAAAGTGAAGTTCAAAGCTGCATGCATGAGTAACCATGGAAACAGAATTTTAAATTTGCACATGCGAGTATTTGTATCCAAAGTACTTTGTAAGCTCGGCCAATGCGGGAAGAGGGACACCACCATGTCACAACTGGCCAATCGCGACTCAGAAACACAGCTTGAATTTCAAATATCACCTACTTACAGCAAACCTCCGTCCCGAGTGGAGAAAAAAGGAATGTGAAAAAACCTGCCTGGAATTGCCATCTGCTCGTGAATATTCCACAATTAGCAGGGACAGGATTCATTGGATACATTATTCATTGTGGATTATTCGCCCAGCTCTAACAGCAATAGTGCAACGGGCATTTAAATATTGTGATGAGGAGCCATTGCAGACATAGAAGGTGTATGTGACTGTCCCCATGTACGGATATGGATGCGCTCCTCTCCTGCAGGAATCTCTGGGAACAACAAATGTGTGGTAAATACCTTGTCCTCTGCACCAAGAGAAAATCTAAAACTCTGTGATAAACTGCATTTTTTTTTAATCCATTTTCCTGTTCGTATGTCCTCTGCCTCAACACCTCCTCCCTCAACTGGGCTACTCATGCCCCAAAATCAACTGCCATTTCAGCAACAAAGGCACTTGCTGTGGCTCAGGCTATGGAAGAGGTTTGGTGAGACAATGTTTTTCCCATTTCCACCCCAGCCTTCCAGTGTGACCCCGGCAAGGCTGTGAAAATCATAAAAACAAAACAAAACAAAAACCTCCAAGTGCAACACTATATTTGCACTCGTTGCTTTCCCAGGAAATCTCCATGAGCTGCCCTGCAGTTTGCAGTGGCCACAGCACAGATGGGTTTTAGGCCCCTTTGCAGGTTCAGCTTTCACGGCATGGAGCCAAACAATCCATCAGTGGCGGATTGACCCTTGCAGACCTGTGTGCCAAATCACGGCAAAACAGAGACACCCCAAAAAACTCCTCAGCTGAAAGTGATGACCAGCAGGCACAGAAAGAAACCGCCTTGGGAGGGGGGCAGGTTTGGAGGGCTGTGTGTGAGGCTGGAGTAGCATGGAGCCAACACAACCGGGCTGTGCCAGGGTTGCTCAAGTAGAAACAACACACAGAAAAAGAAAGAGGAAAAATGATAAGAAAAAGGAAAAAAAACCACAAAACATACAAATCTAATGAAAGAGTCCAAAGTAGCACAGGATGGGGTTATGCAATTTCAATTTGTCCAGCACTGCTCACAGACAAACACTCCCTGCAGCAGCAGGGACTTGTGCAAGCGACGGTTGTGAAATCCCTGCGCTCTGCCAGCTGTTGCCCAACGCTGCTGGGTAGCAGGGCTGTACTCAAGGATAATCCAGGATCCTACAAGTGCCACAGCAAGGCTCTGGCACTGTGCACACACAGACTCCTCAGGGCTGAGTGGGGGCGGCAGCACTGCAGTCCTCCGCCTCTGATGGGGTCTCACGGGAATGGTGCAACCATCCTGCAGGAAGAGGTGGTCAAGAACAGACAGGACAACTTCCCTGCTGTTATCAGCAGCCACTCCCAGGCTGCTACTGATGGAGTCTCTGATGGGCCAGGGTTCCTCATGCAAGATGTCTCCAGATATCATACACAGGCACAGGGTGACTCCCTAGGTGATTACTTCCTTCCCCATTACCAAAAAATTGTCTCCTGTGAAATGGTAGAATGTAAGAAACTCCCACCCAAAAGGACTTGTAACGTCCAGGACTGTATGCCGAAGGCTGGCAAGGGAAGCAATCTTCCTTGGGGTGCAGAAGCACATCAAGCCTAATTTTTTGATCCCAAAGGTTTGAGGCAGGGGCTAAATCTTGGGTCGGTGCACAGACATCCAGGTTTAAGACCTTGAACAGGATCTACTGAACCCACACAGGCCAGATAAGGATCTGGAGATGCTCCTCTGAAGGCAAGCATGTAAAACTCATCACTGTGAACTCCAGGAGCCAAAACACTGTCTGGGAGTTCCCATGGGAGGGCTACTGGGTCTGGGGTTTAGTTAAACCTTCGTACTTAGATTCTCTTGATTGCTGACTGGAAGGGTAATTCCCAGCTGGAAGAGCAGCTTTGGTATGATTGTTCCATGTTTGGAGCCTATAAAACCATGGAGGTTTCCTCTCTCATCTCTGCTCTGCAGGGCTTGACTTGGTGCAAGCTGCACAGATGTGCTCCCTCACCATGCTCTGCAGGGATTAGGCAATGAAACACTGATTTGGCAAATAGTTTATTTGCAAAAAAATGTGATCTATTGAGGTTTAACTTGCAGCATGAATTTGGTTGAAAGTCAGTTTTATTATCTGGACTTGCACTGCCTGCGGGAAGGGACAGTCCCCTTTCACCCACACATCTAGGGAGCCAGCCAGCCAAGGTCAGGGGGTTTGAGCCCCATTTCACTGGCACTTTCCTTCATTCTTCAGCTGCAAAACCCACATGGCAGGGCTTATTCATTCCACATATGCAAACTCAGTAGTCACTGCCTTAGTGAGCTTCAAACATAGACCAAGACCTGCCCACCTCTTACCCTAGGAGGAATTTCTGCTCTTGCTCAGAGCTGGATGAAGAGCTGCAGTTGTATTTCATACATTTGCAGATGTTGCTTTATTTCTCCCAGGCCTGCAATGCTCCAGAGCCCCTTTGGAATGAGCCAGGACCAGATAAGGATGTGATTTTAAAAAGAAAAGGAAGAGAATAGATGGTTTTTGGAGAGACCTTATAGCACCTTCCAGTACCTAAAGGGACTGTAAGAGAGCTTTGAGAGGGCTGTAGAGAGCAGCTTTGGACAAGGGCCTTGAGTGACAAGACAAGGGGAAACGGCTTCAAATTGGCAGAGGGCAGATAAAGATCTGACATTAGGAAAAAATTCTTTACCATGAGGGTGGTGAGACACTGGAATCCATTGCCCAGAGAAGTTGTGGCTATGTCCAAGGCCAGGTTGGATGGGGCTTGGAGCAACCTGGGCGAGTGGAAGGTGTCCCTGCCCATGGCAGGGGGTGGACCAAGATGAGCTTTAAGGGCCCTTCCAACTCAAACTATTCTATGATTCAGTGCCAGTGCAGCATCAGAGCCACCCCAATGAGCCCTGGAGCATCTCCAAGCCTGTCTTGTGCCACACAAGCCAGTGGATCTCCTTTCCAGAACCGTCACTCAGTCCCTCAGCAGCCTGGAAAAGCAGCAGGCAGAGACAACTTGCCTCTGGGGCCAGATGAGGGGCACAGGCTGAGTCTGGAACCACGACAAAGAGCCTCGGAGAGGGGAGATGAACACACAGCACATGAAGAGAGGCATTAGGCACCCAAACAGATCCACATCTTGCTGCTCCTTTTCCTCTCCAGTGCTGAGGTCTTCCTGGGTGCAGGTGGCACTCTTTTGCCTCTCTTTGCTGACCAGCCAGATAAAACTCCAGGTGATCTAAAGACAGCTGTACCATGCCCACAGCCTAGGAGAACCTCTCCAACAGAAGGGCAAAAGCCACCAAACCCATTATCCCTCACCATCATCCTGCTCTGCATAAGCTACAGCTACAGAGTTCATCTGACACTGGGAAGGGAATCACTCCATCATTTTGTCCCACTCTTGGACAAAATCTTTGAGCACACTCACAAAGGTAAAGGGTTTGGGAAAAACCAGGAAGAATGATGAGAAAAGCAACACATTCCAGGGGACTTAAAGGAAAAAGAGGAAAAGGTGTGAGGGTGGGAGTGATGGGTTCACTAAGTGCCACCTGAACTGCAACCACTTTCATAGCAAGTTTAGGCCATGCCAGAGGGTGGTCAGCAGTGAGTTCCTGCCTGAGACCTGTTGATCTCAATTAGTTTCCACTAGAAATACAATTGGGCCAAAATAGAAATTTGTTGTTGGGATGTGTCAATTTAGATCATATTTTCTATGGAAAAAAAAAGTCAGAATTAATCAGTACATTTTTCTCTTCTCATTTCAGTGGTGTAGAAAGTTTCATTTGACCATGATTTATTTCATTTAAACCTTCAAAGCTAAATAACTTCTTGCGCAAGAATAACATACATGCATCAGCATTAGATATCCACCATGTAAATCTTTCTGCAATGAGCCACCAGTACCAAATTACTGAGTTCTGCATTTCCCTTCACTTTGCAGCTACTCTGTTCCTTGGTGAAACCTTCCAATTTGTGCACTGACACGAAGTCATGTCTATTTTCTTATGGCTGAAGCAACCTTGTCTAATAGGATCTATCCTAAAACCCCACCAAAGTGTGCTTGGGATTGGATCACTCGATGAGCCTCCAGAATGAGCAGCATTTGCAGGATTTACCTGTGATTCAATCACTCCCCAGGGGTAACAAGGCAAAGAGCCAGCACATAAAAAGTTTTACCCTTATGAATCCATCCTGTTCCAGTGCAGACTGAACCAGACTGGTACACAAATCATAGCTGATAGCCTCAGAACTCTCATGGTATGCAAAAAGAGTCTATTTAAATCTGGAACTGAGATTTGACTCTTCAGAGAAAGCCTTTTCAAGCCTTGGGAAGAAAAGGGTTATTGCTCTCTTGTAGGAGACTTGTAGGAGAACCTTTCCTTTGCTCTTTAATCCAGTTCCTCACCCATCCACACTGCATCCAGCATTTCTGGGCCAGCTCTTCTCAGGGCTGTTCCCTACAGGAAGTGCAGAGAAGTCTGCCCCAGGTTTGGTTCCTGTTGCTGTTCCCAGACCTCCACTGTCTCAGACACAACCTGACTTGTCCTCCCGACCCACAGGAATTGCTGTGACTGTCCTGTCCCAAGCACATGCCCTTTGGGACTAAAGCTATCTTTTCACATGTGTCTGTACAGCACCTAGCACAATGACCTGGTAATTATAACAGAAGCTAAATTACTGCTAAAATTAGGTGCTTATTAACATTATCGCCTCTGGGCACCACCACAACACTTAATAACGCTGCAGTCTAAGAGGAACTCAGGACCCAACATAATCTTCATGAGAAACTGTCCTTAGGGACAGAATTTCTGTACCAGGTCTCGGTTTTCCATTAGGTCACATTTTACTCATGGAAAAAAGCTCTGTTCAACTGCCTGAGGATTTCAGTTCAGTTCAATGATTTCAACTGTAAAATGAAGGCACGCATATATTTTCACCTCTAAACTTTACTTTTGGTTGTAAGCTTTGAGTCATAGGCTTTGAGAACAGTTTAGGGAGTTAAGGCACTTGGACTCCAGATACCTCACGACCAGGGCAGGTCCCACACAGTCACCCCACACATGCAGCACTGCAGCAGAATCAGCAGAACAGAGCCAAAGCCAAGCTGTGTTTTCTCCTCTCTAGTTCCCACAGCTTCCTTCCTGTGACCAGGATTCCTGGTGGGGTCAGCTCCAATCCCAGGGTGAATTTAGGACCATGGCTGGAATGAAGCACGGCCAAAGTCCACTTTGCTGCTGAAATCCAATGAAATTGACTGAGTTATTGAAGATGAAATGTGGTCCATGGCAAGTTCCTCAGGAAAGGCTGAGAAGAGGGCAAAGCCAACTTGTTCAGGTGCCATGGGGTAAGGCAAGGGGTAGGGTGAGCTGAGCATGCCATGGGGTTGGGGGACAAGGAAAAAGGGCTGTGGGGCACTTCTCGGGTCCCACAGCTGTTGCCTGCCTAGAGAGGACACAGACATCCCAGCGGGGACCATCTCCCACTGGGAGATGCAGAGACAGGACTAGAGCAGAGGACTGGGACAGACCTGAGCACCTCCTCTGAAGACAACCCCCCAGCACCCCGGTCAGCTCACCCTGTCCCAGGTGAGGAAACGACTTGCGAAGCCCCAGCCCCAGAGCCCCGAGGCCGCCCCAGCCGAGGCGGGGGAACAGCCCCGCTATCGCCCCGCTATCGCCCCGCTATCGCCCCGTTATCGCCCGCACACCCTCCCTGCCGCTGATTAACGGGGCTGGCAAGGAGGGACCGGGAGGCTCCTCCCAGCTCTGTCCCTCACGCACACCCCCACAACCGCTCATATTATCTGTATCAAGCACATTTTTATGTAAATGCTCCAAGCATCCCTTTCAGAGGTACAATGCCTCCGAGACTAAGCCCCTGAATAGCTCCGGCCCATTTCCCGTGCCTCAGCTGCTCGCCCAGACAAACAGAAGTGTGGCTCTCCACAAAGGGCTATGGTAATGCCGAGCTGAGGAGAGCTGAGGGGAGGGGGCAAGCAGGGGCCAAAGCTATTTCAATGACAGAAGAAAAGCCCAGCTCCGGTATCTCGATGAGTCAAGGAAGGGACAGGCTCCGCAGATGGATAAATGGAGCTACACGAGGCAGACGGCTCAGCCTCCCAACAATGCCTCATCTCTGGGCCCCGGAGTGTTGCTGTGAAGGCTGGGGCTGCACTTACAACCTGGGATCTCTCCATGGAAACAGCCTACAGAGCAGGGAGTGTATGGAAAACCAGAAGACACTGAAGACCATCACATGATGTCCCCAGCCTCCGCACATGCTGTAGGGAACAGTTCAAGGGACAAGAGAAGGGGCAATATCCCACACTCCACCCTCATCCCACCGTAACTGGGACCTTCCTTCGTTCCTGCTGTGGTGAGACTCTGCTTCCCCTCATGGGCTGGTGGTCATTGCTGCATGGCACATCCAGCAGCTCTGCCTGCTTGAGGCGTGCAAGGTCCTCACTCAGGAAACAACAGTTTCCTCTGCCAGGAATAGATCAGCAAGAAACTCATGTTCAACGAGACAGCTTTGAAAGCATCCACAGACACCTCTTACCCCATGCTGGAGGCTGGTGTGCCAAAGAGGTGGCTCCCCAACACACACCCAACCAGAGGGACTTTCTAGCTTTTCTCCGCAGCGGTTCTGCAACAAACTAGGTGTTATAACTCCGTGCATCCCCCATAGGTTGTACTTTCCCAGCCATAGATTAGGAACAACTTCATTAGAATCCCAATCAAAGGGTGTACCAGAGATGTGGCTTGCCTTGGCCTTCCCTTGTGCTCCATCCTGTGCTCAGTAAAGCCTCTATGAGGACAAGCCAGGATCAGCAGGGGGGTCCTGATGTGCATGGGACCCTCTCTCTTTTGGAGGGCCCAGAGGAAGTTGAAGCTGCTGCAGGAATGCTGCAATTATGAGACACAGCAGACAAAACTCCATGGGGAATTGGATGTTTGTCTGTGGGTGAGGTCAGTATGGGGAGGGTCGGAGGGAAACTGAAGACAGATGAATGGAGTCACATATTGATTTGACGTTTCACCACCTCACACACTGGTTTGGGGCAGAGCCCTGAAGATGGGAACATGAGACCAATGTCTGTGCACAAATGGGACGTTTTGGGGCAGCGCAGGTGTCTCACACCGATGTCACCTGACTCCACAACACCAGCTGTGCTCTGCTGATGGACAGCAGCAACACCAGACCTCACCCGGCAAAATCTTCTCCCTCTCCTGTCCTCTGCTGTCACACATCCCAGTCACTCACATCAACTGTCTCAAGAGGCTGCTGAGAAAAACTGGGCAGGCTTTGTCAGGGATGAGGGGCCAACACAGCCTGGCTTTCGCGGCGTCACTACAAGCCAGAGCACTGAGAAGGCTTGACAAGAAGGTCAGGATCCATGTGGAAAGCCCTGGGCAGTGTTTCCAGCTGCTTCTCATGTACAGAAATGCAGGCAGCACATGGCCTTACTTTTCCTGCCAGCCAAGCCATGCATTCAGTGTATTAGTCTCCCTCCGCAAAATCAGGCCAAGGGCACACAGCCATCCTTGCCATTGATTGTTCCACTCTGCTTTGATAATTCACCATTAAACTGGAAGGAAGTTTGCAGTGAGAGACGGGGACAGAGGTGGGACATCCACTGGATCTTGGCCCCGTGTGACAGGAGGGGCTGGTGCCTGCCCCGCTCCCAGCTGGAGACAGTGCCAAGGGAAGGGCAGCCAGTGCCACAGCCCCGGGGCTGCAGTGCCCACGGGGACCATGGGGACTACTTGTGCCACTCCCATGCCGCTTCCTCCTGCGCCACTAGCTGGGTCAGCTGGACCAGTCTCCCCCTCCTCCAGCTCCTCCAACATTATTTATTCCAGCCAACTTTGCAGTATCCACCTGCCCCACCAGTGGGACAGAGCAAGAGGGACAGGGCAGCCCTGGGTGTGGGAAGGAGACCCCAGGGATGAATCTGGAGGGGGGCTGATGGAGAGGATCATGAACGTGGCACGAGGCTGTGGCAGCCTGGGTCTCTGGGTCCTGCTGGTGCCAGGCCAGCTTTAGGGCTAAAACAAGCTTTGTGACTGTAAGTTAACTTCCCCCTCACTCCCTCCAAACATGGAGCTTTCTGGTGTTTCCCAAGCCCAGGGCCCCATCCCACCCACCAGGATGGGAGCTGCAAACCCAAGCAAAGAACAGCTGAGGTTTGGGTCAGCTCAGCAGCTCTGCCCTGGAATGTGGGCTTTGCAACAAACAATTATGATAATTGCCAGTGACAAAAACAGGCAGAAAATGTTTGTGTCATGGCAACACAGGAAATAAACCCTGAGCAGAGCCTGTGTCCATCAGCCACTGCTGCCAGTGCAGCTCATGCTCACACTGGTTGATGCTCCATCTTTTCTAACAGGCTCTGTCCCCCACTATGCACCCCCTCAGGAGTCAAACCAGTGTGGGTTACATGATCCCAGAACTGTCCTGACCTGGAAACAGCAGACACAGGGCTGAGTGGGGCAGTTTTCAATCAGACAGGGATCCCTGCAGTGCTCAGCCCCAGAGAAGTACCCCAAGCAGAGTTAATCTTCACAAATGGGGTGCACCAGGTGACTTCACAGGGAAGAGCTGCTTTGCAAGCTCCACTGGGGGGTTATTCACCACCTGATAAATACAGACCCCCTCCTCCCTCCAGCTCTCGGCACATCTCCCAGCCTGGGTGCTGCAGGTGGGTTGTGTCCCATCCAGCTCAGGCCTTGAAAAGATCATGATGTCCAGAAGAGAAGTCCATTCCCTGCCAGGTCTTTTGCATGGGAGGGTGGAAGACCCAGCGTTGCAGGACACCAGCACACAGGCATGTAACTCCCTGTGGGCCTGCCATTCCCAATCTCCTCTGCTCCCCTTTCTCCTCACGCCTGCTCATCTTTTTGCATAGTTTAGTCATGACTGATGAGAATTCCCTCCAATTTCCCATTATAAAAAAAAAGATAATATCTGGACTGAGGACAGGGAAATAAAACTTCAGCTCCACAGGACAGTGATTCAGCAGAGTATAACCAAGGTTATAATTGAAGCTGCACTTAGACATACGGTTTGTGCGCTGGCATCTGCTCATGAACACCAAACCATGGGTGTCAAATTACAAACCAGGGAGAGGGCAAACCTGGCTGTTCCTGTGCCAAAGACCTTCACCACTCCTGTCCTCAGATGCCAGCCATGCTCCATGCTGTGGCTCTGAGGGCTCACCCATCCAGGGAATGGACCTGAGAAAGTTTCCTCCTCCTCCTCGTCCATCAGCAGCACCCTCGCCATGCTCCAGGTGCAATCAGGCCTGTGTGGTCAGCAAGTTGGATTCTTGTGACCAAGGGCGTGCTTGGAGGAGAGGGACATTGTATAAGAGGAAATGGATGGCATGATGTGACCCGCAGCATTTTTACTGCCACAATGATGTGAGAGAAGCAGACAGCACAGGTTGTTTCTAATAGCCCAGGCTGATGGGTAGAAAAGATGGTGTCCCCTGTCTTGTTTGAGCTCCAGTCACAGAGTCCAAATATTTTCATTTCACTCTATTTTCTGTTGAATTTGTGAAAAGCTGGATAAGTAGCTCTGCAGCTGGCTGCTGTTCCCTGACTCCCACAGCTCTGGGGAGTTCCTAAATTGCAGGTGAGGGTTAACAGGGGGCCACACGTGGAGCAAGGGGAGGAATAGAGACTCAGGCATACTTGCTCATCGGTCTGGCTTTGATGCCAAGTGAAGGAGCAATTGGTACACCACTCTGTTAGTGACGAATTAAAATAGAACAATATAATTAGGACCAATTACACGGTTATATAGAAACGGATTTTGTCAGATTAGCATGGTGCTTCTTGAGGAGATTAAAAGATTGGATGATAATGGAAAAGAGCTTTTAGGTGAATTTCTGACAGAGGTGTCTGGGTTGGTGCCACAGAAATGCTCTCAGGCACCAAGTGCAGAAGCCTCTTTGTGCACCATGAATGGGTGATGCCAAATCTGGGGGTAACCATTTTGCTGTTTTCCGACCCAAGTCTCAGCTTTTCACTGCATTTGTTACCTGTTCCTGAAAAAAGTCAAACCAGGAATGTTTTCCAGGAGGAGTGTAGGGCTCTGCATGAGTTCTTGGTGTCACAACTCCCCAGAGGTCAGAACCTGCACTGGTTCCTCACTCACTCACAGCTGCAGAGCTGCAGGGAGAACAGCCATATTGTGGGCTAGCAGCAGGTGTGGAGCAGGAAATCTTTCACGGGCATGTAAGACAGATTCTTCTTGTAGTGACTGAGAGAAGATTGATGAGCCATAAATGGGGAGAAAACCCCCAAATATTCAGTCAGGATGAAATACTGCCTGGACCCTGGCCTGTGTTAGCCAGGGCTGCAACTACAGTACTCTAACCTTTTTGGGTGACAGTGGGACCAACGCCCTGAGTGACTGGGAGCCGTAGGTGAAGTGTTCAGAGGCAGCCCAGTGACTCCGGGATGGGCCCTGGGTGCTTCAGGAAGACCTCAGCAAGGCTCAGAGACTGTCAGCGAGGATGGAGTAGGAGGCTCCAGCATTTCTCTGTTTATTCACATGTTAAATCCTGCACATGAGGGTTTTTCTCACTGTCCCAGGTCTCTCCAATAGTGAGGACACTGTGTAATACTGGCAGATAGGGAAGATCTAACTGACTCAGTCAGGCAGCAGCACATACCAGCTGAAAACTCAGGACAAACCAACAGTGAGAGGACTGTGAAGCAGCAGAGATGTGGCCCACAGCCTGGTGCCTCTGCATGCGTTCCAGGCACCCAGCAGCCACCACCAGCCCCAAGACCAAGGTCCAGGTTTGGTCCATGCAGGCACTCCCCAGGTCCCTCATCCAGCCTCCCATTTCAGTGGAGGTATTGCCAGTGACAGGGATGTCACACATGGCTCTGTCTAGCAAAATATTTGGAAGGCTCTGAAAATCTGCCACAGCAAGAGTCCAGAGATAAAGTAGCAAATGGCAAAAGAGAAATCATCAGACAAATCTCCTCCAAAGATGATGATGAAGGGAAGAGTTTCTGGAGCAGCTCCCCCTTCACTCCTGGGCTGTGGCACCCTGTCACAGACTGCACTGGCGATGGGGACAGTACCTTGTGATGCTGGAAATATCTCTGGGCAGTAAGGCAGAGCTGTGCTTTGACAGGAGCTGTGCAGTCACTATAGACACTCTGGAGAGCCTATGGACTGGCTCTTGGATGAAGTACACGTGTCTCTGGACAGGTGAGGAGCCTATGGAAACCAAGGGACAGTGCTCAACCTCAGGCATGTGCAAGGTTTTCCCTGGAAGCAGGACAAAGCAGCAGAAAGTTTGGCAGAGGTGACAGGATTGCTGTCCTGGTGTTTACCTCCCACCATGAAGAACAGCAGAGAATAAAGCCCAAAATACGAGAGGCAAGTGAGGGAAACCAGTGCATAAATGACTATGACTGGGAGTGGTCTCTGGTGGGCAGGTGCAAGGGACTCTGTCCACAGAAGGACTTGAAGGTGAAGAAAAGTAACTTTTACCTGTCAGAGCAGGTGTGAAGGTGTGAAGAACGTGAGAGAGGGATTAGGCAGGAAAGCAGCAGGACAGCAGGGTCCTTCACACAGTGATCTGGGTAAAGCAGGACAGATGACTGAGAACACCTGAGTACCCAAGATAGCGAAGATTAAGACAAAGTGATGTTTGCCTTGAGCTGGCAGCTGATCATCCTAAGTCCCTCGTCAAGGCCATTGGGACAGATCCAGTTTCCTCCCAGTGAGAGAAGGAAATCAGCACTCTGCATCCCCCTTAGCTGCTTACAGCTAATGGGCCTTCTGGGGTGAGAGCACAAGGCCCAGCTGCTCAGAGATCCCTCTCCCACCCAGATCAAGGGAACAGGAGGGAAGAGAAGATGAGCAAGAGGAGCTTGAGGCCAGTTGGTGTCTATTAACCTCTTGCCCAGGCAGCAGGGAATGCTGCAAGAAAAGCACCATTCGAGGGGGTGCAGCTTGAGTCCACCTGACCCCGAGTTGGGCAGTTCCCTGTGCAGGTGCCAGCCACACCACGACAGCGAGGAGAGTATCCTGCTGCATCCCCACTGCCTCGTCCCCTTCCAGGCTCTGCTCAGGTGCAGCCACGTGCACGAGCTGCAGGTGAAGCAGGGCTGTGCTTGCACACTGATATTGGGAAGAAATTGTTCCCTGTGAGAGTGGTGGGGCCCTGGCACAAGGTGCCCAGAGAAGCTGTGGCTGCCCCATCCCTGGAAGTGTCCCAGGCCAGGTTGGATGGGGCTTGGAGCAGCCTGGGATAGTGGAAGGTGTCCCTGTCCATGGCAGGGGGTGGAATGAGGTTAATTTTAAGGTCCCTTTCAACCCAAAGTATTCTCTGACTCTCTTATTCTCTGATTTCTATGATTCTCTCTCCAAAGGCACTGCACAAATGGCACTCATCCACTACCCAAGGTAATGCCTGACCCCAAGCCATCCTTCCTATGGTACCTGAGCTCCAGTGAGGGGCTTCAGCAGCTCACAGGGCAGCAGGGAGGTGCATGGCAGCACCTTTCCTTGTGACCCTCCTGGGACTGTCCCAGCATGTGCTGGAGAGATGCAAACAACAAAGCCACAGGATCCAGGTTTGCTTCTTCTGCTTCTTCTGCCTTCAGCGTGAGTCAGAGGCACCACGAGCACCCGACATCAGCACACAGCTGGAGGCTGCAAACACGGTCCTTGCTGGAGCAGCTATGGGAGTGGAGCCTTTCCCTCTGCCCTAAACATGAGGATGAGCTCACATCACCCCACAGATCACCTCCATCCCTCACAGACCTGCACCAACAGCTCAAATCCCATCCACAACAGCCTAGCAGTGCACACAAACTGGGGTCACAATGAGAAGGCTCCTTCCCACCTCAGTGTCTGCGCATAATCTGGAAATTCCTCTTTTATTTTCTGGGCCTTTATGGTTTTCCTTAGCACACACACACATGGCCACACACACTGTACCAAGCCAGCAAACACACCATGAATCTGCCAGCTGAAACACTTGCAGAGCAGCTGCAGGGCTGTGGGGACTCTCAGAAAGCAACTCCTGGTACCTATAACCACATAACAAGCAAGAGCCTTGGCCTGCAAATGCAAATAGATGTATAAATTAAATTTAATAAGGCAGTTAGAGTACTGTGTGTCCAGTAAAGTATGATCCAGTTCCTATCACCCATTTATTGAGGTTACTCCATGTAATAAATTCCAAAGGAATGATAATGTCTGTATTTGGGAGTATATTAATAACTGTGCATCCAGAGAGATGAGGGCATGGCCAGTGCTGCCCACGCTGTGCAGACATGGCAGCAGGTGCCCATGAGCATTTGGAAATTTTATGTAATTGCCATCAGCATGAATTAATCGACTTCCCTGCACCCTGGCAGAGGGGACCTGCTCTCAGGTGTTGAGGCAAACAGCATCATGCACAAGTGACTGACGGAAAGGAAAGACTTAAAGGGAAACAGTGTTTCAAAGTCACCCAGGTCAGGGTGAGAGACTTACATCTGACCACATCTGAGCAGGTATCTGACTGCTTAGGTTGGTTGCACTGTGAATAGAAAACCTGCAAATCCTGGTACCCCGGAAGCAAAAAAATATTTAAAGAAACCTCAATTAAATCAAGTCCTGAGTGGAACAGGAAATATCAAATTCAGACTGAAAAAGTAAGTTCATTTTCAGCACTACCAAAAAGCTGAATGTGGATATTCATTTCAAAAGAAAACATAATACAGTAAATGTAATTTATTGCACTATTTTTTTCAAAAATACATTTAATTGTCAGTACTTAAGTAAGCACATTTTGTGGAGAAGTGCCAGCTGAATTAATTCCCTTTAAGATCTTTATGTTTCTCTAGCCAAGTGATTTGCTGTCATAGACTCGGACTGAACCTGTATCAGTTCTTTTTGTAATGAAATAGGATTTCACCCCCACTGTTTCTGGGTTTGACTCCTGTGCCTTTGTCCGCTCTGGCAGCTCCTGCACTCACCCACCGTGCAATTCACACCTGCATGGGAAGGCACTTGCATGGCTCTGCGTGCTCCCATGCACTCACACATCTTCATGGCAAGCCAGAGAGTAGGGGACATCTTTGGCCTGAGGAGAATGTTTTAGGAAGGCTGCTAGTCTTCTTTTAGCTGATGATTACTTGGGTCTGGAAAGCCCAAGAGTCAACTACTTGATCAGCTCAGGAAATTACCCCGGGGATTTGAGAGCATCCAGAAGTTGGTAGAAAGGGTGTCTGGAGGTCTTCGTCCAACTCGCTGTCACCAACCCCACAGCTTTTCCTCGTCAAGCCTTGTAAAAGCCCAGAACCCAGCCTGAAGCTCACCCTGCAGCCCAGCTCACATCTGTTCCCCCACACTGTCCCCACAGTGGGGGGCTGCACAGCCAGGACCTGCTGCTCCCCTGCTGCAGGTGGGCTGTGGAGAAAGGGCAGGACATGACTCTGAAGTGTTCGTGAGGCAGGAAGGTTCAAGAGTTCATTCTCTGCCTGCAGGAAGCACTGCCCAAGTTCTGCTGTGCCCCTGCTGTGTTTCCCAAGCTCAGCGGATGCTCACCCCATCCCTTGGAGCTCACCCTATCCTTTGGAGAGGTCCCCCAGAGAATAGGGAGGCAACAGGGCTACAGCCAACAAGTGTGGTTTTGCTTGGGCAAGCTGGAAACCCACTCCTACCAAGAGCCACCCCTTTGCCTCTCCCTTGCACCCTCTTCCTCAGCCCCAGCAGCTCCACTTGTGGCTGAGCCCTGTGGGAGCTGCGGCACCGGCCAGGCAGCAGAAGCCCAAGCCATGCTGAGATGATCTCTGCCAGCATCAGATAACAGTTCAAAAGGCAAGCAGCCTTTCTCCTTGCTCTCAGGCTCCCTCTCAGTTTCTTTTAAGCACAAAAACAGCATTAAAAAAAAAAAAAAAAAAAAGAAGAAGAAGAAGAAGAAAGGGAGGGGGAAGAAAGAAAAGAAAGGGGCGATTTCCAGCCAGGCAGTAAAATGCCATCTGTCTCCTGACGGCTCATGTGACATTGACAGACGTCCATTGCCAGCCAGAGCCAAAGGCTCGGCAGCCCGTGGTCCCCGGTCCCTTTCCCCAGTCCCCATGCGCTCCCGAACCCAGCAAGGGCTCTTGGGGAGCGAGGAGAAAATGAACCAGGCTGAGCCTTGGTGCCCTTCCCACAGGAAGACGTGCCCAGGGCGGTGGTGGACGAGGCAGTGTCAGACTTTGGAGCGGGGTTGTCTGTGCCTTGTGACTTCTCACCAGGCTGAGATCCCCTTGGATCCACCTGTTTTCCTCTCAAAAGCAGCTCCCAGAAAACAAAGGGGATGAACAGCAGGCACCCCACCACCCCCACACAAGGCAACTGCTTAATTGCCTCTAGGAAAAGAGCCTGGCTGACCCTGGGACCCTCCCAGGCTGGGAGGGCAGAGAGCAGAAGGGCTGTACAGGACTGCCCTGCTTCCCGTGACCGGCCGTGGGCTATCCCTGCCCAAACTGCCAGAAAGAGGAAAGCTGCAGCTCACAAGTGCTGGGAGCACAGTAACGCGGTGCGTGGGGTCGATGGGGCGGTACCGCGCTTCTCCCCCAGAGTCCCTCGCAGAGACGCTGTGGCGGTGCTCTGTTAGCACCTACACGAGCACCCAGCCTCACCCTTGCTGGTGGATGCAAGCAGCCACTCACACACAGTTCTGTGCGTTACGGAGATGAAGAGGCAAGAGGGATTCTTTTTGTGCAATTCCGAGGCGTTTATTGGGGTCCATGTGGATCGCAAACAAACCGCCCCGAAGGGGAGGCAGAGACAAAGAACCTCGAACAAACCCACGAGAGCCCGTTTTTTACCCCGAGGGGTCCCAGGGGCGNAGACTTAACCACCGCAATAGCACAGATGTTTCTGGATGACACAGCCCCATCCCAGAAAGAGATATGCACTGATTCAGTCCCAGGGGAGACGGCGGGGAAGTCCCTGTACAGTGGGTAGAAGAGGAAAAGCCCCAAATGTTTCTGATTTCCCTGTATTCCCAATAGTGATGGTTTCAGGAGAGCAGGAATTAGGTGGCTGTTGGAAGGTGTAACCTTCTTGCCCTACATCCCAGGCATCTGTGACTTTGCAAAGCAGCACAGCCCCTGGGAAGCTCAGCACCCCATGGGTGCTGTGACAGCAGAGGAGCTCTGCTCATGGCACCCACTGAGCAGCCCTGGGCAGGCTGGGCATGAGCCACACACCTGCCTGTGGCACGGCCACCCTCATGCCAGCCAGGACTGCGGGGCTGGCACAGCAGCGAGGTGTTCACCCTGCCCTTCGCTGGAGCACCAAGGCCACCATCAGGAGCCAGCAGTGCAGGCCAGCATGGACCACCTTCTGCACAAACCTCCTGTGGGTGGCTGCACAGCCAGGATCTGCTGCTCCCCTGCTACAGGTGGGCTGTGGGGAAAGGGCAGGACAGGGTTCTGGAGGGCTTGTTACTAGGACCTGACAGGGCCCCTAACCATGCCCACCACTGACGGGTGGTTGTGGGCAAGTGTTGTAACATCATCCTGCTGGCCCTTGGCAGGCAGGGGAAGCCACCTCATGTCATCTCCCCAGCTTTGTGTGTGTCTAAGTGGCTACTTCTGCAGCTCTGTTCCCAGCAGGCAGGTTTAGGATATGAGCAGCTCAGCTCAGAGGTGGACAAGCTGGTGAGGTCTTGCCACATATTGGGTGGTGGGCAGTGATCTGGATGGTGGGGCTGGGGATGAGAAGGAGTTAGACTCATTGATCCTTGTGTCCCACTTCCATGAGCAGGACTCAACATCCTGGCAGTGGCTGCTAACACTGTAGTCCTGCCGGGTGAAGCCACCAGAGAACTGACACCACATCTCACACTGTGTCCTCCCTGCTGCCTGCAGAAACAGCCTTGATCCTTGGCATTACCAGAGGGATGAGAAGGGCTGGACACGTGGCTGTCTCTTAAGGGCGGGCAAAGAAACAGCAAGATCATCCCAGGGCAATGCCAGGCCATGGGGCACAGTGCCAGGGAAAAAGCTCTGTCCCTTGCTGGCTGCAGCAGGTCAGTGCTGCCGTCAGGAGAAACACCATGAGGAGCGGCTGCAATGAGACCCCGCAGAGCACACCCTGAACTTGGGCTGTGAAGCCTAGACAACCCTGGTATACCACACAAGATGTGCCAAGCAGACGCCCAGCATCACTCCCCCAGCTCCTGGGCACAGGTTTGTGTTGTTTCACTTGTTCCTACACCTTTTCACCCCAGACATTCTCTGACCTCTGCAGCCACCCCGACCCCACAATCACCCCACAGGTGACACCTTTGGTACTCCTATCCACGTCCTGCTCCCCTCCCCTGTGTTCTATGGTTTTTCAGGAGGATGGTGCACAAAGGGGACCAGGGCTCAGGACAGAGAGAGCATCAGTATCTGAACAGCTTTGAGCCAAGACAACAATAGTCACAGAGTGCAAAAGGCCCTACAGAGTTTATTACTGTAGAAGAGGAAGAAGCTCTGATTGTGTTGTGAAATGGTGGTGTGGGATTGCTTCAGCCTGTAAGCCACAGGAGGGATGGAGGCAGGTGTCACTGCACGTGGGGATAAGAGGTGTGGGGCTGCCTCCAGCCCAGCCCCAGAGGAGCCATCATCCAGTCCTGGGTGCAGAGAAACACTCTGAAGCATCCTGGCCCTGCTGTGTTTAACTTGGCTAATGAGTAGCCAGGCAGGATGTGGCCATTCAAGGACACTGGATGAAAACAGCCCTTCTGCCTCTGCTTACACAGCACACACAACTGGGCCATTCCCACATCCCCAGGATCCTGCCTGAAGGCTGTGCACGGCTGTTGTGATGAAGAACAGGTCTTGGACCAGGGAATGACCCCATCTCTGCAGTGACAGACCATCAAAACCTCTGAGAGAACAAAGTGTGGCTGAACAGATCCCTGCCTACATGAGAAACACTCCTGCTAAAACCCCATCTAAAGTCACCCTCTGACCAAAAGCTGAAGGCAGGGGGTGCTATGCTTCTCCCAAGCCAGCAAAAATGTCAGGACCAAGAGGCTAAAGGAATGGAGAGACTGCTTTGCCTGAATGCACACATGCTGCACATGGGAACAAAGGACCAGAGAACACAGGTGTGAACAAGCAAGCACAGGAGACCAGGCTTGGCTGCTCCAGGCTTCTGCTCTGCTTCACACAGATGTGTCTGAGGGACTCACCTGAGGAGCCATTTAGAAGGAGCAGTTCAGGATTTGTCTGCGGTGCTGAAGAAGGAGGGAATGGCTCCCAGTTTTGGAGACTAAATGTAGGACATGTCCTCTAGCAGCTACTCATCTCTCCTAACATGAATGGTTTGACACTGAGACAGACACACAGGGATGGTGTGGACTCCTCATCTTCAGAGAATTTCAAAATTTTAATGGACTGGGCCTGAGAAACCCATTGCAGATTTTAAGCCAGTTATGCACAGAGCAGGAGGTTGGACCAAGAACCTCCAGAGGTTCCTCCTAAACTAATCCTTTCTGTGATTCTTTCAGCTCCCTGAACTTCTGCTCTTTGCAGACCAGCAAAAAAAAATGGGCCTATCCATAGGTTCCCACCTAAGGCAAGTTTGGGTGAACCCAAGAACTGGATTTTCTTGGGTGTAAGTAGAGTTGGGTTTATTCATGGGGTTTGCTTTGCATGGCTCTGGGAAAGCCAAGGCTTGACATGTCTCTCACACATGCCTCCCACTCAAGTTAATATTATTCTTCTTATGAAGAGGAAACCACTTAAGGCTCTCACAAGTGCTTCTCATCAGCTTGAGTGAACAGAAAAGTGAATATGAACTGATCTTAGGTAAATGAAGTCCACTTCAATTGTCAGTTAAGGGTTCAAAGCCATTTCATTAATACACTTCAGCTCCACCTCCCTGTACACAGATCCAAAGAGACACCTCACACCCACTTTCAGTGCTGTTCAGCAACTAACACCCCTACTCAATCCACAGGTACTTGAAGACCTTAGTGAACCTCAGCTAGGTCCAGATCCAAAATCCTCTTCTAATTCACCAGACCCAGGACAATTTCCACCATTTTCTAGCCCTGAACTTTCTTTTCTTTTTTTTCTCTTTTCTCTTTTCTTTTCTTTTCTTTTCTTTTCTTTTCTTTTCTTTTCTTTTCTTTTCTTTTCTTTTCTTTTCTTTTTTCTTTTTTCTTTCCTTCTTCTTCCTTTTCTCTTTCTTTCCTTCCTTCTTTTTCTTTTTTTCTCTTTTTTATTATTTCCTAATTTCCTTCTTACTTTCTTTCTTTCTTTCCTTCTTTCCTTCCTTCTTTTTCTTTTCTTACTTTATCTTTCTTTCTTCTTTCCTTCTTTCTTCCTTTTCCTCTGTACCATTTGAATGACAAAGGTTTCTGATTACAGTCCTCCTGGGGAATCAAACACCAAGGCTGCTGCTCATTTACTGACTGGCAGATTAAGATGGATAAAGGGAGAGATTTGTATATTGACTCTGTGTTTATGTAACTCGTGTGTGAGGCCTGGCCAGGAGCAAAGGGGAATCTGACCCACATAAATAATAACAAGCAGCATTTTTAAACTAAATCATCTGGAAAATTCACAGACGATTCCATCGGTTCCTTCTATTGTGTCACCAGAGGGTCATAAATAATTCAGCCTTGCTCAAATATTTATGGAAATCAATTTAGCCCTCAGTCCAATGCCACCTCCCTGGGAAAACAGTTTCCTTTCCTATCACAAGTGCAAACTTAATTCCCATCTGTCTCACAAGCCTTCCTAGGGCCAAGGGCACCTGTAACCTCCCACAGCACATCCAGGCGCCAGCCCGGCCGAGCAGGACCCCAGACAGCTCTGGGGCCACGGGGACCACATGGAAGATGAAGCTGCACATGGTCTTCCAGGAGAGGAGCGGGTCCAGCACCTGTCCCCCTTCTGCTGTGACCACCCTAAGCTCTACCATGGGCATCTGCCCTGGCCCAGGGTGGCTGTCAGCTCCAGAGCTGAGGAGCAGCCTTTGGCAAAGCTGTGGGCACATGGAGAGCAGCTCCTGTGCAGGTGACAACTGATGCTCGAGTCAACAAATCCTGCACAGGAGAGAGACGCCTTGATGAGATCAAAGGTCACAAAACAAACTCCCACAGGAGCCAGCAGCCCAGAGGAGCTCCCCATGCCCGCTCCCAGGGCAAGGTCCATGGCTCTGCCGTACCCACCGAGGAGCAGCTGCTATGCGACCTGAGCCATGACCCGGCACTCGCTGCTCACTTCTGTCCTTCCTCTCTGGCTGGCACATGGCAAGAACTCTTGTGCCAAAAGCAGAGAGGCCACATGGGCTGCCCATCATGACCAGCACCCCGTGGTGAACCCACCATGCTCCTGGCCCTGAGCACCTCATTGATCCTTCTGCAAGCTCAGCATATCTATGGGCTATTCCTGTTTCTTGACCGAAAAACCCACTTCCTGGGAACTGTGAATCTCTTCCAGAACCTTTATTGCACACAAACAGGACGAATTCCTGGGGTCAAAGATGTGCACACTCTTTAGGGGTGCAACATGTTCAGCAAGTGGATCACCACACCGATTAAGATCAAACCTCCTCCCAGCCCAGCCACCAGCACAGGAACTGGGAGCAGTCCCACACAGCCCATGACTGTTCGAGAAGCCACATCTCCTCCAGCCTCTATGTTCCCTGGAACTCCTGATCACCTCTTAGCAGGTCATTTATCTGGCCTCTCCCCAAGTTTCTGAGCCCATTTCTCTCCCAAGGTGCACTTTGCCTGGAACAACATGCAGAACTGTGCAAAGGCACGACACAGCCAGGTTCCCATGGATCCGTGGCAGACACTGGGACACTTCCTCCTGCAGGGTCCCATGTCTGTCCCAAGCAGCAGTGCAGTGAACTGGGCAGACACTAACTGTGAATAACATGGGGACCTGAGGAGACATGGACATGCTGCAGTGACCAGGAACCCAGAGAGGGAGTGTTTTGGTGGTTTGGGAGAGATTATCCTCCTGTTTCCACCACAGGGGTATTTCTGCACCAAATGCACCAGCCTACAAGCTTTGGCTGTGAGCACCTGGGGCAGGAGACAAGCCTGGTGGTGAGCTCAGGGCAGGCATCCCAGAGTGTAACCAGGGTCACTGACAGCCAAAGAGGTGAAACACGGGCGTTCCCTCCAGCCATTTACACTGTCTCAGACTCCTCCAGCTCTTCAGGATAGGGAATGCACTGTGCTGCAGGAGCAGGCAGAGGAAGGGAGTGACTGGCAGACAGAGGGGCGGTGGGAGCTGGTGTCACTATGGGCCAAGCTCTGCACCATCCTGGCTGAAGAAACAGCAGAGGCACACTCCAGTACGTGAGGAGGGTTTTGTGAGCTTCTCCAGTGTCAGGTGTCTCAGCACAGGAGATGTCCAGCCAACTCCCTTCTGCTTTCCAGACTCTCTTCTTTCACCCCTACTTGTCACTATCCCTGGAGGGTTTTAAGACCAGTGTAGATGTGGCATCTGGGGACATGGTTTAGTGGTGGCCTTGACACTGCTGGGGGAATGGTTGGACCTGATGATCTTAAAGGTCTTTTCCAACCCAAACAATTCCATAATTCTATAAATCTACTTCACACAAATGCTGAGGTACCCCCAAGGCCCACACATATGCCACATCTGCACATCTGTAAATGTAACTAGATGAGAGCAGAGCTGTTGCTCCAACACAGAAACACAAGTGACACTTGCACGGTTTTACATGTGCAAAATCTTTACTTCAGGCAACTCTCCCAAAATCACAACCCACCCTCTCTGCTCTGCCTGCACACCAAGGAGCAGCAGGATGCAGTTGGCTTGCAGTTCCCACCATAGGGGAATGTCTTCCCCAGCATGGGAGACAAAGGATCATGGATATTACTAACATGGAAGAGCTTCACAAAGGGAAATAATTCGCCCTTGTCAGGAGAAAATCCTAGGAAAAAGTTAGGTAGGATCCTTTTCTGGTTTTTGTTTTTTCTCCTTGCCTGGCAAAGTCCCTCTCCTGTCCAGCATTTGTGATTTAGGACCTTGGAAAGTGTACTTTTGCTTGTCAGCCTGGTGATTCATTACAGACTGGAACAAAATGGATGTTCCTGGGCTGCAGGGCCCTGAACTGCCCGACATTTGGGATGCCATCTAACGATTACCCTTAATTCATAGTCTATTGTACAAGTGTCTGTCTCTGCAGTCAGAGCAAGGACATCACCTGGTCTCTTTGCAGAGCTGTTTCATGACAGCATGTGCATTAGTTGTGTTTTATTCAAAAAGGGGTTAATTTGTGCCCTCTTATCCCCCAAGCACAGGAACACAATCAATCTCAAAAGAGCTGCTTGGCTTTCTCCTCCCTTCTCCAGCCTCACTTCTTGGCTCTTAATAAATTATTCAGCTTTCCTAAATATGCATAGGGATCTCATTAACAACTAATTTTGCTTATTTAAACCAATTGCATAATCAAACCACTATAGTGTTTCCCCTTTCTTATAGCCATGAATTATTCATGTGCTGGGAATCTGCATACAAATGTATTGATTCTTAAAAGGGTGCCTTTTTCACAGCCTGGAAAAAAGAAACCCTCGTTATTCTGGCGTTCAACATTTTGGCCCAAACTCTCATTTAACAAATCATATGGTGTTTTCCTGGGAACAGACAGTGGACAAACCCACAGCATCACCAAGTGCACCTGGAATTCCTGAGTGCAAGGAAAGGGAGTGTTTCCGACACTGCAATTAATCATTTGCAGAATCTCAAATTGCAGCCCTTTCCCAGAGTGTGAAGGGCTTATTGTTGCAGCATCCATTTCCCTCTGACTTCCTGGTGCCTTTAGGTTCTCCCACACAAGCCAGAAAGGCACCCAAATCAGAAACTGACATCTTGCAAAGGCCTGCAAAGCCACCAGTATCCCCAGACATGATCTGGGCTTATCCCACAAAGGAAGCACTGAAGATAAAAGCATGCACAGGGTCAAGAGGGAACATGGACCAACGTGTGCTTCCAGCCTCTGGGCCTGCTCAGCCCTGTCATGGAAGGCAGCAGGGCTTTAGGGACCCACACATGGCCCTGCTCATGCACACCCCTGGATTCTGTACTGGCCTGTTATATTTTGTCTCATCCTAAAGCTCTTCTGAAGAGCTGTCTTTGGAGATCTACCCCCAGACCCCACATCCTTCTGGCACAGATCCCTGAGGAGGTGGTCCCATTCTGCTCATAGGCTCACAGAATTACAGAGGAATTCAGGTCAGAAGAAACCTCTGGAGGTTTCTATTCCAACCTCCAGCTCAAAGCATGCTCAGCTGTGAGATCAGACCAGGTTGTCACACCTTTACCCAGTCTTGTCTTGAGACTTTCCAAGGGTGGAGACTGCAAAACCTCTGAGCAACCTATTCCACCACCTGACTGTCCTCATGGCAGAGATGTTCTTCCTCATACCCATTCTGAAACTCCAGTTTTCAACTTAGGTCCATTGTCTCTTGTCCTTCTGTAATACACTACTGTGAGCACCCTGGGTCTCCCTGATTGACTCATCCTTCCCAAGTGCTTCCCAGCCTCCAAGGCCTGTCTAAACCTCAGGCTGAGAGCTGAAGGAGCAGCGTCTATAACGACAGCCACAGCATAAAAAAGCTTCTACAAATGTCTCCCTCAAGAAGAGCATTTTCAGAGAAGGCTTTGACAACCTCATCCCATGAAAAGTGAATGTCAGAAATGAAGCCATGAAGCAGTGACCTTCAACTCCTTGTAGACAAAGAAGGATTTAGAAACATCTGTGCATCTTCTTGTAGGTACCCCCAGGTTCTCAGTCCCTGCTGGTGGTTGGGGACCAAAGGGGATGGTGAAGAGTCTCCATGTTCCCGAGCTGGAGTTCTTGGTATGAGCCCCTGCACAGACAGCTCCTTCTCGAGGTCTGCTAGGAGCCCAGCAGCAGGTCCAGAAATGCCAGGCAGAACCTCAGGGAATGCACACTGCTTGTGTTTGCGGGGTATTAGCTGTGCTCCCTCCATTGGCCGGAGCTGCAGATGTGTCAGCCTGAGCAGAGGAACTTGGAGCTGCAAGTCCTCCAAGAGCTCTGATCTTACCTTTCTGGGGGCACTCCAAGCTCAGGACGGTGCTCACACCTGCAAAGCCAGTGCACCTGCAAAGAGCCCCGAGTGGCTGTAGGGAGCCTGGGTTTGTCATAGGATGGAGATTTCAGTTCATCTGCTCCAACACTGTGACCAAAATCAGGGCAGCAGCACCCCAAGCCCAGGGCCATTTGCAGTGCTGCCATCCAGGAGAAGCCACCCTGGCAGGGCTGGCTCTAGGACATGTCCCTGCCAGCCTCTGGTTCAGTACCAGAGGCTGAGGATTGGTCAGATTTGTCCTGCACAGGGTGCAGCTGCACCTCTGTAGCCACATCTCTCTCTAAGCCTCTGCTGACAAAGCCGTTGCTTATCTGCCCCACGGGCCATCAATGTTTCTGCACTGAATGAACATCAGATGCTTCATTTTATCTGTCTTTTGAGACCTGGTGAGGCTCTTTGTTTGTTTGCTTGCTTTGTAAAGGAGCAGGTTGATACGTTTTACTTTGTCATCTTGCTCCTTCATGATAAAAAAACCTCCTAGCTGTGGGAGGAACATGGATCTGTAAATGTTCTTTTATAACACAGCAGAATCCTGAGACAAGATCTCCCATTTTTTTCCTTTCCCTGTGCCCGCATTGCTGGCTGGCTGTCTCTCTACTTACTCACCTGTTCAGCTGCAGCTTCTCGGGGTGTCGCTCAGAAGCAATCCCATGTGGAGCAGCTTGAGGACTTGATCGGAATCACAGCCCCTACCTATCCTGCAATGGTCTGGATTCAGCCAGGACTTATTCAGGGAGGACCTGGTGGTGAATCACAGAATCACAGAACCATTTAGGCTGGAAAAGCCCTCTAAGATCAACTCCAACCATTAACCCAGCACAGCCAAGCACAATATCCATGGATGCAGGATGGCTGCTGACTACCCCCATTTCACACATTCAGCTCAAGGCAGTGGTGTGCTGACCCACCCTTGAGTGAGGGAATGGATCTGCTCCTTGCTAGCCCTGTGGAGGTGCCAGCACATTGTGTCACAGCAAGATCACCTCAGAGCTGGCAGGACGACACTGCACTGCTGTGAGTCACCTGTGGCTCTGCCAGAGCTCCTCACATGGCACTTGGAGAAGGCAATGGCACTCAGGGTGACCTCTGGAGACCAAGGCACTGAGGAAGTGGCAGGTGCTTTCAGGCTGTTGTGGGTGTCTTCTCGATGACCCACATTCCTGTGCACCCAAAAGCCACTGCTTCTCCTCCCAGCTTGTGACACCCCTGATCACAACCCCACTGCTCATCCCCACGTACCTCAGCCCTGTGGTCCCACAGCTGGGCTGTGCTGAAGGAATGAACACGACTGCCCTACCTGCAGCCTGGACAGTAGGGGAGGGATCTGGGTGAGCAATGCAAGAAGGACAGGAAACACTGAAAGCAGAGATGGAAAGGCACTGTGAGGAGAGGGTAGGAGAACACTGGTAAGCTGCTCCTCACAACCACCGAGTTGAAGCAGCTGAACTGTTTGTAAACCCAGCTCCTCTGAATCTTTGGAAAAGCATTCAGTAGTTGACTGAGAGAAAACCTTCACAAGACAGAGCAGCTATCACCCCTATTCTGACCAAGCAGCTGAATAATCCCAGGAGGAACTTCATTTAATCAGAATGGCAGGAACTTGACAAAAATCCCAGTTGTGCACCAAGGGACGCATCAGCCCTGTAGCCAGCAGGCAATGCCCTGCAACCATGGAGCAGCCGCACAGACACCAGTGAGGCTGCTTGAAGCACAGATGAATATATGTTCTCAAGAGCTAATTTTGTACAGACAGCAGGCCTGAAATAGCAGCTTCTGGGAAACATGGCCAACAGGCAGGGAAATGAGACCATTCCAAGCCTGGGTGCTGAAGGAGTTCTTGGCAGTGTGGCAGGGAAGGTTTGGTTACTGTTGAACCAGCAAGTTTGTGCTCTTGTCTTTTGCTCTGAGCTCTACTGAAACCAGCTGAAGGGCATCCACATGGTTTAAGCTGGGAAGGTGCTCAGGTGGGGATTGCAGGATGAGTCACTTGGCAGAGGACAATCCATGAGCGACATAGATCCTATCTTGCTCCAGGAGTCACACTCCTCTGTGCAAAGAACTTCTGTGTCAAAGAAGTCACATTCACTACCTTGAGATTGAAATCTGCCTTCCATGGCCCCTTTTCACCTTAAGAGGAGAGGGAAAAGGTATTGGCATGCTGGGTTCACACAGAGCACACTGCTGCTGGGCACCAACAGTGAGGACAAGAAACAGGGAGTTTCATGCAGAAGTTAACATGCCAACAAAAAGTCAACCTGCATATATTTTTTCAGGGACAGGTGGTCTCAATGTAACTTCAGGCACATTCCTAGAAAAACTCAGAGCTTTTTTTCCTCTTTGAGATCAGGCTTCTTCTTGTCTGTGTCTTCAGTCAGTCTCTGTTCCTTTGTTCACCTGCACATTATAAGAGCTAAGTTCATCCTGTGATCCTGCTGGTAACCAGGATGCCTGGGTCCTGTGGAGGGTGGAGAAGGCACTGTCCTTGACTTCTTTGTGAGCATGAACCAGTCACCTTCCTCTTGCAGACCTCATTTTCCCAGCTGGAGATGGTTCTATTTACCCACACTTGTCAATACAGTTTTACAACCTGGGTTAATGTTGATTTCCAAGTGACTGCATTAAATTCATATCCTCAGCACCCATTCAGAGCTTCCCTCTTTCCCAGCACTTCACAGGTCAACTGCAAAGCAACACAGATGCATCGAGAAGCTTCTCCCAAAGCACAGCTCTTTGCTGCAGCTGCTCTTCAGAATGTTCCCTGGGACAGATCCCTCACACAGCACCCAAGAAGGAGATAACTTGGCTTCTCTGGATGCATTTTACCCATCACAGCTGTACCTCCAGGCACATATTCCAGATCTGCTCTTCAGAAACAGGTGGCTGACCTTCTCTTGACACCTGTGTCCAAGCAGAGCCCAGCACACATCCCCCACTCCCACCCACCCAAGGCTTAGTAGGAGCAGCTAAAATCCAAAATATTGTGAGAACAAATATACAAATGGGTTATGTTTTGTTTACATCTTTTCACATATCTGAGCAGCTCTGCTAGGCCCTGTGGGTGTCTGCATGGTGCTGTACCTTCCCAGCCCACCTGCCCTCAGCCATCGCTGGCCTCTCCGCCTGCCCCATGGAAACAGGGAGTGGCAGAGAATGTCTGGATTCCATAAGAAGCTGAGATCCTCATATAGGCAACATTAATTGCAACTTTTAACCTTTAATTATAGGTTCCCTTGGTTTCCACTGTGTATTTTCAGCTGATTGCCTCTGTGTTTCCATAGCTCAGACATGAACTCAAACTCTAGCAATAGCAGAACCACTCCAAGTGACCCAGGCCAGTTTGTGACCTTAATGATCTGCTATCCATTTACGGGCACCTAGAGAGAGACCAGGTGAGGAGCCAAGTGTTCCCCACCGATTTCATCCCCTGTTACAGCATCATGTCCCAAAAACGGCCTCAAGCGGTTTAGGAGAACAAGAGTCTCCTTGAGATCAGCAGAGTTGGAGAGTTGAGCCTTTGGGGCCAGTAATTCTCAGGGAAGTTGGGACCTTCAGTCACACAAGATACTGCTCTAGTGGAGTTCCTTCTAAATGGACTGCCAACAAAATCTGATCATATGTAAAAATATGCAGATGGAGCTGATTGCTCTGAGTCACACCCTGTGTGCTTCTCCCAATGCCCACAGTTTCACAGGAATGCATGCAGCAGGGAGGGCACAAGGACTTACCTGTGAGAACTGAGTCATATCATGACATGTCCCATCCACATCCCTTTGCTGCAGCTCACTGCTCCCTTTCTGCTGTACGGAACTGCCCTTGTTTGGGGGTGATATAAGCTGCCAGGATGGGTTTGTACTCCCCTTGGAGCAGCATGGCTCCAGGCCTGGAGGGGAGCAATGGCGGGGCACAGCAAGAATGGAGCATCCTTGTTTCTGCACTAATCCCAGCACTCTTCCAGGAAGCTGGACCTGCAGATCTGGGCCTTAATTAGGACTTCGAACACTCCTCTGAGCACTGGATGTCCATTATCTTTGTTGTGAGGGAGGCAGCTGCTTCGTTCAGCTGAATGACGGGTTGCGTGACCCAGGAACAAGAGCCTGTGGCATATTTTGTAAGATCAACCATTTTCCCCCGAAGATCCTCCCTCAGAGCTTGCCAAAGGGACAGGTCCGACTGGACAGGAGCCACCTGGCCATTTCCAGAACCAGGCGTGATCCGTGTGAATGTGCCCTGTCCTGCCCTCCCAAACACATCCTCGTGCAGAGCCACTCCCTGCCTTCCCTGGAAGTGAGCTGCCATGGCAAGGACGTGCCCGTGGGATGAGTGCACAGGAGCTCCACGCTACAGTGGTGAGGAGCAATGAGCTGAATCCACCCTTAGAAGGCAGGAAGCAGCATTCAGCCTTACCCAGCTCCCCAGGACAGCCTGGCCAGGCCCTAGCCTCTGCATGCCTTTTTCACCCTGGCACTGGGCGTCACAAAATCACCTGCAGATGCTTCCTCCGGTCTTTTCCCATGGGTTATGCCCACCCCCACTGCAGAGGGCTTGGAAACCTCCTTCTATCTTATCACATCTCATGCACAAGCACCAGCTGGCTCAAGGAAAACAGCAGCAAAACAGCCCAACTGCCCGTGCTCCTGAGACTGCCCGTGCTGCCAGGAGCACACGTGTTCCCAGCTTGGCAACCTGCTTCCCACAGCAAGACCCCCAAGGGCCCCACAGCAGCCCTGTGCCTCCCATTCCTCCAGCAGCACCAGAGCTGCTGCATTGGTTAGGGCAACTTGGAAAGAGAAAGGACATGGGGAGTTCATCTCATGGGGCTTAATCCTCTGTGGTTCTGGGCCCTCCGAAGGCTGTACATCACAGTACCAGTAGTTATAAATATGGCTTCATTTCTTTGAGGGAAGAAGAACACACCCAGCACAGTAGAAATGTGACCACTCCCTCCTGCACTCTGCCCTACTTGGAGACAGACAAGATAAATCCTACTGACTCCCAGCTCCTTATCCTCCTGCTCTGCGTTTGCTCAGGCTGGCACACCGATACCAGCACACAGCTCTCTGCACTGCCTGCTCACCGTCAGCTGCAGCTGCACAAGGCTGGCCTCAGAAGAGCTACGAGATCCCTGCAGCTGGGGTCTTTCATCTAAACTACCTTACAAACCACACAAGGATCCTGCCCATCCGAGATGGTAGGGGAGGAACCCCACCACTGGGGTGTGTAGGTGGGAATGCAACAGCCACAGTCCCATCACACTGTGCAGCAAAGGTGGTGGATGAGGCCCAGAATCTCTGCCAAGCAGCATGGTCCAGGCTGACAGCACATTCTGCAGCACCACGTAAGGGGACAAACCCCAGGCCTTCTGCATGCCTCAGGTTCTCTGTCTCCTAAAAATGGGGACAATCATAATTAATTGCTTTGGGAAAGTTCCAACCTGGGTATGAGGTTTTGTGCATGAGTCTCGTTAGCCTGCTTGAAACATCTCCTGGGGACTGTCTCCTAAGACTCAAGCATCTTGAAGGGGAGGGTGGCTGCCACCCAGAGCATGGCACACTGACCCAGGACTTGTCTGGAAACCCTGGCCTTTCCTCCCTGTATTGGTCATCTGATGGCACCAAGTAGCGTGGTTGTCTGATACCACCATTGGTATTACGAGCCTTTCTTTTCACTGCAGAAACAAGCTGCTGCACAACCATTACACTCGAGAATCCACCTCTCCTCCATCACTTTCTTGTCCAAGTCAGTCAATGACAGGCCCCAATGTAGGTGGTCGCAGCAGGACATTGCTTAACCCATCTGCTGTTCCCCAAGGACAGATCCTTTGCATTTTGGCTTAATGTCACAGAAGAGTCATCCAGGGAGTCATTCAGCCTTGGGCAACCCCTGTCCAAGCACAGAGCTGGTGTCCAGTCCTTAGGGCAATATACAGCCATGCCTGGGAGACAGAGTAGGACACGCTGAGGCACAGCACATAGACCATGCTGTCCTTAAACATCAACCAAACAATGGGCCCGGGGACAGGTGTGTCTGCCCCTGGCAGGTGGCACCCACTGGCTCCTGTGCAGCTTGGAGGCAAATGTCCACACAGCTGTGAAAAGTCATCTCAGCCCTGACAATTGGGTGGAGAATAAAGGAAGAAAGTATCAATCCCATCCATCTACCTGGAGCCTTCTCTCCTGTTAGGCCTCCATGCATTACCCCTTGGCTGGGAGTTACAGGTGTGGGGGCATCAGGGGCTGCTGCTCTGCTTGTACAGCCAGCCCTGTGTGTGCAGGGGCAGGGAGAGGGGGCCCAGGATGGAACCCCCTCCAGCCCCCTCTCTCTGGCTGTGCCTGGTAATGCACAGACTCCAAGTGCCCCAGTGCTGTTTGCATCACACCTCGACTGGTACAACAGCCAGGTGCCTCCCAGCAGGGATGCAGCTCACAGCTCCTGGCAGAACCATGCTGCTGGGGCAGGTTGCAAAGGCCCAGTGGCACAGATGGGTGATAGAATCACAGGATCATTTAGCTTGAAAAAGACCTCCAGGATCATCAAGTCCAACCTGTGACCACTCCCCACCTTGTCACCCCGCACTGAGTGCCACATCCAGATGTTTCTTGGACACCTCCAGGGATGGGGACTCCACCACTTTCCTGGAAAGTCCCTTCCAATGCCTGACCACCCTTTTGGTGAAGAAATTTTTCCTGCTGTTCAACCTGAACCTCCCCTGGTGCAACTTGAGGCTATGTCCTCTTCTCCTGTCATCAGTTGCCTGGGAGAAGAGGCAGACCCACACCTTGCTACAACCTCTTGTCAGGTAGTTGTAAGAGTCATAAGGTAATCCCCTTACCTTGTGGGACCTGAGTAGTGACTCCACTACCGGAGTCACTGGTAAACAGGTCCCCCTGGCTTACCAGAGACCTGTACCTGGGATCAGGCTGCTGGCATCACCACAGAAAGGCCAGCCTGAAAATTTCTCACCAGAGCTGATAACAAAGCGCACAGGCACATATGGCTCCCTTCCAGAGAACCACCCCAGGGCAGCTCCACATACAGTGTGTTCCAGCAAAACATCTCACAGGACAGCAACAGGGCTGGGGAGGAACCAGAGGAACCACACCAGCTGTGCCATGCCAGCTCTTTCCTGGCTGCCCCACCCCAGCCACTCATCCCAGCTGCTGCTGGGACATCCTGAATCACTGCAGGACACCACCCAGGGGGCACTTTGCAGTGTGACCATCCATGTGATGGATGTTTCTGCTACACCTCCCCAGACTCTCATCCAATTCCCAACTGCTTTCTCTTTTTTCTGCCCTGCCAGTAACTCTGATGCTGTGCCTGCAGCCTGTGGTCCCTGGGAATAACCAGGTCTCCCCCATCACAGCACCTCATCCCAGCCACGATCTCTCATGCACAAGCTTTAAACTACATCCCTGTGGCTCAGCCTGTTTACACTCACCATGGCCACAGACTTCACTCAGCTCCTTAACTTGCACCACACTGGGTGTTGCTTTGTATCCAAAATTGCAGGATGCTTTTAAGCAAGGTGTCGTCCAGCTCTCATTAGAGCCAGAACAAGAACCACTCTGGCCTTGGGAGGATCCAGATGAATCTTCTCTGGGTTCTCTGTCTATACATAAGCTCATTCTTTAGCTCACTCAGTCCCAAGGGGTTTCATTCCCATGCAGGGAAATTACCACATTTGCCTGTGTCTGTTACAAACACCAGAATAAAACTCTTCAAATTCCATCTTAATGGTATCCTGCCCCTAAGAGACTACAACCTTTTCTTCACAGCAGTCTCTGTCTGAGCCGTGCATGAGCACTTGGAGATCTTCCCAGTGTTTAACCTGAATCTGGGAATAGCTGCCATTCAGTTGGACTGCATGAAGTTAAAGCCCTTATTAGATATTTCACCAGAGCAGTCAATGGAGGCTGATCCACTCTGGGTGGGCTCTGCCCCACCACATCCCTGCACCCACCCAACCTGCCCAGGTTGCAGCCCAGGTTGGAGCAGGACCTTTGCTCTGTGTCTTGCTCCCATTGGGCAAGCAGGACACCAGAGACCCTACGGAGAACAGGGGTCAGACCTTTGGCCCTACAACTCTTAGACCTCTGTGTTGCTTTGGCTTGAACCAAACTCCAACCCATCACATTGCATAATTCAAACTCCACATGTGACTTTCCAGGGTGATAAAAGGGAAGACTATGGGCATTGTTATAATCCAAGTTGATCCGAATGCTGAGAAAATAGATAGCACATGAATATTATCCCTGACAGCCACAGGACAACATAATAATTGATTACACTAATGAGACCACTGAGGCCCAGAGCATCACATGTCTGGGATGGTGGAGGCCTCTGATTTACATGCAGCAGCAGCAGCCAAATACTCCATCCCACAGCTTCAGCAGGGAAGCCACGCCCAGGGGTTAGAGTCAGAGAATGGTTTGGGTTGGAAGGGACCTTAAAGCTCATCTCATTCCACCCTCTGTCATGGGCAGGGACATCTTCCCCCTTCCACTATCCCAAGGTGCTCCAAGCCCCGTCCAACCTGGCCTTGGACACTTCCAGGGAATGGGGCAGCCACAGCTTCTCTGGGAAACGGAATCACAGAACTGGTAAGAGAACCTCTGGAGATCATGCAATCCAACACCCCCCAAGGCAGGGTCATCTAGAGCAGGGACCCAGGAACACATTCAGGAGCATTTAGAATGTTTCCAGAGAGGGAGAGTCCATGACCTCCCTGAGCAGCTGTTCCAAACAGAGCCTGGCTTAGCAACAACCTCTGCCAGCTCTGTCAGCACCCATGGGTGCATCCCAGGAGGGCCCATGGATTTCTGAGTGTCAGGTCTGCCTGGCTGATCTCTAACCCAACCATCTATGTCCAAAGGGAAGTCTTCCTTTCTTAAGCCTTCTTCTCTAACTCCGAGGTCTGCAACTCCCGAGGGTCAACCTCAGCAGTAAAGAGGTTGAGGCAAATGAGGTATTCAGGAATTCCACCTTCTCTGTGTCTTCCCTGTGCCAGGGCCTCACCACTCTCACAGGGAAGAATTTCTTCCAAAAATGTCACCTAGCCCTGCCCTGTCTCAGTTTGAAGTCATTCTCTGTTGGCCTATGAAGGGGTTCAGGCATTCCTGACTGTTCAGGGCATTTCCTGGAAACCAGCATACAACCCTCTGGCAAAGACAGAAGCAGGGGCTTGAAGGGTGTCAGACACCTCCCACCCAGGACAGGTCAGGGTCAGGCTGCCAGTGACTGAGGGATTAAAAATGATCCAGCTGAGGAGGGGCCTGTCCCTGCCCTGGTCAGTGCTGTGCATTTCTGAAAATTCAAGGAGTCACTGGCTGGACAGTGAAAAACCCCCATTTCCCTGCACCTCACTGGTGCCTCTGCTTCCCGAGAGGCTCATGTCTTTTCCTATCTTCACCTGATGAACAACTGCCCCTTCCCACTCTGTTTCTCAGCAGCAAAAGGACAGCAGATGATTTGCAATGAAGGAATTAAGGACAAGATTTTAAGTGAGCCAGAGGGAATTTGCAATCCACAATCCACTGCAGTTCAAACCTGTTGCTTTCAAGCAGAAAAGTCCTTTCAGCAGCACCAGCAGAGTGTCTGACTTCGCTCCCCAGTGATGAGAACAAGACCTTTGCTTTCCCCATGGGGGTCAGTCCCATCGACAGCTACACTCCGGCTGTGCAAATGGGGTTCAACCTGTGCCCAGCTTCTGCCAAGTGCATTCAAAACCCACATGATAAAAAGTTTAGATATCATGCTCTGCTGCATTATGTCACATTAAGTCATGTGTTGTCACCCCACATGATGTCAGCTCACAAAGCAGCTGTGTCCTGGTGACTCAGTCATTTAGGCTGAAATACAGATCCCTCTCCCAAGGGGACCTTCATGTCTGGGTGACATCTGAAGAACACGTAATATTCTGTAATTCTCTGAGTAACTGTTTTCTAGGTGCAAAAATGACATTTCTGAAAATTTACAAGAAAATTATTTATTAGCACATGAGATAACATTAACATATAGAATACCCATTATAGAAGTGTCTGACTGGTGTCAGGGAGTGTGTCCACCACTGATCCTATGAGTGAAACAGCACACACTCTCAGCCTCTGATACAGATGAAATTCTCTAGAATCTCAGGGAGACATCACATTTCAAGAATATTTTCTCAGAAATAACAGCCCTTTCTGCCTCTAGCACTCTCTGAGATACTTCCTTCTGCAACAGCTATCACTCTTCCTGACATTCACTGTGTTGCTCCTTTTTATTCTCAATTAGCATGAAGCCACAGCTCTCTTATTAGGAAAGCTCATCTCTCAGAAGGGTCACTGCAATTTAAACCTAACTTTAGCCCTGACTTTCCCATTTGCTACAACTGAGTACAAATAACTTCTGAAAATGTTTTATCATCAATTTTTGAATCTGGGCACCCCATCTAAGCAGACTTTCCTGGCTGCTCCCTATCCAGAGCTCTTTACACCCCCGCTGTTTGTGCTGGCCTGTGCAGTGCTGCTCTCACAGGTGGGATTGCTCTGTGGGTAGGTGAGAGTTGCTCTCATTTTTCACGTTCTGCACCAGAGCTGCCTGAGCACAGCCGAGGAGCTCTGCCACTGCTGATGAGCTGGAAAAGAGTCACGAAGCTGATTATAGTCTGTCAGCTTCCCTAACCACTTCCAGCAATTAGATTTAAGGACTTTCTTACTAAATTTACAGAAATTGCTTCCTTTCCTCCTGTTCCTCTGAGCAAAATCAGCAGAGCCTGATCCCAGATCTGCCGACTTGCATTGTAGGACAAACAGTCCCAATGCAGCCTGGTCAAACCACACCTCCAGACTGCTCAGGCAGACCTTGCACCGACTCCCCCAAGACCCTGACCTTTACCAATAACCCAAGCAAGAGAGCTAGGATATTTACCTTCAAGCCAGGTGCATGTCATTCAGCAATTGAAGCAGCCTCAGCTCACAGGTGGTGGGTGCTGGACTCGCGTCAGGGACTGCCTGGATTGATGCCAGCCAGCTCTAAGGATTTGTGGACTAATTTCTTCCCCTTTCTCCTCAGCTCCATGCAGTCAGTCCTCTCGCAATTTAAACCCCTCTAATTCTGCCAAGGCAGGACCCACGTCCCCAGCCCCTGTGAAACAGCCCCTTTCCTTGCACCAGGCACTGTCTCTGGCCATGCTAACAGCCATCACATGGGGCTGATTTGGCCCAACACAAAGCACATTTGCAAGGTTATTTTTCCCTGAATTAGCTCAGCCGGCACTGGCACAGGAGCAAGCAGGAAGATGCCACCAAGGGCAGGAGCCCTGGCAGGGTCATGGAAGCCTCCACTCAGATTAGCTCCAGCCATGGAGTGAAATGGATGCAAGAAAAAGAAGATCTGTGTAGGGGACAGTTCATCCCCTCCCTGCCACACTCGGTGTTTCTTCCCTTCACTCTGTCCTTGGCATAACACAAGCTGTACCTTTCCACTGTAGAACACATCTTTTTTTTCCCTCTTGCAAAGAACCAGCCCTGTGACACCAGGCAGGAGGCAGAAGCTGTACCAGAGTCCTTGTTTCCCAGTGGGTCCATCCCCAGGAGACAGACCAGCTGACAGCCTGCAGAAGAATGTAACCCATGGTATGTCCTTTGCATTTCACACACAGAGAATGAAGAAACAGAGCTTCTAGAAACATCCCCAAATCACGGGGATGGCAGAAATCCACCCAGAGCCTGAGTGGATGAACAGGGACCTGCACAGCCAAGAGCTTCAGGGACCTTTTGGGCTGGAGAGCTTGGGGAGGAACCTAAAGGTCTGTCCTCCAGTTTTTTCCCAAAGAAAACTTCAAGTCTAACAAAGCTGTCTCTCAGCTCATCCTGTTTCTTGCAAGGCAAGTGGGAACCCAGGAGTGATTTCTCGTGCGTTATTTTGCCATTAGCTACTCTGCAAAGAAGAGGCAATGGATGTCCAAGAAATGTGGCTGTATGGCAATGTGCAGAGCAGACCAGGTGCTGCTGCCACATCCCAAAAGAGAACTCTAGCTGCAGCAGTTCTCATTATTTACTTTCTAGCTGTTTTACTTAGCACATGTGTTCAGCTGGCAGGAAAGTTCTCATCACAGAGTAACTTCCCTCAGTGATGCACTCAGAAAACCTCCCATCCTCTGATCTTGACAAAACACACGAAGAGACTCAAATTGCCCTCCTGTCTCTTCAGCTTTCCCTCAAAGGGAACCTGGTCAGTGGAAGAGTTCTGGATGGTTTTCTCACACCTCCCTGGCTCCTGACCCCATCCTGCACATTTGTCTCACTTCATGGGGGAACACAACCAGTCTGGGGACAGCCAAGACTGAAGCCCCAGCACAGGGGCCTTCTCCCCATGAGGGCTATGCTGTGGAGCAGCTTTTTTTCTCTCTGTGCCACTTCCCCACATTCCCTTGTCTTAGGAAATGCAGTACTTATAATCTAGAATCATTCTGTCAACACATATCAATTTTGGCAGGTTTTCAATTTAAAAATCTGTCACTTTCTTCCCCCCTGCCTCACCTGATCCCTGCTCCCATG
Source organism: Falcunculus frontatus (assembly GCA_013398115.1). Lineage (NCBI taxonomy): Eukaryota > Metazoa > Chordata > Aves > Passeriformes > Falcunculus > Falcunculus frontatus. Next base: position 291,214 of record VZRV01008643.1, read on the forward strand.
TCAAGTCTGCTTTTTAGCTGTAAATACAATGCTGCCACTTCCAGTCAAACAAAAATATCCTCCGTATCCTCAAATTGGCTTGAAGATAATTTAGAGCATAATTTTTAAAAATTACGGGAAAATTAGCTTGGTGTACTTTGCCATCCATTCTTGAGCCTGAAAAGGTTCATTTCTGTCCAAGTGTCTCCACCCAAGATCCTTTATCCTAGGTGACAGCTAAGGCTCAACTTGGCATCTGCTCTGGATGGATCTTCCTTGGGGACCAGGGCTTGCATGAGTACAGATTTTGTTTTCAAGTTGAGCCCTGGGGCTTCCCAAATGCAAAACCTCAGGCAAGTTCCTCTCGCAATGGCATGCAACATCAGCTGGGTGCTTCCTTCTGACTTGGGCTCTGCCTGATGTAGGAGAACCCAGAGCACACCCATGCAAATATGGCAAACCATAAACTGGAGAGCAGGAGACGAGATGTGCCTGGCAGGCTGAGGAAAGGGATTATCTGCCCTATGTGGGGCTACACCTGGAATATGGGGACCAGTGGACCTGAACTCCAGTTCAGGAGGGACATGAGGAAACTGGGGAGGGCCAGGTCCAGGGAGCCAGAGCCCAGGGCTCAAGGAAGAGGCTGAGCCAGCATGGCAAAGAGAAGGCTGAGGGCAACCTAACAGCCCACATGGAAAGGGAGATCTTCATCCATCCTCATCTCAGAATTTTTCAAAATTAAGTAAGGCAGACACAACCAGCTTGACCCAGTGCTGGGAATAGTCCTGCTGTGGATAGTCCTGCTCCAAGTGTGAGGCTGGGCTGAAGACCTTCAGACACTGACACCAGCACTTCAGTGATTCTGCAAGCCTCCCTGCCCCTGCTCTGAACCACTCAGTGCCACTCAAAAATGTTAGAGAGGAACCCAAACAGCTGTGTCCCTCAAAGATGCTGTCAGGATTTTATCATTCTCCAAGGCTGCAACACTGCCCAATAGGTACAAAATATTGCAGAGAAATATTGAAGAGGCATGAAGAGTACAAAACCTTTTTTTGTGGGGTCCACAAATGGACCAGGCAGATCTCCCCAGCCTCTGGGGGAGGAAGGGCAGGGGAGAAGAATTGAAGAGACCAAGTGCTGCCCACATGCTCACCTGGGCAGTGCAGCCTGAAATACCCACAGCAGTACCACCATGGGAACGGGGCTCTGGCCAGTCCTTTTACCCATCCCAGTTCCCAAGAGAGAGATCCCATTTGGACACATCCCCAAACATGGGTTGCACAGTGGGGGCCAGTGCCCACCCTGGAGTGTGCCCACCTTCCCCAGTCTGCCCAGCAGCAGCAGGGCTCCTCCACACAGCACCAGCTTCCCTCGAGGCCCCAGGTCAGCTGCTCTGACAGCCTGGACATCACTGCAGAAACAGCTGCAGAAACAGTGCAAAGCCAAAGAGTTGGCAGCACTGGAAGCAGACAGAGGAGATTGCAGAGACTGTCTAGAACCTGGCTGGAGCCTTCATACCATCAGTGTAGCCCCAGAGAACATCCAGCAGCCTTGGAGTCTGCTGAGGACAGCACGGGGTGGCCTGGGGATGTCTCACCAGGTACTTCCATCGCCAGTTGGTAGGCTGGGAACAATCACCCCTGACACATTGCCTATTCCTGTCTGGGGGTGATGCTTCTTCGAGGGTGCTCAGAGATATCAGCAAGTCAAACCCATTGCAGCCACCCTAAAAGTTTCTCTCCAGGAGTGCCACCTCCTGCATCATCCAAAGCAGCATCTTCTCACCTGACACCCCTCAGTCAGATAAGGGCTGGGACTGCCCCCAGCAGAACCTTGCTGTCAGTTCCTGAATGCTCACCCTCCTCCTCCTCCCTCGACTCCCAGAAAGCCCCCATAGCTTCCCCACATGCTGCTTTCTAGAAATGCTGAAATACGGCCAGTCCAACATGGAGCAGCTGGGCCTGGCTCTGCCACCTGGGCTGGATGGAAGCAGCCAGTCCTGCCTGGGGAAGAGGGGAGCTCTGCATGGTGCAGTGTGGCCCCCCAGTCCCTGCCCCCCAACTCACACACTGCCTGCACCCTGAGGCTGCTGCTGCCTCCTCCCCAGCGGGGAAACAGCTTCCTCCTCACAGAGCCCACAGGAAGCACCGTGGTATTTATAGAGCCCTGAGAGCATCGTGCACAAACTCGGGGAAAAACCTACACTTAGTCAAAAACAACCTCCTGCACCCAGAGCTGCACTGGGAGTTGGTGCCTCGGGACGTGTTCCCAGCACTCTCCTGGACCCACAGGTCCTGGAAGGAGGTTGTAGGACGTTCTCCACCATACAGATAGGATGTGGAGCCTTTCCAGGACTATTTCTGACCTTCTCCACTGTCTCCTCCCCATGTGTCTCCTTCCATCTCCCACCATTTTAGTCATGTTCCTCCCTCTTCCATCTTTTGCTTCCTTTTTCCTCATGATCTGTGTGATCAAAGCTGCTCCCACCTGGCCACGTGCACTGAGCAAGGAAAGCAACCTCCAAAACACAGAGGACTCTGCTGCACAGGAAGGGAGAACAAACCTGCTGCCCTGCAGTGGGTGAAGAAAAGCAGAAGAGTCAGAGCTACTCATTGACAACTGGCAACATGTGCTCATCTCTCTGAGACATTTCTCTGTAAGTGGCACAGAGTGCAAAGACCCTTTCCACCAGGAACTTCAAGATGTCAGAGTTTGACTTCCATCTCAGTTTTTGGAAACAAAATTTTGCATTCATTATTTTAGAGAATTCCAAGTTTCCATTTCTGTTCTGAACTTGAGGTCATTTTCTGCTATCACAAAAAGCAGGAAAATATTGAGATTTAAAGATATCCACTTCAAAAGGGAACCTGAAGTATTTCATTCTGAAAGAGCTCTGAAACAGGTTCAATTACAACCCTGAACTTTCCTGAATGAATTCTGATTCATCTGGCCCAGTTCCATGACTTCTTAGTAAGTTTGTATAAGCTGAGGCAATAGCAGTTCCAGGAAATTTTTCCCAGCCACTTCTGGCCCTAACATGAGTCCACTTACAAGCCCAGTAATGTTCATTTCCATCTGACCTGGAGGTGTCCTTGCCCTTAGCTTTGTCCTGCAGTCAGCCCTCTAAGCAGCCTACAAGACACAGTGGGTGATGATCTTCCTTAGCACCTCACTGTAAATGACCCACCAGTACTTTTGCCCCACTTCTTTCAGTCCTACAGCTAGACAAGTGTGCCCAGCAAAGCTCTCCTGTGGATGGGAGAGGCACACAGCCAAGGTTATCCACCTTCCATTCCAGAGGGATGCAGGGGCACACAGAGCCCAGGCTGGGTGTGCTCAGAGCAGCTTGGAGGAGCTAAACTGCTGGATCCTTCCCAAGGCTGTCCCTCACAAGAAAGTTGCAAGCCAGAGGTGACCCACTGGTAGCTGCCTGGGCTGAATCTGTGTCTGGAAGTGCTGCTGTTACCTAAAACTCATTCAGGGAACCAGTGCTGCCTCAAGCACAGGAAAGTAGAGCCTTTGCTACATTGCTCAGCTGAGGAGACAAACCACTCATTCCTTGTTCCTCCACCATGAATATGGAATTGGTTCTCCCAGATGAGCTGGAAATGGCCAGCATGGGTGGGGTCCACTGGAGCTGTGGGCCTTCCTGAGCTGTTCCACAGGAATCAGACCCATTTTTAGGGACAGGCAGGCTCTCATGTTTAACCTGCTGTGACTGAAAACTTAGTCCACCAGAAAAGCGCTCTTTGCTCACCTCTCCTGTGTCCCAGCTCTGCAGCAGCCCAAGGAGAGCAAGCAGTGAAAGCTCCACCAGCATCAGCCCAAGGGGCAGAGGCAGCAACAGCATCAGTGAGCAGCTGTGCAGAGACCAAGGCTGGAGTTTACCTTCCAAAAAGGACCTCTAAAGCCTATGTGCAATGGGGAAAATGTTTACTTTAAGGTCACCATCTGCTCTGCAGAGCTTTCGAGCAGTGCTTTCTACAGAGCAGAAGGGAGAACAGGAGAAAACTCTATCTTCCCATTCCAGGGCACAATCGATTCCTAAGAAATCAGCAGCATTGAGTGAGACCAGGCATTTAGTAACAGTCTCTGCATTCAGCTGTCATGATTGTGGTGGTATAAGATTTGTCCCATCTCTCATGGCTCCACTCGCTCCCTCCCAAATACCAAGGTGGTGCATCCACACCCTGCAGAGGCCAACCAAGCCTTGCTTTGAGGGATTCACATTTGTCCCATGTTTCTCCATCAGCACTTCCAGGCACTGGCAGCTTTGCAGTGCAGATGGCTCCTGGCAGTGTGGTCAGACACCGAGCATAGCCACACCAGGACTGGGTGCAGGGCTCATGACCCTCCCACAGACATTTTGGAAGTGCCACTGAGCTGATTTTGGATGCCAGACCTAAAGCAGTGCTGCTGGCTCAGGAGTGAGCCCTAACAACCCATTCTCATGTGAAATCAGACCATGCTCAAGGCCCACCAGGACAGGTCCAAGAGTTTCATTTCCGGAGGGCTGCAATCTTCAAACTTGTTTACATGCAGTTTTTGTTTGCACTGAAGCCCAGAGCTGGTTCCAGGCCACATGGCTGGAAAGGAAACACATTCACAAGATCACCAAAGATGAGAGAGAAAAAAAAAATCAACTCAATTGCTTTCTCAAGCAGGAAAGGAGTCAAGAACAAAAAGCCAATGCAAGCCAAGTTCCAGCCAAGTGCAGGCAGCTCTAACAGCTCCACTCTTTCCCCAGGGCAGCGGGAAGTGACAACCACAGCGCTCAGCCCTGCAAGGGGACAGTGCAGGCACACAGGAACCTGCTCCCACCTCTGCACTGGTGGCTCCTGGACCATCACACAACCACCAACACTTCCATCACTGCTGTATCCCTGCCAGGCAAGAAAGAGTTTCTGTTCCCACTCACACCTCAAATCCTGGGGTCAGTTTTGGGCCCCTCATGACAAGACAGACATTGAGGGGCTGGAGCATTGTCCAGGGAAGGGAATGCAACTGGGGAAGGGGCTGGAGCCCCAGGAGAGAGGTGGGACAGGGGCTCAGCTTGGAGAAAAGGGGGCTCAGGGGGGACCCTGTGGCTCTGCACAACTCCCTGACAGGAGGGGGCAGCCGGGGGGGGGTCGACCTCTTCTGCCATGTCTTAAGTGAAAGGTCAAGAGGAAACTGCCTTAAGTTGCCCTAGGGGAGAGGTTCAGATTATATATCAGATATTAGGGAAAAAATTTCACTGAAAGCAGAGTCAGGCACTGAAATAAGTTGCCCAGGGTGGTGGTGGAGTCACCATCTCTGGAAGTGTTCAAGAGGCGTCTGGATGTGACACTTGGGAATACGGTTTAGGGGTGATTGTGGTGGTGCTGTGTTGACAGCTGGATTTGAAAGCTTCTTCCAACCTTGATGATTTTGTGATTCTGTGATATTGCAAGATGCTGGATCCTCAGGAGGATCAAGGTAAATGTTCAGCACTGGGGCATCTTGTCTTAAAATATGCAGCTGCATAACTCCTGACACCATTGCCTCAGTCTACAGGGCCACTTAACTGTGACACCTGACACTTTCAGCAGCCATAGATATGGGAGAACTGGGCAAACTTTGGCAAGGACCAAGCATGCTCAAATCTGAGCCACCCTCAGCTATCTGCTCCAGCTGAGGATTTCCTCCTTGGTCCCTCTGAATGGTCATTCATAGAGAGTGAATTCACCTCCAGGGGAGCCCCCAGTCTGCATGATTGCATGACTGCCTCTGACAGCACCACTGCAGGAAGCCCTGAGGCTTGTGCTGCTTCAGAGAAAGGAGGTGGCAGATGACTAAGTCCATCTGCACTCTCTCCACTCATCCCATCTCATCCCACCCCATCCCATCCCATCCCACCCCATCACATCCTATCCAATCCCATTCCATCCCATCAGTAGTGTCAGGGGCACAAACAAGGAAACCAAGAAGGACTACACTAAATAGCATTTTACTTTACAGGCACAATGCATGAAATATATATTAAATCTGTGCTACAGCTCTATATTCAGGATTTTTTTTGGATTAACAGAAGCCATTGTCACAGCTGCAATGAGCTGTCAGGTCCAAAATACCAGCAGGGAACATGGAAAAGATTTTTGATGTGACATAACTCAAACTGGCATGGATTTTGCCATTTTGCTAGTGCCATTCCTCAAAGCTGAGCCCACAGGGACTGTCAACAAACACACCATACACCCTCCTTTAGCTTGCTGCCTTTCTCTCTGTGTATTTGTGCAGATGTGTTGTCTGAAAATTCCTGCTTGTGTCTGGGAGATGCAGGAGATGAAGCACTGGAGCGCAGGAGCAGCTTTCCATGACCCCAGGTTCTCCTGGCAGAGTGCTGAGATGATCCAGCTTTGCCTATAAACCATTCTCTCTCCATCCTCTCTGGGACACCCAAGCTGTGGCAGCATCTTAGAGATAACTTCTAACACAGGAATATTTGTACAGCTCTCTCTCCTGGAGCCAGGCCAAGCTGCCTGTGGTTTGTGGCCAGCAATAACAAACGTTACAGCAGAAGACAGTATTTGTTTAACTGCTCGTTCTGTCAATACTGCAGCTTGCAAAAGCCCAATTGCACAGCCAGAGCTGGCAACATGTTGGAAATCATCTGTTCTTGCAACCAAGAGTAGGGGCTATTTTCCTGCAAGGTGGGACTCTGCCAGGCTTCACTGCTCTGGAGACCAGGGGGTGAGAGGGTGGGATGGGAAGGGGGTGTACCTGCTTTCCAGAAGAGGTGGCTCTGCTTCCCTGTTACACTCTGAGCTTGCAAGTTTCCAGCATAAAACTGTGCCCTGCCCTGCCTGGATCTGACCATGCCTTCAGCAGAAGCTTCTGCACCTCAGGTCTTCCCTTGTGGAAACCCAGAGCTCAGTCCATGGGCCAGGCAGCTCCTATCAAGGTGCGTCAGTGTGAAGCCCTGAGAGCAACAACCCCCAAGATATATGGCCTTCTCAAAATGCAAATAATGACAAGCCTTGAATGGCACAGCTATCTGCACAGACTTTTTTCTGCCCTCAAGGAAGCTCCTTCAGGATGCTCCACCTGGCAGCAGGCAGCTTGCTCCTCTCTTGGCCTGAACTGTATATCTATGCATAGTGACTTGAAAAGGGCCGATGCTCCACTCTGGATACTCAGCACACCCTGACACAAGAGACCCTACAGACCACAGAATCTCATAGACTGGATGTGGCATCACCTTGAGACTAGAAGGGACTTTGGATGAAGACAGGCCTGCCCTCCAGTTTCAGGTAGCTCAGCTATCCTCGCATTGTCCTATTTTAAAGTTCTTACAAGATGAAGAGCTGTGTCCAGGCAGGAAGATCTTCCTTGAGTCTCACCTGAATCCTCCTTCCTGCAGCTGAAGCCTCTTAGTCATGATGCGCACCATGATCATGGCAGAAAGATCCATCCTCCACCTTCTCTGTAGATTTGAAGACTTCTCCTGCCTTCCTCTGCTGTCCGTTCTCCAGGGTAAACTTCAGCTCCTCCAGCTGTCAGGGCTCTGCTGATTATTGCTCATCTCAAAACACTCTCCAATCCAGTCGATCCGTATCTTTCCCAAAGTGCTGAGGCTTTGGTAATTCCCTTCCCGAGGGCTTCCCCATTCACAGCCATCCCATCAGATCTGCTCCACTGTGCCAGGACAACGCTGAGCCAAAAAACCACACGTTTGTGGGGTTTCAGCAGTGCAGCACAGTTTGGCCCAGGTTCATACCCCAGAGCAGGGAAGGAGCAGCACCCAGAAGTCCCAGTACAGGGCTGACGCTTTGGCCAGAGGCACAGGGTGAACTCTGAGAAAACCTTCAGCGAACATCCCTGCACTCATTTCAGCTCCTGCTATCTTGCTAATGGTTTCCTCAGCATCTGGCTGAGGTACAACACAGATCCAGATGGAGTGTTATCCATTGGTATTAGTACAAAGCCTAGAGCCCTGGAATGGCACAGCTTGCAAAAGCAGAGGAAATCAGAAGCCATGTGTTTTCTGGCATAGCAGGTGTAACAGGTAGCTGTGGCTGTGGGCTCCTGCCAGGATGCAGGTAGGTTTTCTGGTAGAGCTTGGGAGTTCAAGAAGTGTTTGGACAACACTCTCAGGCACAGGGTGAAATGCTTAGGCCTGTCCTGTGCAGGGCCAGGAGTTGGACTCAATGATCCTTGTGGGTCCCTTCCAGCTCAGGAGAATCCATGATTCTAGGAAGAGGTAAGCACAGTGAGGGAGGCAGGCAACCCCTGGCACCCAAGACCCTGACTCTGTACAGCACTTCCATGGCCAGCTTTGCAGCCCAGTCCCACTTTCCTCTCTGTAAAAGGCTTCAGGTTTCTTTTTGTGATGGCTCAAGTGTGTTGTGAACCAGAATTGAAGTGTTGAGCTGGAAAAGCTGCTGGTTTCATTGCTCCTCAGAATAGCAGTTCTATTTCCTAAGCCTTATTTATAAACTGCTGCTGTTTGGGGTTTTTATGACAAAGATAGTGAGTTCAGGAAATCAGCAGTGGTTTCTGTTATCTGGAGCACAGCCACACGAAAGAGGGAAGAGGGTGTCACACTCCAGGAGCCTGTTCATGGAAACTAGTATGTCACTGTTTTGCCCATTGAGCGCCAGATATTTATAATCCCTCACACTTCCTGTTCCTGCTCCTTGCTGTCACCAGCTCCAAAACCTGCTCATACTTTTCACCCCACAAAAGGACGAGCAGGGGAAGGCCATCTCTCTTCACTTCCTTCACCTCCATGTGTAATTCATTGCTCACACATTGCACAGAACAACACAGAACGGTTGCAGCAGCTCAAGTTGTCTCCATTGGACCTTCCCAGCTACTGGCATGCTTCGTCCTGGCCTTGGGAGTCCCCCCATCAACCCAGGTACACCTCTCATTCCTGCCCAGGCACAGCTCAGGTCCACACAAACCCTGACATGCCCCACACTTCTTGGGCAGCCCAGAGCAGGAGGGTGCAGTGAGGAGCAGTGGGTGAATGGACAGCACATGGGGCACCCGGCTGCCCCAGGGCAGGCAGACCCCAGGGATCACGGTGGTTGCAGCTTAAGGACTTGGGCACCCACGGTGGCTCCAGCTCCTTAATGCAGATTGAAAATATAACAGTGAGACATCAGCAGCACAACCCTCCAAGGCATTCCCAAAGGAAGAGGAAGTGCTTGGAAGCCCAAGGAGATCTCAAGATCTCCAAGAAGCCCAGAAACTGCTGCACAAATTGCAATACAGAAAAGATGTGGAGTTACTGGAGCAGACAGGGCCAAAAAATGAAGGGATTGGAGCATCTTCTATGAGGAGAGGCTGAGAGAGCTGGGACCCTTCATGTCCAAGGTGTCCATTCCCTGCAGCACAGAGGTGAGGAGAACAGATGATCTCCTGGGCCAAGTAGAGGAGCCCACGGAGGCAAAGGACAAGGCAGGGATGCCACAGCAAGGCTTGTCAAGCTGGAAGACTTCAGAGCTCCCAGCAGGCTGCCTCTGCCTGTGAGACTTGTGCTCCCTGTCCTGCCATCACAGTCAGTGTGAGCAGCCCCAGTGAGTAGTGCAGACCTTTGCAGTGATTCACACCTTGATCTGCAGGTTTGGAGCAGCTTTGTTCTAATGCAATGCTCCAGCCAGACCACTCCAGGGTGCAGCCACAGACTTTGCCACATGCCAGGTACAATATCTTGAGGCAGCTGCTCTGGGGACAACACGTGAGTGGGTGCCCTGAGAGAGCAGCAAGTGCATTCAGCTAGCAGAAAAGCTACCTGTGCACAGACTCCCTCACCTGCCTTGTCCTCCCCTTCCCCCAACATTACCTGGTCCAGCACACACCCAAAGCTCAGGAACCCAAATGCTGCACAGTCCAAAACATGGGCAACACCTGCCACATTCCTGTGACACTGGGTCACCCAGTCACAAGCTCAAAAGCATTCCCCTGTGGCCATGAAGCAGAGACTATGAAACATACACCAAAATCTAGAACCCATGGAACACATTCATCTCCCATGTTGTCTCCAGTGAATGGTGATCATTCCAGGAGTGCCTGCAAAGTCTGTGTGCTGTGTCACCTGCTCCCACATCTTGAGGAGGAAACAGCATTGCTCATACAACTTTGGGAAAGGGGATCTTAGCTGGGAATGCTGCAGAAACCTGTGCAGCTTGGATCAGCTCTTCATGTGGGGAGAGTAGCAGCAGTTCTCTGCTGCCTTGGGCTACTTTGCAGGGCCCACATCCATGCTGGACCTTGCCAGTCCAAATCCTCCTACCTGACAACATCCAGCTGAAAATGCCCTGAGGAGGTCCCAGACACTGGCGGGGCTGCACTGCCCTGGACACAACATGGCTCCTGCTGATTTTGCTCCTCCTGGTTGCTCCAGCCAGGTGCTCCTCTTTGCTCAGCTCTGGGGGAGCTCAGCTCCTGAGGCACAAGGCCCTTTGAACTTCTCATTGAGACTCTCATGACTGAAGCACAGCTGGCAGGGGAGTGCAGTGCCATCAAGGTGGAAGCTTAAAGCTGGTCCAGATTGCTCTGCAAGGTTGAGGGTGCATTGCATGAGATATAGTGGACCAGATTAATGCCACATATCCATAGCAAGAAGGAGATCTTGCTTCCCACCCCAGTGCCCTTCTTCCCTGTTTATCTAGAGCTCCAGCACTAGATAAACTCCTGTGTGTGCTGCTGGAAGTCCCTAAAGCATCAGATAACTACACCAGTGAGAAGGCAATTCAGCTGCCTGCAAAAATGCAGCCATGGAGCACAATTCCATGTGTTGTTTCCTCAGGACAGCAGTAACACAGCCACCTCACTCCAAGATATGGGAACGCTTTCACAGTGCTGCTGAAAAGTGCAGCACAACAAAGCCGCAGCCAGGAACACAGGAAGAGTTGTGGTGGCCCAAATCTCACCTAAAACCTCCACCTTTGTACCAGGTGAGAGGCCTGTAACTCCATGCAGAGCTGTCCCCCAGCCTTACACCGGTGTCTCCCAGGGACTGCAGTTTTTTAATGTGGATTTTCCCATTTCAGACTCTCAACTTTTCCCTAAATTCATTTCATGTTCTCAACTGCAGAGCCCAACTCAGACCTTGTCAAGGCCAGAACTGGCAGCACCTGCGGTCACTGGTGTCAGGAAATGAGCTATTTAAAGGGTGCCAGCATACTGGCACCATCTCACGTCTCTGCTGGGTGCATCAGGGAGACCCCAGTGACAGGAGAACCTCAGAGTCTGGCCTTGGCCACTTCTCCACTGAGACATGCAGGAGCACCCCTTGAGACAACCCCTCCATGTCCAACCCTGTCCATAGACTCAGCAGCAGAGGGAGATGGATGGGGCAAGTGGAGGAGGGTGGGGGAGGAGGGAGGGATGCTGCTCCTACTCCTCCTGTACCCCTCCATACCCATTGCACCAATTATCCCAAAACCAATGTCCCTGAAGCCCAAGCAGGAGGCTTCTACAATCTACAAACACCTTCCACAAGCCCACAGCATGGCCGTGGCAGCAGGAGGAGGGTTTCTCTCCCCACCTGGCAGTCATCTACTTTCACCAGCTTGTCCCTTACACAACAGATGCCTTCAGCAGTCAGTGTTCCCAAAAAGGGCAATTGAGTTTTAATCCTGACAATGGCAGCAGCAACAAGAGCTGTTTTCCTAACATCACATATGCCAATAGCTCCCATGGATTTCAGTGGATACTGGCCAGCAACGTGCATTTTCGGATAGCACATATTTTCAGTTTACTCCCAATAAATGAATAATTCACTTAAGCGTCCAGACCATTTTCTTCACATAAAAAGAAAACCTGTCCACATGAGAACTGGCCTTCCTTTGGCCACAAACCCCTTTGCTTTGGCTGATCTCCATGTACACTGCACCAGGCCAGCAGTGCTGCTTGAGCCACTGACACACCACCCTGGTGACATGACAAGATGACTAAAGCTCAGGCAGGCAGCAGCAGCAGGGCTGCTCGGTGAGATAGGCACAGCTATTGCTTCTCTCACCACAAATACCAACAGATGTTTTCTTCTGTATTTCTAAGATCAGAAGCAGGTCCTGTTCCCTGTCAGCTTTTACCACGATAAAAAGGAGAATGGACAACACAAGAAAAAATTGTTTCTTTATTTCTTCAACATAAAACAAATATTTTCATGTGACTGGTTTGCTATTAAGCAAAAAATTACCTATCAGTGAAATCCCTGGTTTAGCTGGCAGGTTTTTCTGCTGAAGCTTGGCCTAAGAAAAAATGTCCAGCTCCAGAAAGATGTTGCTGCAGATGAAGGAAACAGCAGTGTCCCGCCACAAGTACCTTCTCCCCAGAACTGTCTGCAGCCTCCTGAGGTTGTTCAGGCTCTGTCAAGGGCCCTTGCATCAGCCTGTTGCCAGCTCTTTCTCTTCTCTATGTCACCAGCAGTTTCTCACACATCAGCGACTCTGTCCTGTCCTACCCCAACCCAATGGCAACTCAGGGACCATCATCATCCCATAGCCTGAGCCAGGGGCCAGCAGAGCTCACCTCTGCTGCAGGAAGGGGCCAGCTGGAGAACAAAACCCAGGGGCTTTTGTCCCAAAGCCCAGTGAAGGGTCTAGAGGAGAAGCAATACGAGGAACAGCTGAGGTCACTTGACTTTTTCAGCTGGACCAGAGGAGGCTGAAGGCAGAGCACACTGAGAGCTACTCACAAGGGACAGTGCAGGGGCAGCTCCAATCTCTGCTCCCTGGGACAGGGACAGGAGCCAGGAACAGCTGGAGCTGGACCAGGGCAAGCTCAGGCTGAGATCACGGAAAGGTTCTTCCCCCAGAGGGTGCTGGGCACTGCCCAGGCTCCCCAGGGAATGGGCACGGCCCCGAGGCTGCCAGAGCTCCAGGAGCGTTTGGGCAGCGCTGCCAGGGAGGCCCAGGGTGGGATTGTTGGGGTGTCTGGGCAGGGCCAGGAGATGGGCTCCATGATCCTTGTGGGTCCCTTCAGCTCAGGAAGATTTTATAGTTCTATGAAGTCCCTGCTGCAGGCTCAGCCCACAGCCACCACGCACAAAGCACAGCCACACATAACAGAGTCTGAAGGTCTCCTCTGACAGCAAAGGCTGTGGTGCTTTGCCCTGGCTTTGGAGGAGCTGGTGGGGGGCAGGTCCCCAGGTGGTACCAGGGCTGCTCCAGGGGCACAGCCCAAGAGGAGCATCTCTGGCTGCAGGCAGCCACAGGACTGGCACAGCTGCACATGGCCACAGTGGAGTCAAAACCCAGTCACTGCAGAGCTGAGATCCAGCCACCCAAACAGGCTGTCCACGCGGGACACTCTCCACGCTCTGACACCTATGATGCCAATCAGGTGACAACAACACAATTTGTTTTCAGGAATACTGAGCTAGTGAATAACAAAAATAGGAACCTGACAAACAGGTCCCAGCGACCTGGATCCTAGGCAGCTCTCCCAGGACAAAACTTTCAGTTGCCCTGAGTCACCCGCCCTGATCCTCCCCTGGCCACGCAAACCAGAGCTGCCAGCACCCAGCCCATCACAAGCTTGCATCTTCCCAGAGCTTAGCTGTAGTCCCTGCTCAACACCTGGACTCATTACTGGAGTGGAAAAGTACTTGGGGATCCTAATACAGCCAGAGGAGTGAGAGGGGCAGGTGTGACATTGGATGTCATAGCCATGAGGGTCTGGAAATACCAGGAAGACTTCTGTGGCTACATCAGCCCTGGAAAAACAGCCACTGACATCTCAAAAGGAGGTTGCATAACATGAAGGAAAGAGAAGGCAGATAAACAGCAACAGCTATTCCTAAAGATAATGAAAGAAACACCACTTTACAGCCCCCCCAAAGACTCACCACCACAGCCCTGACTACCCCAAACTCCAAATGCAAGTTAGTTGCATGAGGCAACAGCAGACCAGAGAAACCGCCACGGCTAATCTGCCTCAGCACAGCAGCAATGCAGGTGCCTGGAGATAACAAGAAATAACCCCAAGCCTCTCTGGCTCCCTGCCCAGAGAACGCTGGTCTCGCAGGAGCAGCACTTGAGTGAGAAAGCCCCACTGCTGTCCATCTCCACTGACCACACCACCACACCAGGTCCTGGGAGCAATGGGCAGAGAGACAGGGTGTGGCAGGGGGACCCAAGAAGAGGCAGTCTTGACCCACGATGAGACAGGACACAATAGGCTTCCTGCCAGAGAAACCACAGCCCTGCTCTGTCCACCTGTGCCTCAAATCCAGCCTGAGGGAAATCATGGTGACCAGGACATCCAGAAAGGCCATGCAGTGATGACCATAAACCTGGGCAGCAATGTGAGCCGGGCCTCGGGCAAAGCAGCTTCTCACCCTGAAGCAGATCTTCAGTGGGTCACTCATACGAGAGGGGATGACTCCTTGGCTTGTCTTTAGAAGGGAAAGAACATGCTGGAGGACCTGGACAGGACAGCCATGGGAGTGATGGGACCATGCAAGAGCAGAGTCCCATGACACGGCAAGTGGACCATCCCTTGGACACCAGAGCCAGCTAGTACATAGGGTGTGGACCACAGATTCCATACAGAAATCTGGAAAACTCCCAGGTGGAAAGGAAGAATACAAGTGGGAAACACCAATAGAACACAAGCAAGGCCTGTGCAGGCTGGTGGCTCAGCTGTGGCCAGCAGCAGGACAGGGTCAGTGCCTCAGTTTCCCTGGCTCCAGCAAGCCACAGAAGTGTGCTGGGGAGGGATGACAGCACAGGGAAGAGGTGAATGGTGACACGTGCACCACTCCTGCTGAGGCAGGAGCTGGCGACACTGGCGGCTCTGTAGCATGTCAGAGGCTGTGCTGGCAGACTGGTCTGGCAGGCTGCCTGTTCCTACCATGCTCGGAGCAGCACCTGGAGCCCTTTGGGCCGGGCTCAGGCTGCACATCCATGGCTGAGTGGTGCTTGGGCTGCCAGCCCTCTCCAAAGCAGGACAGATTTTCTGTTGTCAGACCCTATATTGAGGTCCCTGAGAGCTCAAAGGGCAATAAATGGAATCTCTGGGCAGAGTCGGGGCAGGCAGCTGGGAGGGCTGGGATTCAGGTACAACACCACCTGTATTGGGGTTGGCTCTGCCACAGGACAAGAACCCCTTTGGCTGAAGTGCAGCCCACCCCAGCCATGGTACAGGCCTAAACCCAAAGCAGCTGCCCTGGCACAAGCACCGCCAGGAAAGAGCCAGAATGCAGAGCAGGAGCTCACCAAGTGCCAGCCCCACTCTGCAGGGCATCAGTGAGGAGAGCCCAGGCCCCACTGCCCCTCCTGCTTCCATCCAGCATCCCAGCCCCAGCCCCACAGGAACATCCAGGGAAGCACATGGTGGTGCTGAGCTTGCTCTGGTCACTCTCCATGAGACCAGGAACCAGGAGCAGTGAGCAGAGCAGGAAGCAGGCCCAGAGGAAAGCAAACAAGAGAAAGCAATTGAGGAAGCTCGTGTCTCATTCATGTGCGTCTCAGCCAAAGTCCAAAGCAGGAGGCTCTTGCAAAGGACACTGGAAAAATTCCAGTGATGTTATCTGCCCCCACAGAGCAAGATTAGCCCAGAGGAAAAAAAAAAATGTTGTTTACAAGCTGGGCAAGCCAGCTTGGTGGTTGGAGCACACAGGGTGCTGGGATCAGCTGCATCTGCTGCTCCCGGGGGAGCACCAACCTCTCCTACCTAACTCTGGCCTCAGTCACCTTTGCACCCTTTAGTGGCCCTGGCAGGTGAGGTGCTGCTGAGGGGCAAGTGGGCCCACATCAGTGCACACAGGAAGCTGTGTGCCCAGCATGCGTGTGCAAGGAGCTTGCACACCCACCACCTGCACATTTGGCAGGCTCCCACAGAGCTGAGAGGAAGCCCAGCCTTCCCATCCTTGGCATCCCAGCAGGGCTAATGGCTCCCCAGAGCTGGCTGTTGGCTGCAGACCAGTCCCTGCACCCAGTGGGGCTGTCAGGGCTCAACCCACCTTTTGCCCCCTCCAATGGGCCATTTGCGCCCCTTGGCTCTGCCTAGTACCTCCTGCCTTTTATGAAGTGTTTCCATCTAAATGCAGATGAGAATCACGGGCTAATGTAGCACCTGTATTCTGCTCTCCTGGAGGACCCTTTTACCAGGCAGAAATCAGGGAGAGGAGATTTGGGGTTGCTGTTGGGTGAATGCTTTTGTGGCTGCTATGTGGCTGTGCAGTTACTTGTGCCCAGAGAGGAGCCACACCTGAGCTCTTTGCTTTTCCTCCTTCATATTTGGGGCTTTTTTAAATCTTAATGAAATATCTTTCCTGATGCACACCCATAGCTGTTCTCAGAGAAACCCACACTCATCCCATCTCTCTCATCTAAGAGGCATTTGCTCAAGGAAGCTCCATGCTGGCACGAGCCTGTTCCTGCCCTACTGAGGGATGGTACGACACCATGATTGTACTGGGCAAAGTCCTTCCCTGTAAATCACCTGTGGGGTGACAACTCCACAGACCCATCACCAGGCAGGCAGTGTCGGGGGCACCTTCCCAGGAGATGTTACTCAGCCCCCAGGGAGCTCAGATTTACCACTCCTCCTTGCTGGGCCATGCTGGTACCCATGGCCCTGATGGCACCACAGATTACCCACATCCTGCCCAGGGAATGGTGCTTGTCACCTTAATTGTCCATGTCAGACCCATCTGGGGACAAGAAACAGGTTTGGTAACAGGGTGTCTCAAAGAATTTACTGCTAGCCAGTTCTCTTTGTCAGAGACACCTGTAAGTGTAACTCAGTGTCAAGAAGATTAATATTTAATTTCACTTCTAAATCTTGCCTTGTTGACATACTTATTTAAAGCCAAACTGAAGAAATTCCATCAGAATTTGCTCCTAGTTCAGTATTTCTAGCACCATAATCTCTGCTGGACTTCTCAGCTTCAGAGTTGAGGTTTGCAAACTGCAATGGTCCTTAAACAAACAAAAAATGACAGTGCATTGCACTCCCTTCTCATCTCCTGGTTGTCAATAAACAAATCTGCTGGGAAAGCATTAGATGTGCAGCAGAGACTCCCTAGGATCCTTTCAGATCTGGTATAGAAGCCTATAGCAGCTGATAGGGAATATTTGATTAAAGTGTACGTCCCAAGATAGTCAAACATTACGTAGAAAAACTTTCAACCCCTTGGCAGTGCAGGGAGGGGCAGTAGACGTGCCCCCAGGAAGGACTTAAAGGAATCAGACTGTGGCAACCCTTCCACCAGAAAGGGAAAAGCAGGCCCTGTGGGGTGGGCAGTGTGGGCTCTAGGACTCTCCAAGTCCAGCAGATCTATTTAGCCTCCCTGTGCCCGGTTCGTGGCCCTTCTTTCTTCCCAGGAGCCTGAACCACCAGCAAGGAGCTGGGTGTGGGCTGCTGAGCTGCTGTAGCATCTCCACCACCTTCCTCAGGGACCCCTCCTGCCCTTGCTTTTCCAAGTACCCAAAATGTAGGTGCCACCTTGGCACGATGGTGACAGATCAAGTGAGGACAGAAAGTTTATGGAGAACAAAGCAGATGAGAGCTGGTTGCTGCCACAAATGATGACTGCCTGGTGTTCAACAGCTGATCCTTCCCAGCACTGGGTGCCATTGACATTTTCCACCCCTCAGAGAACAGTGAGTGCTTTAGCAATCCAGCTCTGGACTCATTCAGCCCAAGATCTTCCCAAATGCCACAGTCCACCAGCTGCTGGGCCCATGGGAGTTACTTCAAGCCAACAGAATGCAAGAGGAGCATCTCACCTGATACCTGCCATCTTCTGGAAAAAAAATACTTCAGGAATACTTTGTTGTGATACAGCAGAGAGCTGCAAGGAGTTTAAGCTGATGTGGAGGTGAGTTATACCCACATGCCCACAGCAAGACCCAGGTACACCAACATCAGGCAGTTGTACCTGATGGATCCCAGTCTAGGTCACACTTCTACAGACTTCCAGCCTCCTACTGTGCATTTCTACTCCCTGTATTTGTCCCTCAGTGAGTGGGGACTGCAGAGGGGCTTCTGCTGGACATTTGTCCCTCAAAGCCAAGCTTCTCCCCTAACATGATATTCCAAATTGCTTTAACACTTATCTGCACACCTCAATTGCTTTGAAACTGCAGGAGCTCTGTAGGACCAAGCATTGACTTAATTGGGCATCCAGGAGTCTTTGAATAATGGGGGTTCTCAGATCCTTCCATGTACACCCAAACACATAGCTCACATCACTACTCAAATTCTTCTGCAATCTCCATGCAAAGGTTCCTCACACCCCACAGCTGAGGGTGGGTTGTAAACCGAAATGCACAGTGAGAATCATTTGGTCCCAGGCAATTCTTCAAAAAGTCCTTTACCCACTCTCCATTCATCACTACACCTTGCATTCTACAAAGCTTCTTACAAAAATGTTCTTCCCACCCCCTGCCCCAGAACTAAGCATCTGACTCCTACAAAAAAAGGGTTTTGTACTTGAGATCAGCAACTGCAATTAGCAAGAACCAGTTCTGATACATGCAAAACCTTGCAAGATAAGAGTCTTTGCATCTCTGCTTACAAAAAGCACATGCCTGTGCCACCTCTCATCCCTGGGGAGCTTAGGAGCAGGATTTTACCACCAGAACACCCCTGGAGCTGCACACTGGAGTCAATGCATGATGATCGGGGATGGAATATGTGGAGGGAACATCTCACATAAACAAAGTCATAGGTAACACAGAGCTGTGCATCAGGCTGCCTCCTAAAAGGGAAAAGAGAAGATCTGCAATGTGCTGGTAGTCAGATCCCTGTACTGCTGCCCACCCACATGGATGCCTTGACCTGGGATACAGACACATGGGCAGTGCTGCCACATCCCCAGTCATACTGAGGCAAACTGGTGCCACTGGAGCAACAATCTGATTAATTCCCAGCCTGGGTAATGCACCCTTGATAACACAGGGCTGATGATACCAGTACAGCCAGCCTGGGGAAGTCCCATGTCAGGAAGCCATGAATGACACACTGCTGGAGGTGGCTGATGTGGTGACTTCAATCAGGGCTCACTGACCAACAGCCCAAGGGCTGGTTTTGGCAGTTTATCTGCTTTCCCAGAAAGGCCAGTCTGTCTGTGGGCTGATGACAGATGGCAGGGCAGAGGGGAGAGACACAAGCCTGGGGTTAGATGGGTCACACACAGTGTAAATATGGCTGTGGCGGTTCGGGTCCTTAATCCTCAAGACCTCAGCACAACGAGGACCCACTGGTTGTTCTGGGCCAAAAAGAGCAGGGAGAGAGATGCTACCAGAATTGGTCAGCCCTTTCCCAACTCTGCCCCACAGCCACCAGCTGGACAGTGTGAATTGCAGCAGGCCGGTCTGAGCTGGTCCCTGTAAAACAAAATATTGCTGGTTCAAGAACAGGGAGCCCTCAGGACACAGAGCACAGGAAGCTGGCACACACATGGCAAACACGGAGGCTGTGGATCTGTGGACACCTATGCCCACTGCAATGCCTCCCATCCCCCTGTGCCCTTCCATTCCTGCAGGCACTGGTTCTTCTCAAACACCCCAGGTCATGCTGGGGAAACATTTAGGGACAATGGCACAAAGCTGGCACATAGCTCTATTTCTGGTCAAACTATTTTCAAACTAGATGAGTAGCTGATTGGTCTTACCCTTCCAGGAGAAGGGCATGAGTGAGGATAGAGGGGACCTTCCCATTTGTGTTCAGCAAGTGTTCTCTCATCTACTAACTTGTTTCCAAAATGAAGGGCAATTTACCACCTTTGGGGTCTTCTGTAATGCAAATGCTGTGGAGAGCCCTTTCCCACCTGTTACACCTGTCCAAGAATTCCTGCCCCTGCCCAGGTCTTGCAGTATACACCACTCCTCTCCTCCAAGTGAAAGATGTTTTCATGGCTGGATGCCTCTGAAAAGACAAGGGCAGACACTCCCCTAGCATTTATTCCTCACCTGGGTGTGCATCCACATGTGAACTTGTAGGAGGCAGGTATATGTATGTGAGCGTGTGTTTATTTGTACTAAAAATGCATTTGTCAAAATCTCCACAGTTAAAAAACAATCATTATGTAATTATATTGAACAATTAACCAACTGATTCATCAGCTAGAGGCTCACCAACAACACCTGAAATCTATCCCAGCCACTTAACAAGGCAGAAGGCGGCACAAACAAAAGCAACTCCCAGAACGTCCTGGAGATTTATGGCCCTGTGCTCTGTCCTGGTAAGAGAAGACACTTTCCATTCCTGGCTGCTGGCATCTCAGAGCTGAAGGCTCCCAGGTGTTATCTGCTCTGAGCTGCTGGTTTAAAGTGTTTTGATACAAAAATATTCCTTACAAGTAACCCTTCGGATCAGTACCATGGCTCAGAACTCACCTAAGGTGCCCATGCTGCCTGACTTAGTCCCTTCATGGTAGTATGTACTTAGACCTTTCCTCTGCTCACCAGGGTCTGCAAGCACCACGAGCATGCAGAACACTTAAAACTCCACGAAACAGCCTGCTCCAAGCCAGCAGAAAAGATCTCTCGGTCACTACCAGAGCCATGGTCTGTAATGCTGTGGTTAAGGGTTGTCTGGGAGAGGACAGGGACAAAGAATGAAGTTGGGGAAGAAAGTTGGACTTTGTCATTCCCTGCCTTCCAAGCAGGTAACTATGCAATACTAATATCTTTTAAAAAGAAGTCTCTAGGTTCCTTCAAAACACAAAGCAGACAAGGAAGATCACCACTGTTCTTTCATACACTACTGGAAAGCACCATGTCCTGCAGAGAGCACCAGAGCTGCTGTAGTCTAGGCCCATGGTGATATAATTTGGGTAGCACTGCTCAGTGGGTGGGCATGTGGGCTGCACTGGGACCCTGTAAGACAAAGCTCACCTCAGAGGTGAAGAAGACGCTGCTGCAGACAGTTCTACCAGCAAACCCCCGTGTGTAACAACAGCCTTAGTACCACCCGTGTTTGGAAGGTTGGCGCATCCTTGCTAGGAAGATGCTGCTGGCCGAGTAACCAACCACTAAGCTGATGCCACCAACTATTCTCGGCCACTAACCTTGGCCCCGGGAGCACCTGACAAAGGTGCATCCTTCCGCATAAACAGGGAGCTCAGCACAAGCTCCGCAACGGGACCTGAGGCCCAGCCAGCCAAGTGTGTTAGCGGGCACAAAGACTTGGGCAGTGGCACACTGAGGAGGAAGGCACCGGAGAGGTGACTTCAGAGAGCTGACAGTGTGCCGTTTGCAGTGTCAGCGGGATACACTGCTGTGCTGTGCTGTGCTGTGCTNGCGCCGGGGCCGCCCCCACCCGCCCCGCCCGCAGCCCTATAAGTGCGGGAGCGCGGCCGGTGCTCCCGGCCAGCCCAGCCCAGCTCAGCCCAGCCTAGCCGTGGGGAGCTGAGCCCAGCTCGGCCGAGCCAGCGGTGCTGCCGGAGAGGGGAGCTGCTGCCCGCCGGAGCCCCGGATCGGTGCGTACCGTGCAGGCACAGCCCAGCTCCTGCCGGGGCCGTGCCGAGGGTGCCCGCGCTCCACGCAGCTTCCCCCGCCAGCGGACTCCTGCGGAGGGAGCGGAGCGGTGCCTTCCCCCCGGGCGGAGGTGGGGGCTCCCCGGGATCTTCTGTCGGAGCGGGACCCGGTGCCGTCCCCGGGAGCCGTGCCTGAGCCGCTGTCGTCTCGCAGGGACCTGGAGCCATGGCCGAGCATATGATGATGCCGATGAGCCACGGTGGCGCCGGGCTGCAGAGCTACCGCATGGGGGTGAGCGGGCTGCAGGGACCCCCGCAGCACGGGCAGCATGTGCTGAGGACGCTGCCTGCCGCCGCTCAGATGATGCCCTACGGAGGAGCCGGCATGGACGGTGCGATGAGGCCAAGACCCAGCCTCAGCGGACAGATGGGCCACCACCAGATGCAGAACGCAATGATGTTCAATGGCCCAGGTCAGCAGCAGCAGTACATGGGGCCGGTGGGCACCCAGCAGCTCATGGCCAGCATGCACCTACAAAAACTCAACACCCAGTACCAGGGCCACCCGCTGGGCATGAGCAACGGGCCCATGGCAGCTGGTGCCCAGCAGTACAGAGTGGGCCCGGGCCAGCACCCAGGCATGCAGCACATGCCCTCACCAGCGCTGACATTGAATGTTATGGACACTGATCTCATAGATGAGGAGGTCTTGACATCCCTTGTCCTGGAACTGGGATTGGACCGGATTCAGGAGCTGCCAGAGTTATTCTTGGGACAGAACGAGTTCGACTTCATTTCAGACTTTGTTAGCAAACAGCAACCCAGTGCCATCAGCTGCTGAGGGGCTTTGAGCTCCTCCTTGTGTCTTGGTGGTTTTGTTTCTAACTTTTCCCCACCGGCCATCCTCCTCCCTTCCCCTGCCTTGCCCTGTCCTGGATTCCTGCCCTCCCCAAAGGGACAATCATCGGACACTGGCTTGCAATGGATTGATTTTTCTCTTCTGTGTGTTTTTTTTCCTGTGTGGGAGTTCCTGGAGAGGGGTTTGGTGCATCCCAAACAGAGAGCAGATCAAGAGCTCCTGCTGTAGAACTGCCTCTAAATGACATTAACAGGATTTCTGGCTTAAGTAGAAATAATGGACTTACGACTTTCCTCAACTAGGCTTGGAGCACAAGAAGCGATAGGCAGCTGGCAGGCCTGCTGGTAGCTGGATTTGCTGATGGATTCTGTGGTGCCAGTGGAGTTTGGATCCTGAGAGAGGATTGTCTCTCTGGTGCATGGTTTGAACCAGTTTCCCCTTGCAAACATGGGTGGGGTTAGTTATTTGTTGGGATGTTTTACTGTGACAGTAAATAGGTCTTCAGTCGTGTCTGTTCGGCTCGGGAAGGGGCACTTCCCCATAGCAGGCTTTTTTCTAATTCGGAAAAATAAAGTATGCCTTGGGGAAGGGTGTGCGTATGTGGCTAAATGTTCATCTCCGTGGAACTTCAGATCTCCAACCTGTACTGCTAATCAGCTGTAAAATTTACCAAGTGTTTGAGGTTGATTCAGGCATGAGGCTTAAAGCTGCAGTCTGGCTCCACTTTTTTTCCACCTCTGAAACCAAATAAAGACCATGTAACTGTATATTTCAGTTCTAATCTTATTTATTTTCCTGTGATTATTTATTTGCAAGGGCTTCTTTTGTTATTTGGCTTTGGGACTGCTGGGAAAGATGCCTGGAGAGTACTGCAGCTTTAAGATGCTGGCTTTGGGAAAAGCAAGCCTGGGATAGTTTTCAAGCTGCTCTGCAGAGTAGTCACTTCAACTCGAGATCGTTATGCTGAGCGCACAGGACTCTAAATCCAACACCTTTCTGAATGTGATAAAGATTACTCGATTTCCAATTCTCTTGCTCAGAGAAGGTGAGATGTAAAAGCCGGCGGGGTTTGGTTTCCTCCGCTGGCTCGTGTTTCCAGGCGCTGGGGAAGTTCCGGTGACTCCTGGTTGCTGCTGCCCCCTGGTGCTGCCGGCCCCTGGCAGCTGCCACTCGGCAGGTCGGAATGTACAGATGGATTTGCGAATAAAAGCTGAAATATCTCCCGTGTGCGTTTGTTCAGTGCCCGTCTCCGGACTGGGGCAGCGTGGACCACTGGGAGAAGTGTTGCCTTTGCTCCTGCTGGTGGGCTGTGGGCCCGGTCACTTGTGTCCCCCACCTGATAAACGAGTTGGAAGAATTGGGTTTCTAGTTTAATGCTTGGAACTAAGTCCTTGAAGTGTGGCTGGGATGATGAGATGCTCCTTCTCTGTACTGAGGAGAAATTACTGATGTGGATGGTGTTGCTCTGTTGCAGAACGGCTGCTTTTGCTGGCTGACCCAGGTCATAAAATCGTAGAATGGTTTGGGTTGGAAAGGACTTAAAGATGACCTAGAGTTGCTCAGACAAGTGGGTGGTGGCTTCTTCCAGACTGAGTACACGTCTGACAGCTGGGCTACAGCTCTGCTAGCAGCTCTCTGCTGCAGTTTTCTATACCACAAAGGCTGTAAAAATCAAGACAGCCTTTGCTCTCCTACTCTTCTAGGGCTTAGATTTTTCTTTTTAAAGGGTTTCCAGCCAGTTCCTTTGCAAAGTTCGGGGATATTCCCAAGTGTTCCTTCCCTGCCCTGCTGCAATGGGGCTGTGGATGCTAGTATTGGAATGGCTGAACCACTTTGAACTGTCTGTCAGCGTCCCCTGGCCTTCTTTGCACAACTCAAGACCAGTTGTTAAAGTCCCATCCTTTTGGTGGTTATGCTTGTACAGTCTGAAGAGGTGGTTAAAAAATAACTAGTGGGGCTTTTGTTGAAGGTGGGAGAGCCCTGCTCAGGCTGTCAGCTCTGTGGCAATGGGCTGTTGGAGACCTGGAAGAACTTTGTTGTCTCTGTGCAGCTGCAGGTTTTAGGTAAACAGTGAAGAGTTGGTAACCTCAGAATAAAAGTAATCCAACCACAAAATAAGTGTGTTCTGGGCTGTCAGTTCTTGTTGGGGGGGTGTAGGCTCTGTGGTACACACCACTGTGACCTACGGTGTCCCAGTTACAAGTGGGGAGCTGTGTCCAGCCCACAGATGAGGACTATCAACTCAGCAATTTCTGCAGAGCTTTCCCAGGAACAGTTTCTGTGTGATAAGCGCTTGGCATTTGATGGCCGGAGGAACATGTCTGTACGTCCTCTCAGAGGGCTGTGCAGTGCACTGGGAAAGGCACTGTTGATTTAAGTCAGAGAACTGATCATACCAGAGATGAGGAATGGCTCGGAGTTCACAGTCAGGATTTTCTTGGGAGTCTGTACCAGCACGCTCAGTTCAGATTATTTCAGTGCTTCTTGATGCGCCTTCATTTCCCCAAAAGACCCTGTTAATTGTGGTCGGTCTCTGTGATTTTCTAGAAAACCCATGCCAAAACCCCTTATCATTTCTGCTAGAGGCCTATTGCTTCTGTCTGGGTTGGACTGGCCAAGTGTGCTGTGATTGCCTCCTTTGTAGTGCTTTCTTAGTTTAGGTGCAGTTTGCACCCTGCACCTTTGTGCTGCAGGCTCTCTATGCCTTTTATCAGGCACACAGGACCTGCTATATCAGCACAAGCTGCAGCTTGGATAGCTCAGGTCCCCCTTTCCACTCAGGTGTGTGGTGCATCCTGCCTGCCCGGGTCCCCTGGCAGGGTGATTGGCCCCACACTGTGAAGAGAGGTGCCCGGTGGCACAGTGGGGCAACCCAGCTACCTGGGTCTGCAGGTGAGTTTCTCAAAGGTCACCAAAAACATAACAGGGTTGAGTTCTGCTTTTCCCATCCAGCTGACACTGAGCTCTCCATCCCACACCAGGCAGGAGGGCAGCAGGATGATCCCCAAAGCTCTGATAGGGGCTGACAGGCACTGCAGCACACCTCACACTGCTGCTGAATGACAGTGCCTGTCAGTTTGGGAGCTTTGAGGACATAGAAGTGAACTCACATGGAAAGTTTGTGTTTACAGACAAGCACCTCTCCTCTGAGGTACCAGGAGATTATTTTCTGTATTGTGGAAGAAGGAAGGTTCTCAAACCCCACCCTGTCTCCTCACCTAGACTGGATCCTCTGTAACACTCCAAATAGGTTTTCTAGCTATTTGTGTAATGTCCAGGGCTTAAAGCAGCCTCTGGGAGCATGTGAGTATGAAAGCACAGAAAGACAAGGCCTTTCTCCACATCCCTGTCTCTGACCACATGCTCTTGGGGTGATGAAGTTTGTTGATAGCGCAAGGTGATGCGGAGTTGCAAGGTGAAAGTCTGCAGAGCTAGTGAAGGATCTGCTAACAGTGAGTGCCCAGGCTATAACATCAGCAATGCCTGCTAAATACAAAATGATGGCTAGAGGGTTAATCTTCCTTGACTTCACACAGGGCTGGGCTCTAAACTAGCTACAGCCACTCAGCAAAGATCTTAGTGTTACAATGAATGTTCCTATGAAAAATCTCAGCTTGCTGTTCAGGAGGAGCCAGACAAGCAAAAGGAAGGCTAGAAGATCATTAGAAGAGGAATGAAAAGAAAAATTAAACAATCAGTGCCCTACAGAACCAACAGACAATTCAGCTGCATCCTGTGCACTGCCTATGATGATGAATTGTCAAAAATTCTGGTCTGTTTATAGAAAAATGATAATGCAAGACTAGAGAAATGGTAGAGAAAGAAGAAACAACTGAGGCAGAGTAGTGTTTCTCAAAAGAAGCCACAGAATAGCTCAGTACTCCTCAGTCAGGAAGTAGCTGGGCAACAGAAGTTTATAATGGAAGTGAAAGGGGAAGGTGACAGGGAATTATGTTCCACAAGTGTGATGGGAGATATCTGTTGATCTCTGCAAATTTAGGTAGCAGAGGCCAGGGTCAAATCCAAGTGAACAGAGGTGTTTCTGTAGGCAACGTGTAGCTCATTGAAGCTCTTTCTGACAGTGTGGGAGGTACACAGGCTCTCGGGGATACCTGAACATTTCTGTATGACAAAAACCACTGATCTGTGGCTCAAAAGATCTCCTGACTCAGAAAGAGGGGAGTTTTTTTTGGTTTGGTTTGGTTGGTTTTTTTTACTTCATAGATACATTTTCCTTCAGTGATGTCTTGTGCCAATGAAATCCACAGGGGAGAAATTAAGGTCTTTGTGAGAAGCTTAACCTCTCTAAGCTCCTCTTCATTTTAAACCTACCGCCCCCTCACTTTGCTCGGTGTCTCCAAATTCCCAATCATTTCTTGTTCATCTTCTCCACATTAGTAATGATTTTGTAGCTCCTGAGATGTTTCCTCCTGAGTGTCTCCCTGTCCAAGAATCACTGTGTGCTGTAGATCATAGATTGTGATCACCTTTTTCTGCCCTGTCTCTAGCTTTATGGGATGGGGGAGGGAACAGCACTGGTTTAAGCTGTAGATGTGTCACGGATTTCTCCAGTGCTATAATTAGGTCTGGTTGTTCTATATTTCAAACATCCATCACAGAACCACAGAAATATTTAGACTGGAAGTGACTTTTGGAGGTCACTCAGTCCAATCCCCTGCTCCAAGTAGGACTGCATTCAAAGGCAGGGCAGGCTGCCCAGAGCTTTGTCCAGGCAGATTTTGAAAACCTGACCTCTCTGGAACCTTGTTTCAGTGCTGTACTGCTCTTATTTCTTTCCTAATTTCTCCCTTTCCCTTGGTTCCTGGCTGGCACAGGCACTTACCTACTATTTTCGGAGACCTGTGCAGAGATTCCAGATATCTCTCCCAAGGGTTAATACTGTAGTATAGCCATGTTTGCATGTGTTGGCAGGGTTCTCTCTCACTCTTGGCCTAGGAAGTGGTGTATGGCCACCTCCACATCTAAAATACAAGTGCCAGCATTGCCCAAATAGCCAGTTCCTAAAAACTCTGCCCTAGTGCTATCCCTTGGTTTCCTCACAAGCTCGGACAATTCCCAGGGTCATCCTCAATGAAGACATTTTGCCACCCACACTGCAGCTGCCAGTGTGCACAGACCAACCCCATCCTACCATGAGCCATTCCTCTCTCTCTGCTGCTCATGGGGTGGTACCATACAGTTCTTCCTTGAGCCTCCCCTCAATGAACCTTCCTCCCTGTGCCCCTCCGCCCTGGCTTCAGGAGACAGCGCTCTTCCTGTGAGATCCTAGATGGCTTCCATCATATGATATATATTCAAGGAACAAGCAGTCATACCTGTGACATTCAGGGTGACACACTCCTGAGCTCAAGGCTGGATTTCATTTTAGTTTTAGGGCTCCATTTCTTCATTCTTTTAAACCCTGTATTGCTGGGTTTGCATTTGCCTCAAAAGTTTGGAGTGAGAAGTCCCATCTGCTCCTCGTCTTCATGCTGCCATCTTGGGACCTCAGAGTTTCTGTACTGCTGTCTCCTCAAGACTTTAGAGAAAAGCCTGAGTTTCCTTGAGCAGGGGTAAGCTTTGCTCTGTTTCTCTGCAGCACACTCCTGGGGGTGGTTTGTTCCTACTCAA
The DNA here is from genome assembly GCA_013398115.1 of Falcunculus frontatus. Taxonomy (NCBI): domain Eukaryota; kingdom Metazoa; phylum Chordata; class Aves; order Passeriformes; genus Falcunculus; species Falcunculus frontatus. The sequence goes on from VZRV01008643.1 coordinate 319,089, forward strand.
AACAGCCACAATAAGAATACAGTTTGTTCTTGTGACATCTTGACTCTGCTCATGAATCGTCTGGGCTACCAGAGGGGTGAGGAAGAAAGAGGATTTTACGATTTACTCACCCTCAAACTCCAAAATAGTTACTAAGAAATATTCAGTCAAATAGCTTTCATATTCTTAGCTACAACAGAACTGTCTCAGATGTGGTTTTCTCCTCTAGAAAACTGGAGATGCTCCTGGTCAAATACTGGTGACTTGTAAAAATAAAACTGTGGCTATGCCTGATGTCATCCTGTGCAATTCCCAAAACAAGTCACAGCACCTGCCTCGAATACAAGCTGGCTGCTAAGGACACCCATCACACAAACACTGGCACCTGCAGCAGGGTCCAGGGAATGCTCTGCACATCAGCTCCAGTCCTGTCTTACAGGTAAGTCCCTCCCTACATCCCAGCACTACTCCTGAGGTATATGGCAAGAGGCAGAGGCAGGTATCAGCTCCCAAGGAAAGCATTACCCCACCACCTCCAACTCCATCACACTGTTTGGACAGCACTGAGCCCCTTGATTATTGCCTGTTAGCATGGGCTCCCTGAAAATCACATTGCCTCACTGCACTGCCAAAGAAAAGGAGCAATTTGGATCCAAGAAGCCAGTGGCAAAGAGAAGACCAAGGTCTCACAGCTGCCACAAAGAGGCAGAATGCCTTTGGGTGAGGGGACCAGACAGGGCATCCCATATACCAGGTGCTTCGTTGCTCACAACAGAAACCGGAGTTAAGTCTGGGTATGTGAATGCCAGAAACATCTGTTGTTCCCTCTTCTAGATCCTCAAGTCACAAGCACATGCTGATGAGGATATCTCTCAGGTCCTACATGTGATTAGCTTTGGTAGACCAGTGGAATAAGAGGTCTGTGATTGTAGCAAAGGATGCTAGAGGCTTTCTTGGCTTCTTCTGTAAGAGCCAAATGTTTGGAATGGAGGGCTTGGGACTTTCCAGAAAAAAGCTTATTTCAAATTTAAAAAAACCCATATCTGCGTGGTGCAGTGGACTGTGAGGGCTGGTGTGACTTACACAGCACTGCCATGGCTCTGGGTAGAAATGAGAAAGCCAGAGGCAGGCAAAGGTCATAGACTGAACATACCAGGAGCATCCTCCTTCAGCTGCTGATATTCACATCCAGCAGCAGCCTGAGGCTGACAATGTCCTTTTCTCCTTTTCCTGACTTCTGCCATCAATGTGTGAGGAAATTCCCCATGCTCAGATGCACCTCATATACTGTGCTTATATACACTGCATTCAAAAAGCAGCCTGCTCCTTTCCTTTCCTCCTCCTGGGTTTACCCTACAATGCCAGCAGCAGGGCAAAGAACCAGGCAACAGGGGTGTCCTGGGAAAACAGCGTGAGAAATAGGTAACAATTCACCTCTTTGTTATTAACAATGCACCAAATGGAATCTGGAGTCACAACAGGGCAGATCTGGCCCTTTGCAAAACATGGGCTCCCCAGGTAGGAACCAATACACAGTGAAGTGCAGTGTCCATGTGTGACACGGGGAAGAGGTGACACATCTCTGGCACATCACAGAAAGTGCCCCGTAATGCCCAAGACTGGGGACAAAGTGGGATGCCCTCCTCCTGCACCTTCTCCACCATCTGCACAGATGCTGGAGGGGCAGGGGAAGCTCAGCTACAGCCTGCCACCACTCATCTATGTGTCCCCATCTACCATCCAGAGGAGCCAGCTCAGGCCTCAGTGTATGGATACACAGACGAGGCTCTGGCTCATGCTTGCTGACTTGGTGTTTCATCTCTCAGGTGTCTGGATCATGGGGAAGGACATCACAGTCAGAAAGAACAATGCAAGGGGCTCTATATCACTTCCCAGGGCCAGGCAGGCAGGCTGGAGGCCCTTGAGGATCCCACTGTGGAGTATTCCCAGGGAATATTCCCACTTTGCTGAAATCAAGTTCCTAGTGCAGCAGGGATTCCCAGGAGCCTCCACATGTCTCTGCATGAATAGGGATTAGGGAAAGTAGCTCTTTGCCAAATCCAAGTGATATTCCAGAGACAAAGGACTAAGCCCATAGTAAAAGCTTTTCAAGTGACTGCTTTCGCAAGCATCTGATCCCAGCCCAATTCCCAGGTCAGCCTTTGCTCTGAAGAAGAGGGAAAACAGGGATCTGCACCTCAAGTCTTTGATAACATGCTGTTGTTTGGAAAGCCAGTGGTTACACTGTGGTCCATCTCAGCAGTATTTGCACGCTGAGGGGCTCTTCTGGGGCATGTCGTTGTTCACCATGTTACAACACTCCCGATTTCCAGATGCTGGTTACAGTCTGCCGTTAGGTTGCTTCATAATTGCTACACCAAGGTATGGACCAAGTCCTGCTTTTCCTGTTTCAACTGTAAATACAAAAGTCAGTTGATTGCAAGGCACTGTAGTGAGTTGAGGACAGTTTTGACAAGTCCCGTGTCAGTTGTATGTGTGCAGCTCAGAGGCAGTGGGACCTTTCCATGTGCAGGGGCTGTGCTGCATCCTGCAGCCTCCGGATGGATTATTATTTCCTTTCCAGATTTGCCAAAAATATCCCAGAGTTCACATTTCCAGGGAATTCTGCAAGTTCAGCCTGCTACAAACATTCATGACCTGCTCATGACCACTGAAATACCAGGGGGGTGAAGAGACCTCAATGCAACAGTTTTCTGATCTCCCACGCTGTTGGCTCTGAGCCATGGTCCATCCTTGCTGCTTCAGCTGTGTTTGGTGTGCAGAACCCCATGGAAATCTGGCTCTCCCTGCATGGCTGAAGAGCTGTGTGTCTGCCCTATCCTCTCACCATCCCTCTGCACACCTCTGCCTTTCTTCAACAGCACAAAACAAACTCCAGAAGGGGACAGAGGGTTTTATTTAATTATTTAATTCTCGGCCAAACCCCTGTGCCAGGGGTTTTGCCAGGCACACTGGCCTTCTGTGCCAGAGCTACAACCAAAATCCATCACATCCCAAAAGGTAGGAGAACACAGGTAATGCTGTGGTACTGTGAGCAGTGCCAAGAGCAAACCTGGTTTGTCAAGAGGGCACAGGTACGTAAGGGAAGGAACAGTTGTTTTAATAACTAAACCTAGCTGTAGCTTCCTCAGAGTTTCTGGCAGGATTCAATAGAGGATCCCAGTGTCCCTGAAGAGGAGCTCGGCACTGCCCACAGAGCCACTGGCCTGCTGGGGGAAAATACAGGGAGGGAGGGAGAGTGTTGCCCAGCATCCCAACACAAACTGGGTAAAATCCAAAGAAAGGCATCTCATGAAGATGAGATTTGAAGGTGCCTATTTCTCTCCTTTCACAGGTGTTGGGGGGAATGGGTTAAAAGAAGAAGACTGGTGAGGAGGATTGTAAAGGCTCAATTGAGCTTGCAGCTGGGAATAAACCTTGGTAAAGCAGTGTGAGCAGCAGACCTGTGTTCCTCCAGCATGGACCAAGTTTGTGTACCTCTGCCTGGGTGTTGCTTTTGGGATCCCTGGGACAGCTCAGTAGTGGGAATAAATTTGCTCTTTGTGCTTGAGCCATGGGTTTGTGGCTGTCCCAGCAGCCTGCCTCTGCTGACTCACACAACAGAGAAGCAAAGTTAGCCAAGGCTCCAAGGCTGTGCTTTAGACATCTTGGAGCAGCCAAATCCCACCTCTAGCATGTGGATGCAGTGAACACTGCACTGTTCGGCAGCTTGGAAAGATAGAGCTACAAGTGCTCCTGATTTCTGCCCATGCACCAGAGGTATGTGTCCCTTTGGACAAGCCCAGCTGTGTCACAATTTAAAGGCATGACGGCCACAAATGGCCAATTTCTCCTGCAAAGCCTTTTTAAGAATTCAGGGCTGTGAACAGCACCAACTGCACAGCCAAGGGATTTAGGGCTGAATTAGGTACTCCCTGGAGTTTGACATTTCCAAAGAGTTACTACAAGCTGTCAGTACTGGAGCATGCCTCCAGCAGATGGGCAGCAAGACCTGCTCTATTCACTCCTGTCTGAAGGATCTCTGGGTGAGCTCAAGGCAGCAAAAGAAAAGCTGCAAGAGTCCCTGTCCCTCTACAAGGGAAGGCTTGGCACCGCAGGCTGTTTATAAATAGCCAGTTTCAGGAAAAGGCCCTTTCCGCTCTGGTGTCAGTACGCTGTAAAGAATAAACAGCTTTCAGAGCTGAAAAAAGCTCTCCTTATCTTCCCATGCAAAACCTGTCTCCATGTGCTCAGCAAGCTCCAGCATTTAGGGCACAGCTGTGGTCCCCTCAGCCAACAAGGAGGCAGGCAGGAGACCCTGAGTCACATCCTCCACAGAAATGTTTGTGGCAGTTTTGACGTGGCCACCAGGCAGAAGGCAAGCTCGTTAACACAGGATGTGCAATCAGGGCCCTCATTTCTGGACTGCTGACCTGGGTTACCTGGGATCTCAGAAGAACAAGATGGGTTGAGCATGCTGGAATAGTGCCCAGGGCGTGAGGGCACAGCCTCTCATTAAAGAACATTACCACACTTCCACAAATCACCCAAGCTGGACTATGGGCTAAAACACATGGTATTCCAGAGGAAAAACAGGTGAATACTCTGCCAGTGTGAGGCTAGCAACAACAGAGGTAGGAGCAATGGGAGGGAGCCTGCAGCTTCTGCTCGAGCAGTGGGCAGCTCGGCCCAGCAGAGACCCATGGGAACTTCTTTATGGACTCCGTCTAACTCAAAATAGCTCTCAGACCTCTTTAGTGAAGACACAGTTTCTGGTATCTTGGCACTTTCTGGAAAGCACGCCCTGACTTTTCCTTTTGTCTCCATCCCTGAGAACCCAGGCCTACTCTGATGCCCGGTGCAAAGGGGTTGGAAGGGACAGGACAGGATTGCCACTAGTAGGGGTGGAGGGGAAGCAAAGCCCTGTATATAGCCGGGTCCAATTCCACAGCAGCATCTTGAAGTCAGCTCTTTGGAGTAACCAGTGTAAATCAGAAAAGAGTACAGACAGGGTGTGATCAGCCTGTCCTCCCCATCCAAGCACAGCTGTCCCCAAATGAGGAGGGATGCTGCAGAGTGATTGCTTGGGGGCCATCGGTGCTGACCTCGCCCTGGTACAGGCACCGCTAATCAGCCGTGGTGCTGACAGAGCCAGCGTGGGCAGGAAGGGTCCCCGACACCCGGGACCACCGGGGACCCCCGGGCCCACCCGAGGCCCCCCGGCAACTCCCGCGGGGCGCTGCTGCCCTCTCGCGGCACTGGGAGAGAAGCACCGCCCAGTCCGGCCCCAGCGCTGCGGAAACGGGGAGCGGGTTGTGGGGAGCTGGGTGCCAGGCGCGGAACGTGAGGTGCCGAGTGCTGGGTGCTAAGTGCTGGGTGCCGAGTGCTGGGTGCCAGGTGCGGAACGTGGGGTGCCAAGTGCTGGGTGCCGAGTGCTGGGTGCTGAGTGCTGGGTGTAAGGTGCGGAACGTGGGGTGCCAAGTGCTGGGTGCTGAGTGCTGGGTGCCGAGTGCTGATTGCTGGGTGCTGGGTGTAAGGTGCGGAATGCGGGGGGCCAAGAGCTGGGTGCTGAGTGCTGGGTGCGGGGTGCCAGGTGCGGGGCGCCAGGTGCGGGGTACCAGGTGCTGAGTGTTGGGTGCGGCGTCCGGGAAGCGGGGTACTGGGAGCAAATCCAAATTAGATTTATCTCTGTGAAGTTTTTTGAAGACTGTCATGAACAGGCATTACAGGCACTCTGGACCTGCTAGTTGTTTTCTGCTGTGATTGGACTTTGCTTATGAAGAAGAAAGATCCTAAATTCATGCCAGCAGCATGCAAGCTGGTAACTTTTGTTATGGTAATGCAGTGCAGATAGCTGTGTGTGATCCAGCCTGTCCTTCCTCACCTCACATGGATATGCTCTTGCTGCCACCCTCTGTTGCTCCCCACGACAGTTTCCTGGCGGAGAATGGTCCCGTCAGTCCCAGGAGAAATCTACCACTGAGAAAGGACTAATCTCTCTTGGAGGGCTGGGGAATTCTTTTTAGGATGAATCCACACTCCTGAGTCCACAGGCAGAAATGCAGTGCGGGTGCAGTCCCAAAGGGATTGTGAAGCAGCGAGTGCAGGTGAAGGACTTGTGTGTCACCCTGCACTGCATGTGCCATGAGCTGCCTTGCACTTTAGAGTGACCGCGGTGGTCTGTGAGTCATTCCTCTTCTACTGCTCATTTGTCTGCAGGATTCATTTCTCTGTAGCTAGTCCCATTTCATTGAAGAAGTGTGAGAAAAAAGGTACTGCAATTCTGCGTTTAAAGAATTGGTTTTTCCAACACTGAATAAATCCCTCAACTTTAAACCGCTGTAAACCTTTTTCTTATAACCAAGCTTTACTTCTTCTACAGGGATGGACAGAACTGGAGCGGGGAGATCCAGGGACACAACGCAGATTGATTTTGCCTGCTGGTGTGTCTTGGGGTGACTTTATGATGTGTATCCCCTATCATCGCTCTATGCCCGGATATGATTCCTGTGCCTTTCTGTGCCTTTAAACTGAACCCAAGAGAGGGGAGAGAAAGAAAAAGGCCAGACGAACTTTTTCAAGGCAGTCTGTGCTTCAAGGTCACCACTCCTCTGCGTCTCTCTGCTGTGGGGAGAAGTGTGAAGGAAGCACCCTTCCTGGGTTTTTTTTTCCCAGCCAGTTTTTTTCGGCTCCGTTTCTTCAGGGAGAGACGGAGAGTTAAACCTTGGGGTTTTTTCTGGGACTTTGGGTTCTTTCTTTCTTCTCTTCTGGACTTGTTCAGAACATCAGAACATCAGAACCTCACCGGGGGACCTTCCACCGGCCTGGAGGGGGCCCCCCCCCCCCCGCCCACCCCCCCCNCTTTCCCGAACCCGGTGGGGGAGGAGTGGCTATAACCTGCCTTCCTTTGAGGAGACGTTCCTTTTGGACGTTCCCCTGAATTTGGCCCAAACTGGCACATGGTGATAGATGGGTGTAGAGCAGGAACTAGCCAGCATGAAGCTTGAACTGTGCTCCTTTCCTCCCCCAGAGGTCAGTCAATGTGTGCAGTGAAATCATGACCCAGACATTTCCTTCTTTTAGAACTAACTTTTTTATCAGGCTTCCCAAAAAACCCTCACCAAACCCCAACTCCCAGGGCACAAAAGCACTTAGAGAAGATGCTGGTGCTGTTTAACCAGACAGCATCGTGAGTAAATTATTAGGCCAGAAATTTCCAAAATAAAGCACGCCCATCTTCAAGCAACTGGCTTTGTGTCTGTCACCTCTTCCAAGCTGACACTGAAAAAGCAGATCAAAAGAGAAAGATCTCTTCTTCTTTCAAATGAGTGTCATTATTCTTCAAAGCAAGGGAGCGAGTGTGGGACTTTATCACCACAGACTCACCACTCTAACATGGACACCCTTTCAGAGGAACAGCCCATCCAGGAGAACATACTGTACATCCAGAGGCAGCCAAACAATTCCAGCCTCATTACAGATCTTCAGGAAGCATGAATCCAATGCAACCAAGACAGGGATCTGGATTTTCCCAGTAGCTTTCTGTCAAGAGACAAAGCCGCACTTTTAAAGTGCAACGTCTTTTCTTTAAAGTGTATTTTCATCTCCTGACAATAATTTGTTTATTTAGTGTATGTAAGAGACCACTTGCAGTCCAAATTACTTGCTACTTGCAGTCCAAAACCCCCATAAGTTTCTTTTACTTCCATTTATTTTACAAAGCCTTCCTTAGGAATATAATTTTTGAAGAATGAGGGTTATTTCTTCTAGAATACTGAAGCTGAAAATCAAGTGCCAGTTTGTTAATGCAACTTCTAGTTTTTTAATGCTCTTAAACAGAGTAAAATGCATTGCCTCACGAAAATGTGTAGTACTGTTTATTGGGATTTACTACATTCTATTTCAAATTAGTTTCTGTCCCAAGTGGTGCCCTCTCCAATGCTGGCCTTCTTTGTAATAAACCCTATTTGTGCTCACCAAAGATTTGTTGAATTTGAACAAGTGTTTTAACAGTTCAGGACGTGAAAATATTTCCCTCCAGGCTGCTTCAATCAAACCAGGTAAAACCAACTTCAACAAACTGTCCACGTGCATCAAGTTGAATAAATACCTATTTATACAATCACAGAATGGTTTGGGTTGAAAGGGACCTTAAGATTCATCTTGTTCCAACCCCCTGCCATGAGCAGGGACACCTCTCCTGTCCCACGTTGCTCCAAGCCCTGTCCAGCCTGGCCTTGGGCACTTCCAGGGATCCAGGGGCAGCCACAGCTTCTCTGGGCACCCTGTGCCAGGGCCTCCCCACCCTCACAGGGAAGAATTTCTTCCCAGTATCCCATCTAACCCCCCCCTCTGGCAGTGGGAAGCCATTCCCCTCTGTCCTGTCCCTCCATCCCCTACCCAAAGTCCCTCTCCAGCTTTCCTGGAGCCCCTTCAGGTACTGGAAGGCCACAATAAGGTTACCCTGGAGCCTTCTCTTACTTTATTACACAAGTTTCATTCATGGCCCTGCTCCATATTTACCATCATTTTGACCTGTTGGGGATGCTTCTGGAATTAGAAATTTGTTGTTGTATCAGCATTTCTCAAAGAAATATTCATGCTCTTACTTTACTCACACATACACCGACTTCTTAAGTTCTTACAGGGCACGACCCCTGTTTTTTTATTCAAAGACTGGATGTACTTTCCTTAAAATATAACTCCTGCAGCAGGGAGTAGAAAGGGATCTTCTCTTAAATTCCTTTACTCTTGATTTGCAAGCATTTGTGTTATTGCTGGTGGGATTGCTCAGTACTGGAAGCATGTCTCCTCCTCACCCCAGGCCAGGCTGTCACTCCAGCCCTCACCCTGGCTGGGCTCATTTGTCCTGCATCAAGAACAGCGTACCCAGCAGGGCCAGGGAAGTGACTCTGCCCCTGCACTCGGCCTTGGTGAGGCCACACCATGAGTACTGTGATCGGTTCTGGGCCCCTCACTTCAGAAAGGACATTTACGTGCTGGAGCATGTCCAGAGGAGGGCAACAAGGCTTGTGAAGGCTCTAGAAAAACATGTCTTATGAAGAACTGCGTTTGTTTAGTCTCGAGGAGGCTCAGAGGGGATCACATCACTCTCTAAAACTCCTGAAGAGGTTGTAGTGAGGTGGGTGCTGCTCTCTTCTGCTGTGCCTGCAGAGAGAGGACAGGAGGAAATGGCCTTAAGCTGAGACAGTGGAGATTCAGATGAGATATTAGAAAAAATGTTCTCACTGTCAGGCATTGGGGGGGG